>WAAF01021089.1:2071493-2230417 GCA_013400475.1 Tricholaema leucomelas
AAGTTTTCTCTAATTGTAGATCTTGGATTTGTATGAAAATTTTGAGTTCTTCCATTTACATTCTGTTAAGAGAATGCCATTAATTTCAGCAGTAAATCAGGATGCTATGAATATGGATATAGACCTTCTGCAGGCACCACAGCATATTCATCTGACCTTTTAGACACTAAGTATATATCTTAGACTTCCAAAGTTGCAAGGAAGCATTTGAGTGCAGAGTTGCCAAATTTGCATGCTCAGCTGTATTATCTATGAGTATACAAATCAGGCAGCACTTGCACAGTCAAATGCTTAAAAATCTGCCCTTTTAACCTCCGCAGTTCATGTATGATGACATATTGGGCTTGGACACAGATCAAAAATCTGGCCTTACTTCCAATGACCCAGGGAGCAAATCCCCCTTCTCTTTTAATTGCAGCACTGATGAGTCTGTGAGGTCAATACCCAAAACCCAAATAAACTGCTTCATTCTTAGTTGAGTCTTTGTGCATAGTCTTAAGACATAAAGAGAAAAGTAAATATGAAAGAGCCATATTCTCAGTGGGGAAGCAAGGAAGCATGGAGCTACGTAAGACTTAGCCAATGTGTTTTAATTGTGCAAGATGAATGTAAGTGTTCCCTTTGCTGTATCTCACGTGTAAATTACCAGTTAAATTGAAAGGAACTCCTTATTTGATTTAAACACTGTCCCTTGCATTATATATTTGACTCATTGGAGTGTTGCTAGGGAGGCAATTATTCAACAGGGAGAATCATCAGTAAGCCAAATGCTTTCTTATAGGTTGGGCATTAAGTGCTTTTCAATGTCAAGAAAAACATTTTAACTGTAGTGGAATTACAGCTCAAGATGACACTGATCCCTTCATGTGGATTTTTAAAGGTTATTTGTCAGATTTGTCCACTGAATGCACTTATTTACCAGTAACAGATAAATAACAACACAAATGGGATTCAGATTGTTCGAGGTCTGAATATATTAGTGTCAGGACATTAAAATGTCTGCAGACATTAAAATGGTAAACTTAAACTTGAAACATAGCACCATTTGCTAAAGTGTTTCTGGATTTCTTTGTAGAATTCTGCCAAGCTGCTGCCCTTGGTGGTGTTTAAAATGTATAAATAAATATGCAGTTCAATTTCCCATGAAATAAATAATCATTTGCCTTTTCAGATGCACTTAGTTTACTTCTAAACAAATCAACTTGCTGCATAAAACAAGCAAAGCATGAAGGACCAATTTCTTCTCATTTGGAGCTCTATCTATGTACAACAAGATATCTCTCTAGATTTCCTGGAATAATTGGGGCAGTAAATTATGGTCAGTTTTCCAGAAGACATTTTGGGTTGTATTCATTTTACTGTATCCAATTTATAGGACCCTGAAGAAGACCAAATATTGTCTGTATTTCACCCTACTTTGCTTAGGCTGTTATGTTTCTACATGCCTCGCTTCTTCAGTAGCTATGCCATGTGAAGTGCCCATATGATACCACTCACAAGTGGTTCTGACCTATACTTGTGATCATAGAATCAAGCAGGTTGGAAGAGACCTCCAAGATCATCCAGCCCTAGCCAGTTAACTACACCATGTCGCTAAGTGCTTCATCCAGTCTTGAACAGCTCCAGGGATGGCGACTCCACCACCTCCCTGGGCAGCCCATTCCAATGGCAACTCACTCTCTCTGGGAAGAACTTCCTCCCAATGTGTGATGAGCCACAGGTGTGCTGTAGTCAAACTTCTCACTGCTCATCATGGCGATGTTGAACAGATCTTAATTTCTGAAAGCTTGCATAGATGCACGTGGAATTCAAGAAGCATCTTCAAGGAAAACTCAGTATTTTGCACACCTCAGTAGTTAATTATTGAAGACTCAAGAATCAGAGTCTTAGTCTGTACAGTCATCTTGCCATATCTGTTCTGAAAACAAAACCGCCGAATGCTTACAAGTATTCAAAAAGTCTTTATATTTGCAGCAGTACTGATAGAAACTTGGCATAGCCCACAGCCCCAGACTCTAGAAGTTCCCAAAACATTTTATTTCCCTGTTTCCTCCTTTGTAAAAAAAAAAAAAAAAAAACACATTATGCAAATTAAACTCTTGGAATTGTTTATTAAAGGTCTTTGTATGCAGATTAAAATCCTGTACTGTTACGCACACATCTCCAGTTGTGCGCTGAGCAAATTCCTCTTCACTCCAAAGGGAAGAGTAATTATAATGTTTGTCATGCAGGTGCAACTCAGAGTCGCTGTGTGGGTAATTTGGCTCTACCCTTTGATAGTGTCTATTTTGAATTACCATTTTAGGAAACATTCTGGATTATTAGGCTCAGGGGAGACCTTATTGCTGTCTACAACTACCTGAGGGGTGGATGTAGCCAGGAGGAGGTTGCTCTCTTCTCTCAGGCAGCCAGCACCTGAACAAGAGGACACAGCCTCAGGCTGCGCCAGGGGAAGTTTAGGCTCAAGGTGAGGAGAAAATTCTTCACTGAGAGAGTCATTGGACACTGGAATGGGCTGCCCAGGGAGGTGGTGGAGTCGCCGTCCCTGGAGCTGTTCATGGCAGGATTGGATGTGGCACTTGGTGCCATGGTCTAGCCTTGAGCTCTATGGTGACAGTTTGGACTTGGTGATCTATGAGGTCTCTTCCAACCTTGGTAGTACTGTGAGACTGTGTGATTAGTTTAATTTAAGAAAATAAACATATGAAATAATAGGAAGGTAGGTCTGTGCTTACCAGTCATTAGTTTAACAATCCTTTTAACAGGTGTCAAGGGGGTTGGTTTGCTTGCTTGCTTGAGGTTTTTGTTTGGTTGTCTGTTTGGGTTTAAATAGATGAAAGATTTTTAATGTTTCTTTTGTTTCAGAGCATTTTTAGTGTGCTTATTGGATTCAGGGATATTGTAACTGCTTATAGACAGAATGCCTCCATATATTGAAGACAGTCTTTCACTGTTATCTCAGTTTCTCTCTGAGTGTACCCCTAAAAAAGAATCAAAGCCTTGGAATTTGATTAATTAGTGGGTAAAACCATGCAAATCTGTACTCAGATTTTCTCTCTAAATTTGCTTGGCATTGTGATCACCGTAACAAAGCCAGAGAATCAATGAATGACTACGGATCAAGGGAGAAAAAAATATATTTAATATTAGAAATAAATAAATCTATAGCAGTAATCTTTTCAAGGAGGCATTTTTAATGGCAATATATATATATATGTATAGAATGAGTGGGAGACTCTAGAGAAAGAAGAGAAAGATGAAATGAGAAAGATGAAAATGTACAGTGGTCTTTTCTTGCAGATGTGTGTAACTTCTCATTAGGAGACTCCCTATGACTGACCATGTGGTCCATTAGTAGGTACTATAAAGTCTTGGATATACATTGGTTAGCTTCCTAGCAATTCAGCCTATTGATGTTATAAGTTTCACTATGTTTTTTTTTCTGACAAGTAGGATGAGATGTGTTCTCTCTTATACTCCCCAGTTCTCCACTTATGTTTTTCCAGTAAGCCTAGAGCTGAATTGCTTGAGAGGTTTATAAATAAAACTTCTTTGTGTGAAAGTGGTGATCTCCACCCATTCAGTGTTCATAGTTAAGTTCATCAGTGCTATAAAGTGTAAATATTACTCTACTTAAAAGTTAACACAATTTTACATCTTAAACAAGCAGCAATTTAACTGAATGATAGATAGTAGCTGACACAAGTAAAGGATGCTTTGTATTGACAGGGCATTTAAAAAGTTGTATAAATTACAATGTATATAAATCTGAGTAGTAAATCAATATATCAAAGGTGGCTTGGAATAGGAAAACATTAAAATTGGAAAATACTGCAGTGAATTTTTAAAGCCAGGCACACTTGTGGAGAATTGCAAATACTTTGAAATTCATTTCAGTTTATCACAGGATGTCAGAGGTTGGAAAGGACCCAAAGAGATCATCGAGTCCATATTCCCCCACCCCAGCCAGAGCAGGACCATACAATCTAGGTCATGTCACAGAGGAACATATACAGACAGGCCTTGAAAGTCTCCAGAGAAGACCCCACAATCTTTCTGGGGAGCCTGTTCCAGTGCTCCATGACCCTTACAGTAAAGAAGTTCCCCCTTGTGTCGAGGTGGAACCTCCTACTACAGGGAGCAATGGATATAATTATAGTCTAACTGATGAAGAACAACACAAACATTACATAGGCATTTGTACATGTATCACTGTTCTTTCTATAGTATTTGAGGGCTACATGGATATTTAATAGCCTTTAACTTGGAAAAACAACAGGATTTGAGTGCCAGGCAGGGAACACGCATATATTGCCCACAATATTAGAGAATTTTAAATGTCAAGGAGATGGTGATGTGCAGTGTACTTCATTCAGATGTGGCTTTCTTTATCAATTATTAAGTTTATACTTACAGAAGTAAATTAACAACACCCTTGCAAAGCACACTGTGGGCACATCTGATCAGCGCTGCAGTTCCAGGATTTATTCCAACTCTAATGTGACTCTCCTGATCGTATCTGCTTTCTGTACTTCAGTTCATGTTGCACAGCTCTTTACCAGAGCTGTGCTATCTTCGTAGGCTACACCTAAATCTGTGAAGAGTAGTTACCTATTCATGCAATTACAGAGTTACTTTTTCAGCATAGTGATATCTGTAAGCCTTCTGAAATGAGAGGAAACTTGCTAGCTTTTTAATCTTTAAATTATTTTTAGACTCTAACTCAGAAATAATCTATTATTTTTAAATATCTCTCAACAAAAAACAGAGCTCTTCAAGTAGGGCTCAAAAAACTCTGCCTAAAGCTCATGTTGGCTAACATACTATTGTCAAACTGTATATCCCTGCCTGGATGACTTCTCTGATCTTCCTATTATTGTCAAGCTAACCAGGTGCCACTGTTAAAACGCAAAGTCCGAGCTTTAAGAGATCTCTGACATGATTTGCTTTGTGTCACTTATTGTAGCTCCTCTGTTGTTCATTGTGAGCAGTTTGTCATTGAATTAGGTCTATGGAGACCCACTTATGCCACACTCTCAGCTCAGGTTTGTTCAGGAGCATGAACCTTGACTCATGTTTAAAGTCTGTGGGATTTCTGAGCTTGGCTTCCTTGCAAAAAATTTTGCAACCTGTTTTGAACCTAGTGATTTGCAACTCTCCATTAACTTACGTGGTCATTAGAGTGGCTGCTTGAAAACTAGAAAGCTTAGGAGCACCAAAACATTTCTCATTATACAAAGAACTTTTTTCATCCTACATTCTGTGCAATCACAGCTTTTGGATTTCTAATATGCAGTTGATAAGGTTCTCTCATCAGAACATCAGTTATTTGAGAAAGCATCCCCTGACAGATAACCAAAGAGGAATGGCAATTATGGGGTTTCCTATCTTAAGCAGAGTGGTTGCCAACCATGCCACAGCTCTCCATCACTGCAGGCCTTCAGCAGACAAAAGAACAGTGAGGATGACATTATTAACTCAAGTCCTCGATTCTAAACTTTAGGTAGGTATGTTTATACGGACACCAAATTGTGCTAAAATCAGTCAGGCTCTGTGTGGTAGCATGGGGTCAGGTTACAGGCCTGAGGCTGAGAGCTTATCTGTCCTTTTTTTTCATATGAGAGAACCACTAGTTGCTTTTCTTTGTATGTTTTAACTGCTCCAACTCTCAGAAATGTTGTTATTGGCATATAAGTTATTTTTATAAATGTCATTAAAAATATTCCATTCTCTATCATCATTTATTAAAAGAAAAAAACCAACAACCCAAGTAGCTCAACTTGACTGTCATATAAACATTTCATTCATTCATTTACAAAAAAAAAAGATGTGATAAGTGAGGGAAATGTGGGTTGGAAATGTAGCCAGCAGCCTGGAAAGCACATGATAGGAGCTGGGAAACTGCACAGCGGATATCTGCACTTCAGCTGAATGCTTCAAGTTGGTTCCAGACCATTAAGGTTGAACGTTTGCAACCAACAGTTATGTGAGTAACACATAGTTGAGTGCAGAGTGCACAATATTTTCCATTGACTGTACCCTTCTGCTGGTTTGCTTTTTCTAAAAAAAATAGGAAAGATCAAATTTGACAGGACAGATATGAAATATAATCCCAAAGCAACAACTAATCTTAATCCAAAATACTCGAACCTCATTAATGCAGCTTTGCACTCCAAAAGACGCTGACAGGCCCAGAAGCAAACAGCTGAGTTTACAGAAACGCTGAAGCAATGGAATGCCCAGTCAGGGCTGAGCTGAGCACCATGGCAATTCAGACTACTTCTTCACATCTTTGTGCATGTCTTTACGTTGCCAGTTTGAAAGCACTGCCCTCGGTTTAGTTTAGTTCAGATGACTGATGGTGAAATCCCCCCCCCAGTTTAGAAGGGACATTGAGATGCTTGAGCGTGTCCAGAGAAGGGCGACGAGGCTGGTGAGAGGCCTCGAGCACAGCCCTACGAGGAGAGGCTGAGGGAGCTGGGATTGTTTAGCCTGGAGAAGAGGAGGCTCAGGGGTGACCTTATTGCNTTCCATGCTTTGTAGGATTCATCTGCATGAACTGGTAGCTGCATTACCTCCTGAAAATCATAGAATTATAGAATCAGTCAAGGTTGGAAGAGACCACAAGGATCACCTAGTTCCAACCCCCCCTGCCATGGGCAGGGACACCCTACCCTAGATCAGGTTGGCCAGAGCCTCCTCCAGCCTGCCCTTAAATACCTCCAGGCATGGGGCCTCAACCTCCTTCCTGGGTAACCCATTCCAGGGTCTCACCACTCTCATGGTGAAGAACTTCCTCCTCACGTCCAGTCTGAACCTACCCACCTCCAGCTTTGCTCCATTCTCCCTAGTCCTGTCACGCCCTGATAGCCTAAAAAGTCCCTCCCCAAAATAACTGATATGATTCTGTGTGTACAGGGATGCAAGTTCCACTGTCATTACTGTAACACAAAACAATAGTATTCAAGTGTTCCTACAGCCACTACACAAATGAAAAATGCACATATGGGTTTTTTCCCCCCTCTCAAATCAAGCTGTTGAAGGTTCTGAGTGTGAAATTAAAGACAGCTCTGAACTACTGTTTACATTTTTATAGAACTAAAGCATGGCCTAACCCTCATATTGACCACATACTCTATTGCATCATATCTGTTATGAGCACAGATAAAATAGCACAGAGAAAACCAGGTATTTTTGTAGGATTAGAAAGTTTAACCTGTGTAAAATGCTACCTATATATCCATAATTATTCCTTATGAACAAAGGTGTTTTAAAACAAAGCACAATAATGCAGTATTTCTGTGAGAAAACATGGGGGGGTTAACTTTGAAACACACAGCCTTGTCTTTAAACTAGTTGAGTTGCTTTTTATGTTGTTTCTGTGCTCAAGTGGTGCTCAAATTACAATTAAATATCTTCTGTTCCATGCTGCTCATCATTCATTTTGTTCCCCCAGCTTGCAGCCTTTATGATTGTCCAAAGAAAGGAGGAGGAGCTGGCCTTCTGTATGCTGTTAGACAGTTTAGTACCATTCTTCGTTGCTGAAACAAGTTATGTAGTGGTATCTCTGGCCATCAGCTAATGGTTGCATGGTTGCAAGTCAAGAAAAGGAAAACAGCTTAGTACAAGTGGCCAATAAATTATGGGATTTGGTATCCTCATTCTGAATATTGCAATATGACTGTGTCCTCTGTATAGCTGTATGGCTGTCCCTCAGTCCTGTGCAAATCAGGCTGCATTCGACACATTTCTTTAAGTCTGAGTGTGTCTAAGTAGGTGCTTATTGGTAGGGAAACCTCAGGTCTCTGTTCAGTTTATATCCTGTCAAAAATTCACAAGGAAATGGATCTCACTCCTGCATGGAAATACAGACACTAAGCTCTTTAAGTGTAGCATTGATTTCCTTTAATTGCAAATGTTCTAGTCAAATAGTAGAGAGTAGGCAAACTAAAGGTCAAGTTTGCTTAGCTAGACAAGATACATCTCTTTC
Source organism: Tricholaema leucomelas (assembly GCA_013400475.1). Classification (NCBI taxonomy): domain Eukaryota; kingdom Metazoa; phylum Chordata; class Aves; order Piciformes; family Lybiidae; genus Tricholaema lacrymosa; species Tricholaema leucomelas. The sequence goes on from WAAF01021089.1 coordinate 2,079,484, forward strand.
ATGTTTGAAATTGGATTAGATTAGATTTACCTGTTATGGATCCAGGTATGTTAGGATAGGGAAACTAATTTCCAGCAGTATTTCAGAGATGAGATAGGTAAGTTATTTAGGCGTCTGGCAAAAGTCTTACAATTGCTTGCTCTTATTCTTGTGGGGGACTTCCCTGAGGTCTGCTGAAAATACAATACAGCAGAGGCAGCAGTTGGTAGGATTCTAGAGCACGTAGAGAATAACTTCCTAACACAGCTGGTTGAGGAAGCCAACTAGGGAAGGCACCTGCTGGACATACTGTTTGTGAACAGAGAAGGTATTCTGAGTGATGTAATGATTTGGGGTCATCTTGGGCACAGTGACCATGAAATGATAGAGTTCTTGACTGTTGGAGAAGATGGGGGTCAGAAGAATGGATATCTTGGACTTGTGTCAGGTAGACTTTGGCCTGTTTTGGACACTGGTTGACAGGTTTGCTTGGAAGGAAGTTTTAAAGGCACATATTTTTATGGGGGATGATGCAGAAATAGGTTAGAAAGAAACAGATAAAGTGTGTGCAACATGAGAAAACTGTTGTGTAATGCTTTGACTCAAAATACAGCCTTCCTTGCAGATTTACATGCTTACTACTTCATTAACAAAATGGCTTGGCATGACTAGATTTACTTCCTCCTGCTCTCACTCTGCCCCTCTCAAGTATTAAATTTCTTCCTTCCTCATCTTCCCTGCAAAGTGAAGGAGCAATTTCTATTTAAGTCTGTTTTAAGTCTTTGAACCTACACATCAAATAATCCAAATAACTTCCTCAGTGGCTGAAAGATGGAGGAGAAGTTATTGATGAAGTTCTTCTTAAATAACTCTAGGTTCAACATAACAGAGCCATCACCAGTTTATTATTCTTTTTTTTTTTTATTATGGAGACAAATGCAAAACTTGTTGTATGCTGTCACTATAGAATGATGGTGATGATACTGGTGTGAAAGGAAAAGGTTCCAACCAAAAAATGTACATTACTTAACACTAAAAGAGTTTTTCCCTGTTAAACATGAACCATCCTTCAGGCTATTAAACATAGAGTTTCTTTGATGGTTAAACCAGCAATAAAGCTCAATAAAAATCTGTGCCCTGTCCCGAAGAGTTGGCTCCCATATTGCCAGTGGCACAAATGATAGCCTAAGCCAGCAGGTGTTCAAAATGCTTATTGTAATAGAAACTTTAGAGACTCAAAGTGGAGCTTGCTTAGAAGACAAGACCATTTTCATTGCTTTTTCAACAACTTTATTTCTCACTGGAGACACAGGAGCTGTTTTGCCAGAGGACTTTCTCCCTTGCAACTGAATCTTGGCATACTCAAAGAAACATTGTGGTGGAATATTTCATTGTTGGAAAGCTGTTCTAACTGTGCTTATGCACCTTTTGTTTTATGTGAATGTTCAGCTCCTGAGACTTATTAGCATGAACATTCACTGAAAATGAATTTCAAAGATGCATGCACATGTCACTATGGGAACTGAAAGCTGGGCGCAGACACAAGACCTGCTGCTGGGGTGATTGTCTGCTTTATCCACTTTGGGCACGGAAGCAGTGCCATATGAAGTATCTGAATAGTCACAGAGCAACTGACGTGGTTGTGACTGGCAAAAAGTTCTTTGACATTGATCTAGTGAGGGTAAGAATACCTCATGACTGCAAAATGATCTTAAATGACAGCAGCTTAAAGAAGTATAATTTTCTTGTGCACATTCTATTTATAGAAGAGAAAGCTAAAGTAGGCATAATTTCCCCCCCCCTTCTTTAATTTACTCGATCTATGTCTTCAAATCCTCTGCCTTCACTTGTTTTTCTTGTCTTTAAAGTTTGATTTATTCATAAGTTGTTTGAGAAATTCACACAGTACAATTTTAGCCCTATTCTCTGTTAAAGACTTTTTCCTCCTTGCCTTTTCTTGGCCCCACTTCTCCCACACACAAATCCACAAAGCCGCAGATGCTCCCTTACGATGATGTCAGTCTGCTCCAGCTGTTTGGTAGGTACATTTATAAAGTTCAGCCTGTTACATGATGTCATAAATGTATAGTTCATGTATAAACATAAAGCTAACATACTGCAGATCACTCTAAGTGTAATTTTAATGGCGGTTCAGTAAGTTTAAAAAATACTGAAAAGTGTTTAATCTTTCCGTTGGCAACATTTTTATACTAAGTTTTCCAAGTTGGTTGGTTTTTTTTTTCTTTCCCTGAAGCTTGGTTTGAATATTGCCTACCCCTTCCACTACTTCATCTTCTGTGATTTTTGGATAAAGCAGGGAGTTGGTTTAGTAAGACAATATGTATTTTAAATAAAGATGTCTGAGGAAAAATATGTTTCTCTCCGCATCTCACTGGTGCTCAAACCCTCACTTAACATTCTCTACATTTACCAGCATACTGCCCTGAAAAACACCTAATTCCTGGAATTGCCAGGTTTCAGTGCTATTCAATATGGCAAGTGTTCTGTTGGTAGAATACATGGATTCTGACAGATCATCTAAAAAAAGTAGCAAGAACTGAATATGAGGCTTAGACCTTTCTTTGTATTGTGTCCCGAGTTCCAAAGAAAGTGCTAAACAGTGCCTATTTGGTTCTGCTTCCTTCCTCTTTTCTCTTTGCTACATGCTTAAGAGTTCAGCTCATTGTAACTTGTGGATCACTGAATAGTGCTCAGAGGATCCTTCCCTGGGTGCCTTCCTCCTTACAAGCAATGTCTTTATTTCTTGCTCTCCTTTTGAGTTGCCTACATTGCTTTAATTCCAACGTGGTGCTGAGTTATCACCATATTTGTACCACATAGTCAGCATTATTATAAAATAAATCTTCTTGCTTAGGAAGATTTTGAGACTTAATCTCTGATTCACTGGCTCAGTAATAAAATGACTCTCAAGAGGATAGTTGGAAGTTGAGATCTTTCTCAGTAGTTTATGTTGCTTCAAGCGAGACCCAGAGTGAATAAAGGTCCTAATGTGATTATAAAGGCTAAAGTTTGGAACCATGAGTTACTGCTACATGGCTGCAAAGGAACCTTTGTTATTTCTGCAGGTTGCTTTCATGTGTACTTTAAAATTCCAGATCACAAATACATATCTAGGTACCCATAATGGAGATACAGCGCTGAAATCTGAAAAGTCTGCTAACTCCTTGGTAATTCGCTTGTGTCCCAGCCCTCACATTAGTGTATCAGCAGTATAAGCCTATCGTTCTGCTTCACCTTGTACCTTTCAGCATCATGTACACCTCAAAAGGGACAGTCTCAATCTGTGAACTGAGGAAACCATTGCCCAAGGCCCTCCGTTTTCACAAGGTGTGGAGACAGAGTATGATATACGAAGTTTGTGATGCTGTGACTATAATACAGGTGGTGTTGACAAGTTAAAAAGTCCCTAACAAAACCTTTTGCTCCTAAGTACAGATAACATCACCATCATTTGATTTCTTTTTTTATTTGCAGGTCTTTTGTCATCCAGCAAATCCCAAGCAGCAATCTCTTCATGGTGGTAGTGGATAATGAGTGCTTCTGTGATTCTATCCCACCAATTACCATGGCACCTATAGAAATAAGATATATCCTTTCTTTTGCAAAGTCGTCAGAGAGAGATTCAAGATTAAAATATTGGAAAACGTCATATTATGTAAAACTTGCATTACATGACTTAATGCATCACTACCCATTCACTAAGTGCTTAAGCCAGCTAAGAATGCATTCTTCTTCTCAAAGAAAATGCTCCTTTTTTGTTTTTTAACCAGTCAATACAAATTAAGAGATTTATGTGCATCTTTAAGTATCATAAGGTCATGGTCATCATAAGATAGCTGTCTATCATTCCAATTAGATCCTAAGTGTTGTCTGACAGAAAAATTATGATACAGTATCCATCAGAGAAATGCAGTGGGATGTCTAACACCACTGGAGTGTGCCAATTCATGGCTATAAAGCCTTCAGAGTGGCTAAAGCCCAGCAGCATTTCAGTGATGAGATGAGACAGATAAAATATTCAATAGGCATCTGGCAGAAGTCTCGTGATTGCTGGCCCTTGTTCTTGTGGGGGACTTCCCTGGAAATACAACAAAGTAGAGAGGCAGCAGTCCCAGAGGATTCTAGAGTGCTTGGAGGATAATTTCCTAACACAGCTGGTTGAGGAAGCCAACTAGGGAAGGTGCCTTGCTGGACCTGCTGTTGGTGATCAGAGAAGGATTGTGGTGGAATGGTTAGAGGCCATCTTGGGCACAGCAATCGTGAAATGACAGAGCTCTCAGCTGTTGAAGTAGTAAAGAGAAGGGTCAGTAGAACTGCCACCTGGGACTTCCAGTGAGCAAACTGACCTGTTTTGGAGACTGGTGGACAGTGGTCTTTGGGAGGCAGTCCTAAGGGGCCAAGAACTCCAGGAAGGCTGAACATTGTTCAAGAGGGAAGTCTTAAATGCACAGGCACTGCATGCCATCCCCAAAAGATCTGTTTGCAGTGAAGAAGGTGGCCTGGTCAAATAGATTTTATTGCTGTTCAGGGAGAAAAGGAGAGTTTCTGGGTGCTGGAAGAAATTTCTATATGGAAAGAGTGGTCAGGCATTGGAACAGGTTACCAAGGGAGGTGGTGGATTCACCATCCCTGAGGGTGTTCAAGAAACACGTGGACATAGCACTTCAGGATGTGGTTTAATGGCCCTGGTGATATTAGGTTGATGATTGGACTCAAGGATCTTGCAGGTCTTTTCCAACCTAAACAATTCTATGGTTCTATATAATTTCCTTATGAGACTGGAACTCTTGATATTGGACATACAGAATTCCTTACGTATAGATATGTTTTTATTTTAGGGTTGGACTGAAGTATTGAAAATGTTCCAGAATGCTGCCTTCCAAAAGCAAAGTAAATGTATCACAATTTTCAGTTGTCTCACTTTATTTTGTGCTGTTCTGTAGGTCAGGATTTGTTTCTCACATAAGTTGTGTTTGGGTTTTGGTTTTGGGGTTTTTTTTGTGGGGTTTTGGGGTTTTCCCTCCCTTTTTTTTGGGTAGACTTACTATGGAAAGACAGATTGGCAGCGTAAATGCAAACGTTACTGTCTAAAATAGGGACCACCGAGGAGAATGCACTGGAATTACCTTCTTTTTCTTGTTTTGACCACATATACCACCTTGGGTTTTTGCTGGAGAGAAGGGAAGAAGCTGAAGGATCTTCACTGTATTAATTTCAAAACACTGATGTAAACTCAGAATATTAAAGGTCGATGCTCCAAAGATCTCTCCTTAACGACATTGTACATAATGAATCTCTTAAATGTGAACGTTTAAAATCTCAGAAGATAAGACGACGGCCAGAATCTTGCCATGGATTTCACCCTGAAGTAAGTTTCTACCTATTTTTTTATTTCTTTTAGAGTCTGGTAGATGTTTTCTTTCTTTAAAAATTTAAACAGGGAAACTATCTTCTCAGGTGAAATAGAATATTCTCATGACTTGGAGCACAGCAGTAGGGAAAATGGGTGACATTGTAAAGGCTGAAAATCTTTTTAGTACTCCTGTAGATAGCGTCGTGACTTGCTCCTTTTTTAGGCTGTTTTATATCACATAACAGAAAGTGGTAAGATGTTAGCACAGACTGGCAGCCAGGAATATCTGAGAACTTACTCTGGCTCAAGCACTGACCACAAGATTTCTCATTAGAGATTTTTGGGAACTTTGTACTCTTCATGGTTTTTTTTTCAGCAACTAGCTCCAGTATTTCAGCTGTTGTGCTATGGCTGTTACATTTACACATATGATTGCTTGGTAGAGATCACTACACACAATTGCTTCTCTGTGTTCTGCATAGTACTTTTGTTTGCACAATACTAAAGAGATCTGATAGAAACCAAGATGTCATTTCAGTGGCTTGTATCATATGCATGTATAGACGTCCATTTTACTCTGGAGTGACACACCTTGATGGTGTAATGCAGTGCAGAATCTGGCTTGGAGTGGATTGGTAGTTGTTGATTGTGCTTTTGGTCTACAATCCAAAATTTCAAATTAAAATGTATACCTGTATTACTTCCTGAGTGCATTTAGTTCATGAGCTTTGTTGTTTGCACCAATCCTCTTCTGCCTGCGTAGCTTGGTAAATAATCATGTATCATAATTGAGTGTAATGGTTTGGGTTTATTTTCCTTTGTTTTGTGTTTTTTTGTTTGTTTTATCTTTTAGGAAAATGCAAGAGAATGTGGTGGTGTCTCAGGCCTTAGTGCTAAACCTCCTCTTGTCCTTCTTCCTCTGCTATTGACAATTTTCTCAAGGTGACATTGACTGATGTGTTCAATTGGCATGCTAATACATGGATAAACTGCAATTTGGGAAGTGGTGCAACACAGAGGACATGAAATATAGTCAGAGCATCAGCATTTCATGATTTTAAACTGTTGGTGATATAAATTCTTAAGATATGTCGAAAAAAAAGATTTATCTTTTTATGTTGCAAGTCTTGCAGATGTGAATTTGGCATATGGTAGTCATGATTCATCCAAAAAGGACTTGGTAGATAGAGGTGACCATTGCTTTGTCCCATTGAAAACAATTTAAAACGGTGTACTTTTTCAATAAAGTATATTAAAATCACAGTTTCAGAGTGTATTTTAACTATGCCATTAATTAATGATGGGAAGAGAATAAAATAAGTGGAAGATGTTTTCTTATGGTTTTAGCCTATTTCTGAAAGGATTGAGGGAAGAAAATGTGGGGTTAGTGTTTATAATAAGGCAAAATAGCTTTTACTAACAAGTCAAGGAAACCCACGTGCATGTAGGAAGCTGAGCAGGTAGTATGTTGAGCTGCCTCACAGTGAGGGTTTGGTTTTCAGAAATAGCTACCAAACATCTCAAACACATTTAGAAAGTGAGCCAAAGCCTGATTAAAAAATTTGCCCTAACTTGGGCCACCTTGAGACTAAACTGGTTGATTCATCTGCAGGCAGCAAAATTAAATACTTTTCATCTGTAACAGTTTGTGGGAAGATATGTAAAATAACCTATGTAAAAGGATGAGTCTATGCTGCCTATAGGTGTCATGTCACCTAGGAGAAGCTTGTTATGAGGAAATTCCTAAGCAGAGAAGGCTTGACTTACAACATATCTGTGTCAGCAGAACTCATTATGGTTTTCACCAAGAACTGACTGCGGGCAAAGATCAAGATCAATACATTTTGTTATGCTGTTCTTTTAGAATGTTATACAGAGGTATATGTACCCTACCCCTAGTACAATGAACATATTCCTCTTATAAGTGGTAGTAACATTCATGTGTGCTGAAGATCACGCTCCTTGAAGTATATTAGTCTCTCAGTTTATCCTTGGAGTTTTATAGAGTAGAACGCTACCAAGAGACTGATGTGTCCTTCCAACAATATAATACATTAAATGCAAAATAAAATGCCACTGTTCTACATCTGGTGCTTGAAGATTGCACTTTCCTGATTGGAGTAAGTATGCTTTCACCATTAGATCAACGCTAAGCAGATTTGCTGTATACCCCAGCTGAGAATAGGGAGCTAAAATACTGAGAGGAGCTTTGTTTTAAGGAATACTATCCAGCTTGTAAGAGGAAGAACTAGTAAAAGGAAATTTCCACTTCAATGCTTTAATGCGTTCAGTGCACTGATACTTCCTGTGGTTCTGAAACCATACAGATCTTTGTCTGGACCAACAGTTTTCCTCACGTTCTTTTGGTTAGGATTGTTTCCCTGTGGACTTCTCTGTCCCTCCTTGGTCTCAAAATCACTCACTCTGGGAATAAATTTCCAGCTGACATTCAGTCAATCTGTTGTCCTAGTGACGTGCTCTGTTTACTAAGCTAATTGGGAATTCAAGGCATTTTCTACACTTGGTCTGATACAGATATCCTGCAGTTCTTTGCTTGGTTCTAGTCTGAGCACCATTCCTCCTTACCCTCCTTTGACTCTAAATTTAATCTCAATGCTTTCTGATTCTCCTGATGAATTTTCAGAATGCACAACACTACAGCTGCATAATTCTTTGCATGCCTGATTTCTGAATAAAACTTAAATGGGAAATGTTTAGAAACCAATACACTCCAGGTGATTTTTCCTTGTTAGTAGAAAGTGAAAAGAAAAATCCTTCTCGTTAGGAAAGCCACTGGAAAAAGCTCTGCATACAAATGCCTATTCTGTCTGATGTATAAATCATCATCACTCTTACAAAGAAAATATATATATATATTATATAAATAATACTTTAAAGGAGAAAATTTATTTTTACTGAACTGAAATGAAAATGCCTAATTATAATTCATTGTTAATTTTGGAAAGAGGTGGACAGTTTTGTAATTGGAAAAGAGATGGAGAGTAATAAGTGAGATTAAAATGTAACAGTTTAAATTAATATTGTGAAAGAGATTAAAATATGGGTATGGAAATGAGTATTTCTCAGAGTAATGTGACAGTTCATTTCCACAGATTAAGAAAAAGCAGAATATATCAGTGTACACAAGCAAGTTCCTATCTAAAATAGAATAATCTCAATAAGCCACTAAGTGTAAAAAGGATTTTATGGGTTTCCATTACTTTGCTAATGAAGATGTCTTTTTTATTTGGTATTTATCTTTTTCAAAGTTTCTGATACAGTGTGAATTCAAGTTCATAAAGCCAGCAGTTTGTTAAAAATAGAGATGTTGCTTTGGGTTCACATTTGTGTATCTTTGCCTCTGCAGGTTCTCACATTCAGTGGAGTATGTTCATTCACTGGCATTCGTGTTGCTTGCTATGAATTTCAAACATCAATCGTGAGTGCATGAAACAGATCAACAGTAGGCCAGTGATAATATTGTGAGATCTCTTATTTGTTTCAACTAATTGGCTGCATCTATAGCAGCAAAGTGAGTGTGTCCAGAAGCCAAGTGACTCAGAGCGGTGTGTGCATGTGTTGGTCTCCAAAATGGAGTAGCTGCAGTACCAACAGCTTATGTCCAAACAGAAAGAATCACTGTGAGTTTTATGGGACAGAGCCAGTTGACACAGGCTGAAAGCAAGCCAAGGCCTGTTTAAGACTGCTTTACAAAAAAGCTGACCTCATCCTAATGCATAGGAATGTTCCTGACTGTTAAGTTTACCAGTCTGTATGTCACCGTTAGCTCTGAAATACTGAGGTGTGAAGATAGCATGAACTGGGGCTCTGCTGTCATACCATAACCTGTGGCAGGTCATAGAAGGTGTAATTAAATTTCTTGACTTCACTAATAATAGGTGCTGCTCTTCTCAAATTATAAAAGTACCATGCAAGGTCCAAGGTCCATCTGAAGCCCAATGCAGTCAACAGAAAACCACGGATGTGTAAGTATGCAGGCATACAGCTGCATATACGTAAAGTACATCAATTTTTAATAATTAGGAAATTCAGACATTATCTACTTTTTATGTCTCTAAATCTGAGGTCAAATCCAAGGAGGGCTAGGACAACTGTACCGTCTGTTTCTACGCAGCAAGAGGCGTAGCTGAAAGTTTCAGTTTCTGTAGGGCTTAGAATTATTTCTTTTTTTACTGTCTTTGATAATGGCATTGATTTTCAACTGACCATCCCCAGCTGCCTCATCTCTTCCTTTAATCTTGATACAGCAAAAGCCATTTGAGGGCTCAGGACTAGCCATGGACACACCATTTTCTAATGGCTCTGTGTGGGAAAAGTGTCTGCCCACGACTGCCAACGCTGCAAACACTCCTTTAAAGTCCTGTAAGCCAGAGAGCCTCAGGCAGGTTTCTGCAGCTGTGCTATCTCCTCTCATTGTTTCTGTGACACTGAGACTGCCTGACCCAATGCATTTCGCTGCCAGGGCCAATTCTACAATGTACGTGCTAGGCAAAACAGGTGGCTGCCTAAGGCAAAAAGACATTAAAAGGGATTGCGATTGTTTCATTGTCTAAATGGCTCCAGAAGGCTGTCTCAGTGTTCTCCTGATAGCAAGAGCTCCAGAACAAGGCACTGGCCTGTTTAGCCCTTCAGATTCAGAAAGAAAGATAGAAGTTTGGTTCAGAAGGTATGCAGCTAGAAGAGGCCAGCTATTTCCATCTGTCCCCTGAGTCCTTTATAGCCTCCGATGATTTCTACATCTTGTGGCTTTCTGTGCCTCAGCAATTCCAAGTCAGGCAACTTTAATGTAAATGGATTTCTGTGCCTCAGCAATTCCAAGTCAGGCAACTTTAATGTAAATAGACATTCACAGTCGGAAAGTTTTCTACAGAAGAAGGCATCAAAATTTGGCAACTGTGGAAAATATTATTTAATTTTCCTACTTGATTACTCTCTTCTTTGTCTAGATACTTCCATTAGTTTGTTGTTTTTTTCTTATCCAGGTTCTTTACCAGGGTTCTGAAGATTTTAGTGCATATTTAGTTACTTCCCATTTATCTATTATACAATGATGTAATCTCTCAGAGAAGTCCAGCTCCTATGCATCTGCTGAGAGAGATACGGTTCCCATATCTTCCAAAGATCTCAGTGGAGTTTATCACAATCCAGTCTGAAGGCAATTTCCTTCTCTCTCATCTTTAGCCTTTGGCTATTAGACTCAGATAATATATCTACCAATGCAATAATAATCATGCTGTAGCTCCTTGGGAAGATTTGCCTCGTCTCCAGGAGTCAGCCCTATGCTTCTTCTCAAGAATACTTTTGGAACTGATTGTTTTAAGTTGAATCTACAAAATCATAGTGTATTCTTGTGAAGATCTGAGTGGTTCTTTCTTTCTTCTGTGATCAACTCAGCAAATGTTATTTTATTGTTTGCAATTCCAGTACAAATTAATTCAAAAAGCCACCATTCTCCTAGCAGATGTATGTGCAATGCAGCACATTGTTAATGTAGGAAGAATCCATTGACTTGGATTGGTTCAGAGTTGGATCAACAGGAACTTTTGCACTGTGATTGAGTAAGGTCTGGGTTAAAGACAGTAAAACAAATCTGTATTACCTTTCAGGAATGAGTATCAACAAAATGTATTCAATACATTTTAAAACAAAAATTATACCTTACATAACATGTGTTAAATGGCAGATGACTGCTTAATTCTTTTAAGAACATGAAATGTTGCTTGCAGATTTAGATCTAACTGAGGCTGAAATGAGCATAAACAAGGCATGTTCTTTCATTGTGAAAGCATTGTCTTCCCATGTCTGAATATCTTAAATATCTAATTACTGAGGCTAATTTTACTTCTGTAATTTTGAACAAGACACCCTTAATTAAAAACAAAACCAGAATTAACAGATGGTAACTAGATCTCTTTATGATTTTCTCCTAAGTCTGGAGGTGGCCTTACTTAAGAGCAGCCAGTAGAGCTGTGAATTGATCCAGCCATCCAAGTGATGAGATGCTGAATCCGTTCAATTTCCAGTTCAACAGTTTTAACAGATTTGATTGCTCATCACTGTGGCAGAAATAACCAGGTAATTGTGTTTATGTCAAGCCATCCTCTATCACCTCACTAGCTGTCAAAAGCTCACGCTTGCTCTCTGCTCTCCTGGTAACAGTTTCTGGCAGCGTCTTGTCTATGCAGACACCCAAAACTGAAAAAAGTAGTACTGAAAAAAATAATTCGATGTAGTATCAAGATTGGTGGCACTAAAACTATTGTATTCCCTGCAGTATTTTCATTGTTAATTGAAAGTCCTTTGTTATCTATACATTAAATGGAATTGAAGCTGAATTCCCAGGTTTGTCATATCAGAGTGCTGCAGAAGCCAAGATGCTTGTTGAAGAGCTAAGATCTAGTTCTTTCATGTTGTGCAGAGCTTGGTTATCTCTTACTTGAATTCTTTTATCAGAAGGTTATAAGGAGTTGACAGCTAGCAGGGCTGCTGTAAGATCAAACTCGAAAGCTGGCTGTTTTACTCCAGATGTGGTCCTGAACTGCACTTAAAAGTGTTTAAAGCAGCCCTGAAGAAAAGGTTACACTTGACAATTCTGAATCAAATTTGAACCTTAAAACCAGAAGTTCAAGTGGTTAATATTGGGTTTGTTTGACTATGTTAGGATTTAGTTTGCAGCTTTAACACACTGGGTATTTCACATCCAGGAGAAAGGGAAGATCAGATTTCAGTTCATAGCAAGAAGTGTTTTGAATCAGCTATTCAAACGTCTTAGGAAGAGTGCTAAATGTTTAATAGAGAAAGCTAGTTGGGACTAGCTGGGATAGCTGAACTAATCAAGAATGCTTTTGGCAGACATGCAAATGCGCAGATGGCTCCTGAGACAGGAAGTAAAGAATTGTTTTGTTTCGTTTCTTTGTTAGCGTTTTGGCACTGGTCACTTGATTTTAGCTGGAGAATGAAAGATTACTTTTCATTTGCCCATGTTGTTTGTGGGGGAAAAATAGTTAGAATTAATTTGTGAGCAACCAGCTGCATTCCTGGATCTTCTAATACCACCTCTGAGACATTACTGTGATATGTGCAATAGTTAGGATAGAATCCCAAGTTCCTGTCAATATTTTACTATCTGCCATAGTTAATGAAGCTGTTTAGGTACATCTGTTTCATGTCTACAGATGTGAGTGAGATATTTAGGGGAAAAAGAATATCTATTTATGTTGTTAGTTTCTAAGCATTGAAAAACAAACCATAACCACAATTAATTTGTTATTTCATTATCTCTAACAGACTTTTAAAAGCAGGACACAAACCCTAATGATAAAGGCTCTAATGGAGACTTTCTATTTCCCACAATCAAATCTTTGTGGGTTCCAGAAAGGCATTTTGTATTCAAACAGACATTTTTCCTGCTTTTTATTCATCAGGCTTTCAAAGTCCAAACTCAGACAATTTCAAGAACTCCCAGGAAATGCATCCTCTGGAGAAAACGTGAACAAAGAGTATTTTCAGTTCAGCTTAAACCCTGAAGTTAATATGATACACTTAAATTTATACAAGTATGGACTCAATAAGGGATATCTAGTTAATATCCTCTAGGCCCACTAGTAATGATATAAGCAGAGATCTCTGCAGTAAGATAAATATTCTGTGAGATGTAGGAAGGTCAAGAATTGTTATTTTCCACTGATAAAACTTTTCTTGGCAGAAAACCTCCAGATTTTATTTAAAAGAAAGAACTTTTAAAACTTGGGTTTATGAGAACTTAGAGAGGCATTGTTTAAATCCATTTTTTAACCATGAAATCCTTTTGACATATGGCAGTCATTATGTATTTACATCTGTCTATCTGGAAAGATTTTTTCCTAATAGAAGATACTTAGAAGTTTCACTTTTAACATATTTTTCAATAAACACTTGAGAACTTCTTAAAAGTAAACAATGACCTTAAACTGCCTTGCCAAACATGTAAATGATCTACAACTCCTAATGCACCAAAGATTGTTGCATATTTTCAGCTTTGCATTTGGGACCTCTAGGCAGTGCTGTTTCAGATTAGGACAAGCCATGAATTTCTTAACTGTTTCATTTGAGAGAAGAAGGCTTTATCTTTCTGATGTTCATGGCAGAAAACCTGGAAATTTGTCCTGCCCGTTCCTTTCCAAATACAGTAACCCGATCCTCATCAGCATCTGACAGATTTAAGATTAGTGGAGGATACCCTAACACATGAAAAATTAAATGTTCTACAAGTGAAATAAATAGGGGGAAAAAAAACCCAAACCTTTATGCTTTATACTGCCTTTTTTTTTTTTTTGCCTGTCCAGCTTTTGCCTGGGTCTTGCACGAGAAGAAAAATCCCTTATAATGTGACAGGCATAGAAAGGAAAGGTTATGGCATCTTGAAAGGGAAGAAAGACACATTTTCCCCTCTCTCCTGTTACAAGACTCAATAGAAATATCCATGCCACATCCTTGGAAGTATTCTTGTTTTCATGTAGACCTCCTGGTGAAACTAAGAACACACAGAGCATACACAATTCAACTTTTCTAGGTGTTGGAGGGTGAAATGAAATCTTGTTTATTCAGCATTTTCATGACTTTAGTATCACACAGTTTTTATTTGGAAAGATACAATGATGTATTATTAGAGGCAGTGCCTCAGTGCCAACTTGTGGAAAAGGCAGCTTACAAGAAGAAGGGCATCTCGTGAGAAACTTCATTTGCTGTCCAAGAATGAGCACAGAAAGCTGAAACAGTTGAAGATCAGGGGAGGAAAGATGGTTGTGAAAAACAGGAGGAAAAAAAATCTGAAAAATAGGAAAACAAAAAGGCAAGATATTGAGCTAGTTTAATCTTATTTCAGAAGAAGGCTCCTCTGGAATTTTTCTCCTCGTTGGTCTCATTTTATAGTTGGGGACATGGAAATCCAGAGAGCTCAAGATGCGACTCCCTTGAGATTCTGCATTTGTATTTGAATCAGGATATATAAGTAGTGTAGCACCTGCCCTGACTGGGCTCAAAATACTTTGCCCCAGAAATGCTACACTGATCAAATCAGGAATTAAAATTGAGGAGCCTAGTCATTCAGTCAGTTGTACCCAAGCTATGCAGAGATGGGCCTGAAAAATTTTACCTACCAGTTTCATGTCCAGCCTATTAAACTAGGGTGTCTGAGACAAGTAAGGCTGACCATTTAAATGGGCACCAAGTAAGAAATCAAGTGAAAGTCTCATATCTGCTGCAAATTTTGCTAGAGTCTTGCCTGTTCTTTATATTGCTATTATTAGAAATGAGAGGGACATAGATGCAGATATCCTCCATAACTTTAGTGAGTTTTAGCTTGGATTGTGTGAAGTCCTTCATCAAAAATATCTTTTCTATTACAATCAGTGCTATAAATAAAGAAGCTGATTAGTTCAAATTAGTTCTTAAAGCATGCAATGCTTATCAAAGGTCCTGTTTTCTCTTGGATGGTGACTATAAGACCTGAAGTGTAATATCCCAAAAGGTGCACTCTGTGTAAGAAGAGAGGTTTGAACTATTCGTAGAGCTTTAACATAGCTAAGCAACTGCAACGTTGCAAAGTGCTCACACCAATCCTCTTGGCACATTTGCTACTGAGCTTCTAGAAACATGGATTTCTATTATCTGCAATGTCTTCTGGAAGAGATTTGAATCTCATATAAATGGATAAACAGATGTTTATCAGACAGACAATGCTTTAACATAGCAGCAGATCAGGTTTTGCAGGTTTTTAAATAGCCAAATAATCTCTGAAGAAGCACAATCACAGCATTCATGAAGACCAAAAGAGAAATCAAACAGGTTTAAGATTGACTTATCATTCTTTGTTCCGGTCTTTAGAGACTGCTGCACTCCACATCTGTTTCTTCTCCACAGGTTTATCATGATGGATCTTTTCTACTATAGCTTATAGCACTCTAGGTCCTTTTAAATTCTTTCATTTTATGTTTCTCTTCCTACTTACCCTTTTTCCATGAGTTCTGAAATAAAGCCTAAAACACCCAACAACCCACCAAACTGTAGCATCAGATGGAAGAATACAAAGAGTCCAGTGAATTTGTTTGGAGCATCACATAGAGTCTGCTACCATTAGAACCAGAAAGGTCAGCTTCAGAGTGCTGTAGGGGACGTGTGGGGGTATGTATCTATATATGTTATGTATATTGGTATGTATTACAGTTCTGGAAAAAATTATGTTGTAAAAAACATTAATTCATTTATGCAGATATTGGTAAGCAACATGTCATCCTAGAACATCCTTACTTTCTGGTTCTGATTACGCCTTCTTAACCTCCTCTATACCTATGCACTGGAGTGCAGTAATTCATGGAATATTATGGGCCGTGTATATTTCAAGCTGGCTTCTCAAGTGACAACATAACTCTTTCGCAATCTCCTTGTCCAGTCTTCAACAGAGACTGTAAATCTTTGTCTCCTTTCTCTCCCTGATGAATTTGAAGTGTGGCAGCGTTCCTGCTATCCCTGTACTGCACAACAAGGCTCCCTACACTTCATTCAATCTGTCCTCCCTATATGGACTGCCTCTACCACGTCTAATGTGTCAGATGGTGGAAGAGATAATTAGGAAAGAACACCTATTGAGAAGCCTATTGAGTATTTTTTCAGTTCTGTTTAACTTCTCACTTGATATCTTTTCAAGGATTTGTTGGAGAGAGCTTTGTTTCCTATTTAGACATTCACATAATGTGATTTTTAGAACGTGTGCTCTACTTGGAGTGGTTTGGCAGGACCACTCAAAGGTAACTGAATTCAATAATGCACTTCAAAATTACATTCTTAACTGCAATATAAAGTACAGTTGTTCCAGATTTACCTGTCAATTCATCCTTTCTTTAGTTCCAGGAAAAGAAAAGGCATTGGTTTTATCTTGAAGCTTGACTGTAGCAAAATGCTCTTTTTCCTTCTGCTTCTGCTGAATTTGCTAGAAGCTGTATCAGAAAGGACCACTGCCACCTACTTTGAGCAGTTTCAGGAGTTAAAAGACATAAGGGCCTGGCTCTCTATTTCACTTCAAGTAGTGTATGTTTGAGGTGGCCATTGGCAAATGGAAACTCATTGTTTCTAGGCTTCTGCAAATCAGAGTTTGTTTTTCTTAGCAGAGTTATAAATCACATGCTAGCTTAGAATCATAGAATCACAGAATGGTTTAGGTTGGAAGGGACCTCAAGGATCATCCAGCTCCAACCCCCTGCCACAGGCAGGGACACCTCCCACTAGAGCAGCTCGCCCAAGGCCTCATCCAGCCTGACCTTAAACGCCTCCAGGGAGGAAGCATCCACAACCTCCCTGGGCAACCCATTCCAGTGCCTTACCACCCTCACTGTAAAGAACTTCCTCCTAACATCCAGTCTAAATTTCCCCTCTTCCAGCTTAAACCCATTCCCCCTCATCCTAACATTACCAGACCGTGTAAATAGTCCCTCCCCAGCTTTCCTGTAGGCTCCCTTCAAATACTGGAAGGCCACTATAAGGTCTCCTCGAAGCCTCCTCCTCTCCAGGCTGAAGAGCCCCAACTCTCTCAGCCTGTCACTTAAGCTTCATGGCTCTTCTTAAGTACTGCTGGTCCAAGCTCGCTTCTGTGCTAACTCCTTCAACTATGATGAACTTAACCTATTGGTTAACACAGTTGCAAGAAGAAATGCCATGTTCTCCTTCTTTCACCTATAAAGCCTGGTGAATGCAGGGAAGGCTGTGGATGTAGTCTACCTGGACTTCATCACGGCCTCTGACACTGCCTGCCACAACAAGCTCCTGGCAAAGCTGGCAGCTCATGGCTTGGATAGATTCACTCTGATATGGGTCAAGAACTGGCTGGAGGGCCAGGCCCACAGAGTGGTGGTGAATGGTGCCACATCCAGTTGGCAGCCAGGCACTAGTGGTGTTCCCCAAGGATCAGTGCTGGGCCCAGTCCTGTTCAATATCTTTATTGATGATCTGGACCACAGGATTGAGTCCATCACCAGTAAGTTTGCAGATGACACCAAGCTAGGAGCAGGTGTTGATCTGGTGGAGGGTAGGAGAGCCCTGCAGAAGGACCTTAACAGGCTGGATGAGTGGGCAGAGGCCAATGGGATGAGATTTAACAAGGCCAAGTGCAGGGTTCTACACTTTGGCCACAACAAGCCCAAGCAGCACTACAGGCTGGGGACAGAGTGGCTGAAAGCAGCCAGGAAGAAAGCAAAATGGGGGTACTGGTAGACAGTAGCTGAATATGAGCCAGCAGTGTGGCCAGGTGGCCAAGAGAGACAACACCATCCTGGCCTGGATCAGGAACAGTGTGGCCAGTAGGAAGAGGGAGGTTATTCTGCCCCTGTACTCAGCACTGGTCAGGCCACACCTCGAGTGCTGTGTCCAGTTCTGAACTCCTCAATTCAAGAGAGATGTTATGATACTGGTATGTGTCCAGAAAAGAGTGATGAAGCTGGTGAGGGGCCTGGAACACAGCTCTGTGAGGAGAAGCTGAGGGAGCTGAGGTTGTTTAGCCTGGAGAAGAGGAGGCTCAGGGCAGACCTCATTGCTGTCTACAACTACCTGAAGGGAGGTTGTAGCCAGGTGGGGGTTGGTCTCTTCCTCCAGGCACCCAGCAACAGAACAAGGGGACACAGTCTCAAGTCGTGCCGAGGGAGGTCTAGGCTGGATGTTAGGAGGAAGTTCTTCACAGAAAGAGTGATTGGCATTGGAATGGGCTGCCCAGGGAGGGGGTGGAGTCACCGTCCCTGGAGGTGTTCAGGAAAAGCCTGGATGAGGCATTTAGTGCCATGGTCTAGTTCACTGGATAGGGCCGGGGGGTGCTAGGTTGGACTGGATGATCTTGGAGGCCTCTTCCAACCTGTCTGATTCTGTGATTCTAAGTTCCCAGAAGATGGTGACTCTTGTAAGGACTGGAGACCATGATTACCCTCCTTTTTTTTTTTAAACTCAGTTGTCTTAGGTTAATATATGACCTTTTACCTTTACTAAGGAATTTCCCCATATGTCTGCTCAAAGAATTTCCTTAGATGATTCTCTGTGGATTTCATTCCATGTTTTGTGCAAGTGAATTATGATTGGATTAGAAAGGCGTAAATCTTCCTGAGTTTTCAGGAGATGATTTCCTGGATTTCCAAAGTTAGCAATACGTCATTCTATCTTCACTCATGCCATGGACTTTGTATCCCTGTTCCAGGTGGAACTGGTTTTTGCCTGGTTGAAATTCATTTAGTTTCAGTTGGAGTTCTTAAATTTTAGCAGTCAAAAGCAACCAAGATCGTGTCAACATAAGCAAATGGATTTAAAACAGAACTGTTAAAGTGGCTCTGAAAGCCTACTGCTAGAATGTAGTCTAGCTAATTTTCTGTCTGTAGAAGACAGCTTTCTACCGGGTGAGATTTCTTCAGTCCACTGGGATAAAGACAAACATGCAAAGAGATAAAGCTATCTGACTGATAGCAAATATTCTTTTTCTTTCTTTCTTTCTGTGAAAGGCTTACAAAGCATTACATATTTCTCGTTATAACAACATGTACCCTTCACAATTCTCTTAGAATAATTATTGCAATTATTTCTGATTATTCTTCTGTTGAGAAAAAATAATGAACGCTGCCCAGCAAAATGTTAGCTTAAGCATGTTTAAAAAAGAAACAGAAATGCAGAGTCTCATCATGTTTTCATTATTCCACAAACACAAGAAATTCCACTTCTGTCAATATGAAGAGCATTAACCACATATGGCAGGGCCATATCTGTACATAAGAATCTGACATTCAGGAACATAGTGAAAGAAACAAATAATAGAGATGCTAGATTCACACTGTAGGTGTTTCCTGATCAGAGGAACTAGAGTATTGGAGCTGCTCCCTAAGTATATTGTATAAGCTTATGTTTTTGCATGATGGTCTCTCAAGGAACACTGAGTAACTGGACCTCTTCCCTGCCCTGAGCCAGTGCTGGTCAGCTATTACAAGTGCTACTATATCACTAAGCAAGTAGAGTTCTCGGTCAGTTCAGATTGTTGAATGCTGGGACTTTGTACAAGTTTAATTTCCAAGTCAGAGTTTGTGTAGCTAGTGCTACCTTTATCACTCACTGTAATTTTAAATAGTATCTCCATTGTTAGTCTTTATTCTCTGCTGCACAGTCTCTGTATGTGCTGAAGGGCACTTCCTTCTCAAGGATGCTGTCAGATGGGACTCCACAGACTTTATTCTGCTTTCTCATCCTCTGAACACATACATCAGTCTACTAGGAAGGATGGCCTGCAGAGGGACATTGGCATCATTCTACTGGTGTAATTATACCAGTTGTAATTACACCAGTCTGGCCAGTATAACTCCTCCTTCAGATATATTTAGTATAGAATAAAGATATCTTTTCTCCTTAAACAGCTTGCAGAGTTTATGCTAAACCAGAGATAAGCACTCGCAGTCCTTATGTGAGTTTCCAAATAAAGAGTTATATTTATATCTCAATTATAACAGTTATAATTAAGACACTGTAAGTATGCTGGTAAATTTCTCGGTGTAGAGAAGCCCTTAATTAGGATATATAGTCTGAAAGGTTTTCAGCTGGCTAATGCCACCCAGCTTTAAAACAACACAATGTCCAATTCAGCCAGCAGCATTTTGTGTTTAGTTCGGTGTAGGGTAACTGAGGTCAGTGGGGGACCTTTACAGGCTGAGACCTACTCCTAATATAACTAAAAGTATAACTGTAGAATGAGGTGGGGGGAAAGAGATGATATGGCCAGTTTGGTGTTTCCCACCTTTTTTAAAGGATGCTTTGTCTTTTTTTTTTTTTATTAGATTTGAGCCTGGCAAAGAGCTAAACTATTTCTTTCTCATGTGGACCAGGAGTCTTTGCACTTCCAGATGAGACTGCTGCAGTGCACCTTTCATTAGATCGTAAC
This sequence comes from Tricholaema leucomelas, assembly GCA_013400475.1. NCBI lineage: Eukaryota > Metazoa > Chordata > Aves > Piciformes > Lybiidae > Tricholaema lacrymosa > Tricholaema leucomelas. The sequence goes on from WAAF01021089.1 coordinate 2,099,787, forward strand.
TCCAAGAAAGCAGGCTGATAAAGAATGCTGTCACCTACTTAATAGATGAGGTTGTAAGAGCATGAGATCCTGCTCCTTTGTCATCTACAGGTATTATCTCCTAGACTGAATTTAAGACATCAGTTTTGATTTAGAAAGCTTCATTTAGCTTTGAACCATCCTGTATGAGAGACTGACTTTCCAGCACCATACTTTTTCAGTTAAAATCAGCAAAGGCATCCCCTTTCACTCTGAAGAGAGGAGGCAGGTGTCTATAAATCCTTTGTTAATGTCATTCCTTACTAGAAAAGCCTTGGTGTGCTGATCTATCTTCAGGGCATTTTGCAAAATAGATACTTTACTGTGAATTTTGGAGCTTATGTGTTAAGATGGAAATTGGAGATCTGTAAGAGATAGAAGATGGGGGAGTTTTGCACAGACTTAATCCTGATGGTTGTTAAGAAAGGATGTGAATATTTAAATCTTGTCTGGGTAGTTTAAAAGGTATAGAAAGATTTGGGGTAAATGCTCATTCTTTGTGACAGCTTCTATAAATATTTAAACATATACTGTCAGATGCACTGATAACCTCTGACCTCAGAATTGGTTATGTTTTAGTTGTACATAGAATAGTTTAATAAACTGTATATAGAAATTATATACACTTAGAGAGCTAGCTGGTATGGGAAACACCCTGTGCTTGTTTTTCATAGTAACAAATCAATCTGTGTTCAGGAGGAAGCATTGTACTAACTGTGAAAAATTTGTAGAGAATTCATCTACTTTTTAGAACATCAACCCTGATTTTCTAATATTGGATTTTGGCCACTGAGAACAGTATACAATACCAATGGAGCTTTGCAGCTCTCCAAAAGAGAGACCAAAACCAAGTGAATAAATTGTCAGGATTGAACATATTCAGAAGGGAAGGACTTCTAATCACATCTCCGCTAATGCTGCAGTAGTGGGGAAATCAGACCAAAACTGTAGCAAAGTTTGTAGATGATATCTACAGCTGATAAATCGGGCTTACGTCTTTGCTGATTCAGAGAAGAGAAGCACACAGTTAACTAATTACAGAGATTAATACTCATTCTTTAAATCCTATCTCTACTGCTTTTCTCAGTAACACTTGAAATGAGAAATATGCAGTAGCTGATGATCAGTGTCTGTCTATCATTTCTCCAGTAAGAAACTTTCCACTGCTTTCAGAAATGTGTGTGTTCTGCACACAGTGGTGCTCTGCAGGGAGCAATGCACTTTGCTTCCTTTTTCAGATGCAAGTTTAGTTACTTTATCATACTGTCATCTTTCCTCACTTGACTGTAGTGCCTAATTTTAACTGCTTTTGCACAGGGAAATCTGCAGTGGAAGGCAGGAGAAATTTGGCTGCTGTGAGACAATCAAGGAGTTAGCCTGATAGCTTTGCAAAGTACTTGGAGATCCTTTGGGATGAGATGTGCCATATAACTTCCAATTATTATATTTTAAACTGCTCATTTAAAAATACCTGCTTAAGTTTTTGGCACAGAGAGGCAAGACTTCTTGAACCAAAGTTGGAGGCATATGTAAAAGCAATAGTAAGTGGCGTTCCCCTGAGGCTCTACAGCTTGAAGAGCTTTATAGAGAAGTATGTACTGCCAGGCTGTTTTTCCCAAGCTCTTATAGTTCTAGTAATATGGTTTGAAACAAAAATAAAATACAGAAGCTTAGTTAATTTATGCCACTGCCTTAGCTGTGTTTAGCACACAGGCTGAATCGTGAACTTATTTGGCCATTTTGAGGGTTGGCCAATTATGTAGAATACACTGTAGGCTCTGGCTTTTTATTTCCTGTTTAAGTCTGAAAAACAACTGCAGTACCTCTCCAAGAAATGGCTGTAGTCTTTTTAAGACATTAAACATGCTTGTGTTTTGGCAATTGTCACCAAAATAATTCATGCACGTTTCAGATAAAAGACACAACAGATTTTTCAGGAGAGGCTGCATGCCATGGAATGAAGTGATGGCAGTTGTACAACGATATGGGTAGCTGTTAAGTTGTATTCAGTTGCGGTCAACGTTGTTGGACAAAATGTTTTCATAGGGTTTTGTTGTAACTTTTTTCCTTCCATGGAAGGTATTTTTTTTTTCCTTGGGAGAAAAATCCCCAACGAAAAGAAGTAAAATCCAAACACGTTTTCTTTGACCTGACATTAGGAACAGTTTGTGTTCTGCCAAAAGTGTGTCATTTTGCATTTAATCTCCAAATGTTCATTAGAATGACTAAAGCTATCGTTTTGTTGACTACCTGTTCATTTTTCTTTTCCACGTGAAAGCTGTGAAGATACTAAAAAATGTAAGTGTATATAACTAGTAGCATGTTTGAATAAGGAAATACAATTCTGATTGTTAACTTTGGGAAAAGCAGATGAAGAATGAGACAGTTTCCTAAAAGAAAACGCTGTCTCTGTTCAGTGAGTCCCCCCCCTTCATATTGCAGTATAACAGTCAGTGGCCCTGGTCCAACGTGCACTAAGTTAGGTTTATTCAGATTCGTGGGCAGCTCCATTCGCTTTCGTAGAACAGCTTTGTTGCTAAAAATTAAGCATATGCATAAATGCCTTCTGGAGCAGAGCCTAACTTAGCAAGGGACTTTTACCCCCTTGAAGCACAGTGCTTCACAAACCCGGTTCTGTGCGATTACATGCACAATATGTTCCAGAGCTGTGCTCAGTGACTGATGCATCGTTTGACTTAAATGTGTGCTCATTTTGGATTCTTTTTTCCAAAATGTGGATTTGAATACAAATGAGTCAGAACACAAGCCAACAGAGGGACCTCTTTCTGTCTCAAACTATTAAATGCCTAAGCATCTTCAATTAAAAAAAATAAACAAGAGATCTGACACTAACTGGCCTGAGCTGTTACAGACATGTGCTTATGTGGTTTTATTTATTTTTCACATGTGTGTAATTGGACACTGTCAAGGCAAGCCCACAGTAAAATACAATGGAACTTCAGCATGAACATCTGTTTACCCCATGCTGTTTAGTAGAGGCAAACAAAGTCCCGTTTTAAATCAGTACCTCTTGCATTCTCCTTTTCCTGTAAAAGAAGCAAGTGGGCATAGACCAGGCTTTGGCCATCGTGCTGCTGAATCAGGTAAGAAACAGAGTGCTGGTGCTGGGTGTGCTTTCATCTAATCTGATCAGACAGACACCCCTACAACTTGATCTTGAATCCCAGATCAAAGGGAAATGCAAGCTGGTGGTATCAAAGCATGCAGCTCCCATACTGTGAAAGCAAAGAACACCACCTTGAGCTGCAACTGCTAAGGGAATCTGTCATAAATTCTGTAGTGGCATAAGAACAGGGTAGGTGAAAACCACACACTGTGTTTGGCTTGTAGCTGCCACTTGGGCTTTACAAATCCTGTTCCCATAATTTATTTTTCTTAAAGATACTTTAATTGTCTCTGTTACAGTGCCATGCAGTTCAGCACTGTAATGGAAGCAGTGACTTGCATGCACTCTGCTAAAAGATGAGAATTTTTGATGCAACGCACATTCACCTCAGGGGAGTGACAGACATTAGTGGCAGCAGTCAGGACTTTCCTTTCAGTAAAGGGAGACGCTCATTTCTATTCCAAGGTCTGATGTGCTATTTAAGCTTTGCCTTTGGACCAAAACTCTGGCAAACTACAGGTAAGTGGCAAAACACTCAATAATCAGGATTGGGTAATAAAACTGAAATGGTTTATGGGACCTTCGCAGGTCCTGGGCATGGAGACAAATTTCCTTCACAATTTCCACTGAATTAAAGCATCTAGGGAAAGAGGCAGAGTGCCTGAATGAAGGTCAGAGAAAGCAGAAAGTGGTGGCTTGAGCAGAGTTGCTCAGGAAGTCTGTACTGTCACATAAAATTCCAACAAAGCTGCTTGGTAGGTAAAGCTTGTCCTCAGAAACTGGAAATTTTGGCTATGAGGATTCAGAACTGTAAGAGTAAGTTGCAAGCTTACCATGCTACAACCTGCATTTCTTTAGGAGGCAGAGTTAACTGCTCTGGTACTTTCTCATCATCTCCCCTGCCAAAAGTCCTACAGAAATTTTTCCTGGGAGAGAGCAGGTAAACAAAAGGAAAAGTATTTTTGCTGGGAAAATTTTTGCTGGAAGGAGGCCGAAGGAAGAAAAGCCAACTTCTTGGTTCTTCAGATGAAATCCTTCCAGCTTTGAATGAGACTCAATTAGGAATGGTTATTTAGCTACTCTCAGTCCTACAGTAGAGTGAATGAAGTAGCTGTCTGCTGCTTTGGGAAGTTTCTCTGGTGTCTTAGTGAATTTTCTTGTGTGACTACTACAGGCATTTTCTATAATCCCAAAGATGAAGGAAAAGGAGCAATGAATCAGGTAGCAAAACAAACCCTAATGCTGCAAGTGGTTGTGGACTCCAAACTCATTCAACTAATGCCTTGGACCAGAAGCTGTGAAGCTCGGTGGGGTTGTGTCCTTTCAGAAATGAAATGTGTAAAGATACTTCCTTCAGGTATTGACACACTGTGGTGACTTGTTAAACAGTGCAAACAGATGGGCTTTTGTTCTGGGTGCTTTGAAGCGGATAGTGCTCAAATGATTAATGAGTTACTGGAGAGCAAGTGTAGAGCTAAATATTCTGTATGGCATTCATGAACTGCATGAACATGGCTGTTTGGCTGGAAGAAAACTCAAAAGTCAGAGCTCTGAAAAGCTTAAGTACATAAAAATATTACACTGTTTTGTGTCTCTAGGAAGCACACAGTAATGTGAAATATCCACCACATGTTTAAATTGTATTTATACATGTGTCTGTGTGTGTATTTCTAGGGAGAGACAGAGAAATAAAACTATGTGATACTACTGTTTTAAACCTGCTTTCTGTAGCAATTTTGTGAAAGTAATGTCCAGAATGAGAGAAATGAACACCCAGCATAGAAAAAAAAAATCAGATTGTCAGATATCATGCTGATTTTAAAACTCAATCTACAAGAATTAATGGAGGAACTGGACCATGAAAACCAAGAAATGGGGTCTGAAAATTAACTTGATTAAGAAGATAATGCTCAAGATGTACAAAAGAAGACTGATTAGCATAGATGGGAATATCAGTGAACAAGCAGAGGAATAAATCTAACATAGACTGCTGCTCAGATCAGATCAGAACATATTTAAAAGATGAAAGACAACATAAGGAGCAATTTCTCATTTTGACTGGAGAGGAAGGCCTCCAACTGATGTATTCCTTCTATAAATGGCTTTTGGCCAAGATACAGAGCTTTGTCCATAAGAAAATACGGTAGCTGGTTTGCTTTTATCCTGAAAATCTGTAGAAAATGACAGGAATTCAATTATAAGAAAGGGACACAAAAAATGTTGAATAAACCAAATTTAATCAGCAAATGCATTTAAAGGCAAAAAAAGGGAGTAGATTGGGGCATGAAGTTATAACTGATAGCTTACTCACATGTGAATCGAAGGCTGCCCTCTACCTCATAGTGGCTTTGGTGGGGAAAGACCAACTGTGATATTTTAATTTCTTTTTAAAGGAAAGGCCTTCAACCAATTCAAACTCTGAAAGCATCATCAGCGGGGAGACTGATGCTGTTTATAAATTATTCCCAGGCAGGTTTAAGAGTGAGAGCACGAAGTCTCTAGATTATGGGTCATTCTGTGAAAAACTGAAATGAATTATCTCATTATCTCTGCTCTGAAATACATAATTAAAACCAAACCCAGAAGGGTGGCAGGTACATAAGCTACAGGGAAATACATATGATAAAGACAAGGTTAGCTACAAGAGCTTTTTTTATTTATTTACTTTTCAAGTTGAAAACAAAGGCACAGAGGAAGAGAACTGACAGATGAAAGACCTGAGCTTGTTCCCCGCACTTTTCCCAGGGTAAGTAAATAAACATATTTCGTCCCAAGAGAAATGAACAAGGAGAGACAGAAGACCTGATCTGGCTAATGTTTTGTTACCATTGTTGCATAGCTTTTTGGTGAGCCTGATTCTGAAGGGCCAGCACCATAGTGTAGCCTCACTAGCATGATGTGTCTGAAGGCATACAGGGTTGAGTATTTTTGGTCAGGCACAGGCAGTCACGGCTGTTGCTATTTTTGCACTGACTCCTCTCTAATCACTCAACACATTTTAAAACAAGATATAATGATAGACTATGTTGCCAAGACAGAAAAATCAACAAAGTATCTAAGGAAATATGAAAAGAAATGAAAATTCAAAATGTATCTGGAAGAGAAATATCATGGACAAAAAAACTTTTGATAAAGGTTGTTTCTATAAACTTGGCAATGTCTCTGCTGTAAGTAAATATGACTGTCTGCCTGTCTTGCTTTATGTTCAATACATCCAAAATTCAGGGTGGGGAAATAGAAGAAAGTCTGTTTTCTTGGTATAGCCAACTGAGTTTTCAGGCCTAATCCATTCTGAAATTAAAATTAACTCGAATGGTTGGATTCTACCAGGAAATTTTAAATGGAGAATTTCCTTCATAAATATGGATAACAAGAAGACAACTTTTTGGATGCTCTACAAAGTGACTTCCATTAGGGAAAAAAAAAAAGGGGGGGGGGAAAGAAAAAATGTTTTCCCAACAGTTTACAAATGATATCTCTGAATTTCAGATATTATTTCATGCTTGATTCAAGACAGAAATCCCAAATCCCCATTACTACCTATGAAATATCTCTGGGCTTATATTGACATTTTTAACAGTAACCATTGAATCATTTTACATGGAACCTGGAGACAAAGTTCCATTAACTTCAGCACTGCCAAATCAAAAATGAGAAGTTGTAAAAACCCCTTTGATTTAAAGGAGTTAGGAAACACCATGGTTTAGCATTCTCCTTCTAAGCAATAAAAGTCACAGTCCAAACCAAACTGACAGAAGTAGAACAACTTGTGCCTCTGATATGAAAGTGTTTTGGTTGCAAGTGCAAATTGTGGTGAATTAAGCATAACTTAGCTGTGCTTTGCCTTCCTGTATTTTAAACACCATCTTTCCCTCTCAATTTGAGAGTGGAAACAGAGAGAAGGGGTATGTTAATTGCTTTTTATTTAGGTATTTTGAATACCTAAAAACGTTTGTTTGAGATTTCTTGTTTTAGTTGGGGTTTTTATTGTTTTGTTCATTTGTGTGTGTTTGTTTGTTTTTGTTTGGTTGGGTTTTTTTCCTGGCAATTGTAGGATAAATAAATGTCATTTTTATATTAAAAAAAAAGGTTTCCTACTGAATCAAGTACTTGGTCTACCAAGCATTGCTGAAGCTGAAGTATGTGACTTTTGGGAAAGAGATCACTGGTATTGGTAGAACTATAGATTTACATTTGAAACTTTCATTTAAACATGAGGAGGAATTTTTTCACTGTGAGGGCGACAGGACACTGGAACAGGCTGCTCAGGGGAGTTGTGGAGTCTCCCTCTCTGGAGATATTCTAAACCCACCTGGATCTGTTCCTGTGTGATCTGGTCTAGGTGATCCTGCTCTGTCAGGGGGTTGGACTAGATGATCTTTTGAGGTCCCTTCCAGCCCCTGACATTCTATGACTCTATGATTCTATGAAGAACATGCACTGCATCTTCATTAACATTACCGTGCCACCTGCTCAACAGGGGAGAGTCTGTAGCATGATCGCATTTGGTGCAGCGGATCTGATGTCCCAATGGATAAAGTCAGGAGTTCAATTCTGTGCAAGTTTCAGCCTAGCCCCTTACACAGATCACCAATCGACAGCTACAGTATTTTACTGTGGCTCCTGAAACACATCTTCCTATTTAGCTTCATCCAGATCATAGGTTCTTTCACAGCTTCACAGCATGAAGCCCAGCAGAGAAAACTGGGGAAACACAGATATGTATATGATCTCCCAAAAATGCTAAACTAAGTGCACATGAACTAGGCTGTCTTGTTTTGGTTTGGGTATTTTTTTGCTGTTGATATTGCTGTCAGACATCATTAAACAGTTTCAGAAGACAAAGCCATACTGCAAAATATATTTGTGGATATTACTTACTAGAGTTCTTTACTAATTAGCTGTGTTGCAACTGGTACTGCATAAAACATGAGATAGATGGATTACACTGAAAAATATATGAAAAAGGGGGGAAAAGCCTCTGTGTAGCAGGTCCATGCTAAGTCAGCATGGAAGGTCTTTAATTTTATATGATAGATTTCATAATTAATATGCCATATTGTTTCAAGGATACATAGTCAGAATTTTCTTCGCACCTGTTTGGTTGACCAATATTGACTAGAACTAGTCACATAACTGCTTCTCAGTCTGGATTTTTTCATGTAATGTCAATGCTGGGTACTATGCTGGGTACTCAAAAATCTTACAATTGAGTGTCTTTTTAGAATTACCTGAATATGTCATGTGAATTACACTTTCTGTTGCTGCTGCAGCAGTAAAATTTGGGGATGTTTCCCAGGATATGCAATTATCGTCCTCCCTTGTGGCATAAATGCTGATGGTCAGACTCAGGCAACATGTTGCAGCTCTGAGTATTCATTATTTTAGAAGCATCTCTGGTACCTCAGAGTGCCAGATAAGCTTTTGGCTGGGGACTGACTTTTTGTTTTGCTTGTAAAATATATGTATAAAGAAATAATAGCAGTAACTCTTAGCACATATCTAATGTTGAGAACAAGACCACGGAGGGGAGGTTTTCATTATTTTGCTACTAGGAAAATGGATATTAATGTTAGTATTTTTGTTAGTTATGCTTGTCTCAAAATGCCTTTAGAAATAATTGTGTACTCTACACAAATATGAAAACTGGATATATAGCAGTTCTGATTTTTATCAAAAAATAGTAATCTCAGATGATTTTCTAATTAGCAAGATTTGCATCGTAAATAGCACTGACTCAGTTTTGCATGGAACTATTTAAACATATTGTTCCTTTTAATTTGTCTGTGAATACTTAGTGATATAAAGCCCCAATGTGAAAAGCATCCCAAAATAGTTTAGGCAGAATATAACAGGAATTTGCAAACAGGTAAGTAGAAACAGAGTTCCTCAGCAAAGATCACTACAGAACCTCAGTATTAAGGAAGACAAGTATTAAAATCAGTGTTACTGGCACATAGCTCAAACCTGAAAATAACAGAATAATCTGATATGTTTTTTTCCTCAAATGGACAAACATTTCTCACTTCTCCATAGTTTTTATCCCATCAGTTTCCTGAAAAAATGGCACTGCATTTCTAATACACCTGCTTATCATAATAAGCCACACTTAAGAGTGCTTAAATTTTCCAGAATGAAACCAATTTTGCAGCTGTGTATATAAAGTCTCTATGTAAAGTGTTTTAACATATTGGTACTTTTTCAGGTCTGTAACTTTGCACTGGTTTCCAGAGACCATCTATACGTGGCGTGACAGGTAACTCCTGAGGTACCAATCTCTTTCTTGGTCCCCCATTTGCCCAGACAATGGAATATCAAGTGCGTGAATCCCTTGCCTGACCCATGTACCTTGGCTTCATCCCAAGCAAATCTGGTTGTCCCCACCTCTGAATTCAGGATTCACTTAAATTCTGCTGGCAGCCAGAAAGTATCTTGACCCAAAGAAGTTTAGACTCTAATGAGATTTAGATCTGAACCTGAAATATGGAGTTCAAGTTTGATTACTTACATAAATCACAGAATCATAGAGAATCACAGAATTACAGGGGTTGGAAGAGACCTCGAAAGATCATGTAGCCCAACCTCCCCCCCAGAGCAGGATCACCTAGAGTGGATGACACAGGAACACATCCAGGTGGGTTTTGTATATCTCCAGAGAAGGAGACTCCACAACTCCCCTGGGTAGCCTGTTCCAGTGTGGGTTTGGGTGTGTGAACTGAATATAAAGGAAAAGACTGAAATCTGAGCAAGCCCAGAAACTCTGGGTACACAGTGATTAGCCAGGTGCTCCCCCAGTCACCAGATCAATATTACTACATCTAAATTATCACATCTATGTAAGAGAATGAACATGGGTAGATTGTGCAGCATCTACTCTCCTGTCGGGTCCCCATAAAATAGCTGCAAGGTGGGACAGGAACAATCTCCTGTACCTGTTTCACTGTTGGCACTTCTTAGTAGTTGCATTTTAGTTTGGGTGCATAGTACTGAGGCACATGACTGAGAAATAAGGACCCTCTCCATCACTGGGACATGGATTGCAAGTTGTGAGGCTTCTACAGGTATGGGCAATAAAGAGCTGAAACACTTAAAGACCTCTACATTAAAGTGGTATTTATAGGAATATTCACTGTGTTACTTTTTTACAGATTCAGTCTTATTGTAGATTTGTAATCCACTTTTCCATCTAAATTGGTTTTTAAAGTGCCATGTTAGAATTATCTTTATTCTGCCAGGTGTAAGGGGAAATACTTGCTAGATTAGTTTCTTTAACTGCCTAATATATTTGTTGCAACTTGAAACAAGAAAACTAAACAGCTAAAATTCCAGTACCTAATATACACCTACATCTTGCTACGCAAAATCACCCTCAGGTAATACCTGTGCCCGTATAAAATAATAACAGTTAAGGCAAAAAGGAAAAGAGTATATAAAATAGCAACAGCATGTGATACCAATTATGTTACAGCCAAAAATAATACTTCTTGGCATGTTATGCTTAAACTATGGTCTGTTAATGTTACTTGGATATAGGCAGTTTTCAATGTACATTTAGAAATGCTTCTATTTGAGAACTATTAGGAAAATATTTTGAAATTACAATGTTCAAGCATGTGGAATGAGTTACCTCCCACAATTATGTGAACTACTGTATAGCAGAGCTCCATTAGCTTCCCTGCAACTAATGAACCATGTCATTAATTACAGACAGCCAAAATAAAAATTACTCCAAGGCAAGCCAAATATTTACTATAAATAAAAGGTTCAAGAACTACAAAGTAGCCATTTCATTCTAAACCAATTGTGTTTAATTTTTACCCTCTTTCTCCTCAAATCTAATTTGAAGCAGATTAACTTGATTTTATGTATCAAATCTGACAGCTGTAGGTGTAGGAGGCTCAGGGGTGACCTTATTGCTGTCTACAACTACCTAAGGGGTGGCTGTGGCCAGGGGGCGGTTGCTCTCTTCTCTCAGGTGGCCAGCGCCAGAACGAGAGGACACAGCCTCAGGCTGCGCCAGGGGAAATTCAGGCTCGAGGTGAGGAGAAAATTCTTCACTGAGAGAGTCATTGGCTACTGGAATGGGCTGCCCAGGGAGGTGGTGGAGTCGCCGTCCTTGGAGCTGTTCAAGGCAAGATTGGACGTGGCACTTGGTGCCATGGTCTAGCCTTGAGCTCTGTGGTGAAGGGTTGGACTTGATGATCTGTGAGGTCTCTTCCAACCCTGATGATACTGTGATACTATGATACCCCCAATGAGCTTCCATCAGTGGCAAGGATCACTGGAAGATTTTCAGTAGGAGTGTTAACTATTTTAAGGATGTGTTTATTAAACTCAGGTGATTTGTTCTCAGGATAGGCTTCTCTTAGACATAGCTGAGAAGCATATTTTCACTGGTTTCCTTTCAGTTGTCTCTCTAGCAAAACTGCCTTCAACTTACAGTGACAATATCAGCCTGGTTAGAGCTAAGGCTGGAGGGCAGAGCCCTGAGACTGCAGACAGGGCTCCTGGGCAGGACTTGCAAAAGGCAGAGCTCCCCTTTGCCAGAGCAGTGGAAGAAGGACCTTTTAACCTTCTCAGTTTCTCCTCACTTGCTGTAGTAAACAGGACTTGGCAAGTGCTGCCAGCATTCTGATGTCTGTGTAAGGATGCTCCTCAGTAGCTGCTGGGGTCCTGCAAGTCTGTGCGTGTTTGAACCACTGCCATAGTGTTACGGTACAGCAACATGGGGTGCAGATCCTAAAAACTGAGGTAGGGCCAAAGCTGACTGCTGCTGTTGGGTTCAATTAAAGGGGCTAGGGTGACGAATGCCCACAGGGCATTAGGCAGACTGGCTGTTGCCTCAGTGCTGGCTGATGCAGCTGTAAAAGCCACCATACACAGTCTGCCTGCAGGAAACACGTAGCAAAGATGTTTGCTTTCTTCCTCATTTCAGGTAGTCACTTTGAATCATAGAATCACAGAAAGGTCTGGGCTGGAAGGGACCTCCAAAGGTCATCTAGTCCATCCTCCTGCTGCAGTCAGCAGGGACATCCTCAACTAGACCAACTTGCTCAGAACTCAGTCAAGCCTCACCTTGACTATCTCCAGGGAAGGGGCCTCAGCCACCTCCCTGGGCAACCTGTTCCAGTGTTCCATCACCCTCATAGTAAAATTTTCCACAGCGCTGCTTTCTGTCACCTCCTCCCCCCGTAGTTTAAAGCTGTTGTCCTTTACTCCGTCAATATAGGCCTTTGTAAGCAGCCTCTCTTCGGCCTTCTTGTAGGCCCCCAAAGGTACTGGAAGGCTGCTATTAGGCCTCCCCGGAGCCTCCTCCTCTCCAGATTGAACAACCCCAGCTTCCTCAGCCTATCCTTGTAGCAGAAGTGCTTCAACCCCGATTATTTTTCTGGCCCTCCTCTGGACTTGCTTCATCAGATCCATGTCCTTTCTATATTGAGGGCTCCAGAACTGGATGCTTTACTCCAGGGGAGGTCTCAGCGGAGCAAAGTGCCAGAACCCCCTCTCTGGATCTGCTGGTAGTGCATCTTTTGGTGCAGCCCAGCATGGGATTGGCCTTATGGGCTGCAAGCTCACACTGCCTGCTCAAGTTCAGCTTCTTGTCCATCAGCACCTCCAAGTCCTTTTCCACAGCGCTGCTTTCTGTCACCTCCTCCCCCAGTCTGTATTGACAGTGAGGATTGTTGCAGCCCAGGTGCAGGACTCTGTTCTTGTTGAATCTCATGAGGTTCACCTGGACCCACAGACCCCCCCAGCCATGGACACCACTTGCTCCTCTACTATGTGTCTGTTCAGTGGCAGGGTGGGGAAGATGATTATATTTTAATTACAAATCTTTCTGTGAATGAAACTTTTCCTTAGGTATGTAAAGAGAAACTCTCCCAAGTCACAAAGTCTTGTAGGGAGAGCAATAGCTGTCAGTGGGTGAGGGCGCTGCCTGCCAGCATCACAGTAACTGCACCACAAGATGTCTGACTTGTGGCTTCTACCCGAGGCCAAGCTCGCTATGCAGCTGCTGTATTAATATTTTGCTTGTACATTTGCTATTTTAACTAAGTTTATTGCTTAATTTTGGTGATGTATTTATTTTCAGCAGATAACATACAGTTGTAAACAATTCTTCTGTGAACCCATAATGGTTTGTGTAAGTCACAGGATGTCACACTATTGCAAGTTACAGCGTTGAGTATTTTAAGCATGATATAAAAGATTTGCCTTCTACTTTCTTTTTTCTTTTTCCTCTCAAGCTACTTTGTTACTTCTCCAAAAGTCAGGCATAAGGGTAGACAGATGCTCTGACCATATAGATAGCAAGAAAGAAGCTTCCCCAATGAAACAAGCACATAAAAGTTCCTCAAATATTCACCCCCATGTTTGTAACTTAAGTGTTGGGTGTAATAAAGATAACAGCAGTAGATAAGTAGTTTAGCTAAACATATTGCCAAGAACAAAGGCAGACAAAATGATAATAAAGTATTGTGCTATCAGGAAGCCAGAAAGTGCCACAATTCAACCAGGTCCTGTATTAATTTCAGTTACTTTCAGTTGTGTTCACAGTGATTATACCAAAAGTGAGAAGAACAAGAAGAGGAATTGTGTGGAAACAAATAGCTCAAGCAGGCTTTACCAGAATGTGGGAAAGTGGCTGAAATTCATATTAAAATCAACAAAAGTCTTCAATATATGTCTTGCGGAAGGAGGTTGTGTTTAAAAAGGGAAAGGGTCAGCTGTTAACAAAAATATTTAGGCAATATGAAAAATTACATATAATTTCATCAGGAGTTTGGGACTGATTGCATGAGGGTGTACAAACTTAAAAGTGACAACTTTTACAGCTGAACAATGCTTTTGCAACGAAATCTTGGCTCCTTTCAAATCAATGGCAAAATTCCCATGCGCTTCAATGGGGCCAGGATTCCATGTATATCCATCTTTCTTTTTCATTCTTCCTTGATATTTGTATCACAACTATCTGGCAGGCTGTTGTCTGTACAGGTCAGAATTACAGCTTTCTATTTATGTGTCAGAGTTATGGCCCATTTTCTCATAAAAAAAAACCAGAAAAGAGTGAAAAAGTGTTAGGCATACTTGCAGTGCTGTATCTTTCATTTCATTGTTCAGAGTAAAGAGAAAAGAATTGTTTGCTGCATCTGCTAGGAGAAGGACAAAAATGCAAGCGAAAGGACTAAATGCTGCCTGTGTGTAATTCTGAACTCCAAGGCTTTTAAACAGCTCTTATTTTCAGCTCTACATGTATTACGTTTCGGATATGGGTGTCACGGGATTTAAGTAGAGGCAGAATTACTTCAATGCTGTCTCCTCTTAAAAATGCTTCCTGAATATGGAAAAGTAGTGCATGGTCAGGAAGGAAGGTGACTTTCATCAAACAGATCTGTCATGCAGTGAGACTATTTAACTCATCAAACAAACCCTGGCATTTGTGCCTCTGAATATTAAGCATTAACCTAGAAAAATGAGAGAGATTAATGAAAATTCAAATTGAGAGAAGAAAAATAAGAGATAAACTACTGCTTTGCAGATGAATGAGGGGTTTTTTAAATGCTTGTATCCACAGAGCTTGTCAAAATGCACCAAGAAGTGCCCTGGTAAGTGAGAAATGACACAGAGAAGGTAATAAATGTGAATGGGGAGCTTTGTGTTCCCCCAGTGCACTATTTGTACACTAATAAAGCTTTAAAAGAATTGTAATTCTACACTCACTGTTGCTTATCTTGAGAAAAGTATATGCACTCTGCAAAGTGGCTATTGCTATTCTGTTTTTAAAGCCCATTTGAGAACACATGGACATTACAAAACAGAACATATCACAAATATAAAGGGGAGCCTTAGAATAAGTAAGAAAACATTCAGACAAGTGAAAATCCTTTAACTATAGTCAAAGAATGTTAGAAAATAAGCAGCATATCAACTCACTTTAGTTGTTGAAGGTATTATGGTAGATAAAAGCCATACCCACAGCAGATAAAATATACTTGGTAGTACTACGTGCATCTATCAAAATAATATATTAACAGTGAGTGATTCCACACAATAAAATGATAATTGCACACTATTGATCCCCAGAAGCAGTTCAGCTCCAGGCTAGAGGCAGAGCGAATCCAAGAACAGACTATTTGTGGATATGGTCAGTAAATAAGATCATGGTCATAGCTCTTCTGACACTTTCTTAACTCTTCTTGTTACCATTATCCTAGATAACAAGAGGTTATTTCAGAAGGACTACCATCTCATTAACTTCCTAGACAGCTAATACAATCAGTTATGTTTGTTGTTTAAAACAAATATGGACATAAATTCTCAATTTTACAATAGGTAAATCTTGCATAATCCTTGATCAAAAGGTTATGATTTGTCTCTTTTTTTTTTTTTTTTTTTTTGGTGGGGTGCATGAGCATAGCATTTGTCATGTAAGTGCTGTTGGAAATATTTGTGAGTACATCATAAATATTCCATACCACACTGGTCATTTCTGAATGCCGTATCAGCAAATATTTCTGCTAGCAGCCTCTTTCTGCAGAATATTAGTAGAAATTTAACACACTTGGGAAGTGCAAACGCCAAGGTTGACGAGCCTGGGATCAGTGCCAGTACGAGTACGAAAGCAGCTACAGAGTTTTCATACCAGCCAGCTCGTATCCTACAAGCTGGGAAAGCAGCTAAGGAGAACACATCCCTTCATGTAAAATGTACTGAGGCAAACATCATAATTACTGATAGAAAAGGATGCCAAACATATCATCTCTCTTCTCTTTTCAGCTGGCTGATGGAAGAGAAAAAGAAATCCTTTCTAAGCAGAAAAAAAATCATCCTGTGTTTCCTTTTCCACGCTACTTCAAGGTCTCTTTCTCCTGATTTCGTTGTCTTTCTCAATGAGTTGCCAAATGGTGTTTTGCTTGCTGCAAACAAAGATCCCAAACCTGTTCTTTTTCCTTTAAAAAGCATATTTGCTTTTTTTAAAAAATATATTGTTCATTTTTGTTTTATATATAATGGTAATGATGAAAACTTTGATAAAGCTAGAGCCTTAGAGTCACAAAGAAAAACTGCAGCAAATGTGATTAGGAAGCTTGGTGTAAGTCTGACTGCCCAGATTTACTGTGGAAGCAACAGAGAATCACAGAATGCTCTGGGTTGGAAAGGACCTCCAAAGGTCATCTAGTCCAACCCTACCCTACAGTCAGCAGGGGCATCCTCAACTAGACCAAGCTGCCACTTAATGTGTTGCTCTAGGAAGATCACAGTTTAATTGTGTTTACATCAAGAATCTCTTCATGATGTTTCCATAAAATTCAAGATAGTGAAAATTATTAATTCTGTTTTGGGAGGAAAAGTTGCCAGATGTTGCCAAAGAATTACATGGAGCTTAAGTGAGTTTTGATGCTCCTGCCATTACCTACAAAATGAATTTTCTCATGTGCTTTTGTGATGACATATCCATCTGTATCAAGCATTAAAACCTGTGACACTTACAAAACAGAAAGCTTATAATGAACAGTGGTTGAGCAAATCAAGGCTATTCTCACTAGGGATGAGGAAATGTTGTGGTGATCTAATTGATCTTCTTTGTATGCAGAAGAATGATAAAATTGCTCTAGACAAGCTCTTCCCACTGTCAAAACCACAAAACTAATTTGACATAATGCATATCCCAGGAAATTAGGAGCAGGTAGGAACTTAACATAAAACTACTTTATTTCATCCAAAGGGAATATACATATTGAACAGACTATAAGGAAGTCTAGGGACCGGGAGAAGATCAGCCAGCTCCTGATGCACGTCCCCTTTCCTGAACGGCTCTTCTACAACATACCTGAGTACCCATGCAAAGGACATCTGTCAGAGGTAAGAAAGAGGGAAGAAGGAATTGCTATTGCCTGTTCAAATCAAAGGGAGTAGTTTACAGACTGTCCAATGGGACAGCCTCATCAGTATTATTCCCACTTGAACAATTCTGAGTTTAATAGACTCGAGGGACTAAATTTACAAAGAGAAGTGCAAGCTTACTTGCATCACTGTCTGTGACTATGTACCCTTAGCAGTAAGGTTTGCAGGCCAAGATGAATCTTTTCTTGCCTTTTTTTTTTTTCATACCTCTTTGTAAATATGGTTTGTTAATCCCTGCAATTAAGTACAAATAATTTTAAAAGAGTTGTACACCTAAGAAGAAAATACTTCTCCTTCTTACTGTAAGCATTAAGGCTTCCCTGGCAAGGAATTCAGGTTTTCTGCTGTTCCAACAGATTGTTTGAAACTGAGGAACCACATTAGCACTTCTGGTACAAGGAATAAAAGAAGCAAGAGCATGAAAAAGCATTACAGAAGCCTTTCTGCTCAAGAAACTTAAAAAACTGAATGACTGAAGCTTTTAGAAATGTAGTGTAGAAGACTGACACTCAACTAACAGGCAAATAAAACAGACTGCCTAGGAGTCATTTTTGAGTTGCAAGTTTTTCTGTTCTCTGGTGCTAGTTTGTTCCCAGAGTAGAGTGATCAGTAGACAGCATCAAAGGGTGCAGTTGAGCTTTAAGAATTTAGTTATCCGTAGTGGCAGGAGCTAAAAGAGACCACTTCTGCCAAGACTGGTAAAACACAAACTTTTTTGCAACTCTTCCCCTCATGTCAATCTTCCTAGCATAGAAGAGAAGGTGAAATAGAAACAGTATCTGCTTAATATGCCACTGTGCAGAAAGAGTCAGTCTGTTGGCAACCTCTGGAGATGGGTCCAATGCAGCTCTTGGGGCTGGCTGGCACAGCCAAGCACCTGACCTGCAGGTGGTCAGGGGCACAGCAGGTGAAGCATCTGTTGGCTGCAGTGAGGACCTTCAGATTCATTGGCTCAGTTAACACAAATCTTTCCAGAATACATATACAGGGGTTCTGGTATATCTTATATCCGTATATTCAGAGCCTGGACATTATTCATTACGATTACATTTCTAAGAGTGGCAAGTAAACCTTCACCCTGCTGTTTAGTCCCATCTGCTGTGACTTGCCTTGTCTTGTCTTGTCTGTGTATCTAAGCCAACAATGAGGGAACTTTCTTTTCTGCTTAAGCAGATGTTTAACTTTCAGTACTTAAGATGACCTCCTGACATAGGTTTGAAATTCTGGCCCTGATGAAATGGGTGGAAGTTTTGGCACTGATTTCGACAGAGCAAGACAGAGCATTCCAGGTGCTTAAAGCATATAAAATTACACAGCATAAGCCCTTCCTCTTTCTCGACTTCTCAGTCATCCTAGGCATCACCAAGTGATAAATACAAAAATCTTGGGGAAACAAAATGGCATCTTAAAAAAGGCTCCTACATGAACGATTAAAATACTTTTTAATATATATAATAGGTACGCCTCCGCACACATGAACACACATATATAAGATGTCATTGGGATCAAAGGTTTTCTACAGCACTTTAATAGGTGGCATGCACCCTCAATTATCTGCTAAAATCCAAACTTGTACATGCACGTGCAGGTGCTGGGAGCTGCTTTTTCATATTGTTGGCACAGAGCCACATAGTAGAGCTGTACACCTTCATTTTTTAACAAGCCTGTGTTTTCTCAGGTGTTCATTTATCTCTGTGAAGAAGTTTCTCAGACCTGTAACCTCAAGTTTAGTATGCTAATAGGAAGAGGTGCTCTCACTGCCAGTAAACAGGCCTTGTTCTGTCTGAGATGCAAGGATATAACAATAGGATTATTTCATATTTTTCACAAATACCTTTTGCAAATGTAGGGATTGTGCACACGCAATGGTAAAAACTGGCATTTGGAACAGGCCACAAAATTATGTAGTAGGGTTTTTTATCACTCTTTTCCCATCAAATTTGGACAAATTTCTAAGAGGCAAGTTTGGATTCAGTCTAAAAGATGCTGTCCTAGGGGCATGAACAACTCTATGAAATAAATGGCCTCTGTTGTAATGCCTCTTTTTGACCTCAGAAATCTATGACTGCACGTTGGATTTGGTGACACAAATATATTGTGAACAAAGAGAATTTTTTTTCTTGAGAAAAAAACAACACAAAACTGGTTTGGATAATGAAGCAGAGCAAAGGAAGGTGCAGATTACTATCCATGTGCTTAATATAAGCACACTGCTTAAATGGGCTGGTCTTTTCATTCACTCTTACATTTTAAATTTCCAGAGTGGATTGGCTGTATTTTTCAGTGATTAAATTGTTCATATTTAACATCTTTTTGGCAGCTTGGGAAGTATCTCTGTTCTTGCTACTTAAGCCCTATTACAACAATTGTGATTTTTTCTGCAGGCAGTATTGTCAGTTCTCAGGTCCCTCAATAATCTGCATTTTGAAAGCAACACAACCTAGAAGTTAAGTTGTGGATTTTTCCATTCTCTGAGAGGCCTTTGCTTTTCTGCAGCCATCTACTTCAAAGGTTCATACCTTCTCCTTTGCAGTCAGTAGAGTTTTATTATTGTCTCTCACAGGCTAGGGACAGGGTTCTGGTTTTTCTTTTGTGCGTTTATTTGATCCAAAGAACTGGCTCTTGTTATCTAAACTGAAAGTCACTTTCTCATCCATTAGTCAATGTATTTTAAAGATCAAAAGTTTGGGGATTTGTTGTTGATGCTAATCTCAGAACATTTTTCTTTATTTGCTGCTCTTGTAGGTTCTGTGTTTGAGAATTTGCAAAACTTGTTTTCAATGTCAACATCCAAGTACTTCCCATAAATAAAAAAGCTGGAGTCACTTAAAATAGTTTCAAAGACTTCCCTACACAGTCTCAGATGGAGTAGCCTGTAGTTTCCTGGTAATAATCTATGGTTTTATTTTACACTGCAGTATTATGTTGCCATTTGTTTTTTTCCAGTCTTTTTGGATCACTGTAGAAATATATAAGGTTATGAAAAGAAACTATATCTTTAAAGACTGCTAAAATCCTTCTAATTTTTTGCTTGCTTTTATGGGTAGTATGGAAGATATACTGTTTTCAAATCTCATTAGGATCAAAAATGTTTAACTCCTACCTATTGCAGAGTTTCCTGAATGAGCCTTAAAAAAAAACCCCAAAGACCAAACAAAAACATAGATTGCTTAAAACTATATTTTTTCTAAGTTTTAAGATGAGAATAACCTTCAGTCATCAATTACTTCTAGGAGGAGGATATATGATGGAAGCAACTTTTTGGGAAGAAAATCAATGTGCAGGAGTATTTAGCTACCCGAGAGTATCTCAGCATTTTGTGAACAAGTTAACACTGCATGAGTCCACTGCATGGAGCAGGAGCCATTAGTAATACTCTGAGAAAATACTGTAGCTCCCCAGCACCAGCTAACATGGGCTGCCTTTGAGAGTGCTTGTTCCATACCTGTAAATGTCCTTGAATGATGTATGTGGCTCCATTTCTGCCCTTGCTGACTCCCTGTGTCCTACTAGGACATCACCTGACAGCAAGTGATGCACAGAAGCACAGATAAACACTAAAGACATTATTTTCCAGAAACTTTCTGCCACAGGCATTGCGTCACCAACAGGTTGCTCACTGCTTTAATGTTCATTATCTCCCAAGATGTGTCCCTCCAAAGCCAATGGTAAACTCATGTCTGCTGCAGTTTCATGGAGCTAATGGGAGATTTTAGAGTAAATGCCTTTGTGGAGAAGAAAAAAATTAAAAGGTGGAAACTGACTTGGAAATTGTTTCCTAACAAAAGAAGTGCTGTGACTGTCATAGGAAATACCAGACTAGGATAACTAGCCAAGGTCTAGTTTGTCTTTTCCTGATTTGGGGGGTTGGTTGGTTTGTTTGTGTTTTGGTTTGTTTGAATTTTTATTTTTTGATATGTGCAAGCTTCGTTTCTACAGAGGAATTTGTGTATAATCCTCTTTAAACTTCCCCTTGATTTTTTTTTTTCAAAGAATGACCATCTATTTGTAGTTTTCAGGTAGTGTCTTTGTACCATGATTTACTCTCTCACTGGTGTGTGTGTTCCTCCCCAGTAAAAACCACAAAGCAAAGCAGAGAGTTCAAAAAGCATGTCCTCCTAAGCACTTTCCGAGGAATTTTGCTGAGCTTAAATGTCTTCAGTACGTGTGAGAAAGTACCTTGCCCTTCCCTGGGCAACAGCATGTTATATAATGGAAGAGATATTATTCTTGGCATGCTAATTAAAAAGAAATAGCACATTTGAATAGTACTAGCCCACAAAGCATGAGGCTTACAGCTGGCAAGCCATATAACATTATTCTAGGAGAAATTTTTTTTTCCACTATGGTAGGAGTTACATGGGTGATATGTCAGGAGCCTTTGGCTTTGGTTAGTTTTTAGTGTAACATTAATACAACTGAAACCATAAAATTTTATTTCACATAGTAATTTTGCAGAAGTAATTTTCTTCTTGTTTCAACTGGACAACTGAAGTGAAGCCTGCACATACTGAATCCAGAAATACTTCATATAATGATTTCTTAATTTTTCTATGAGATTTCTTCTATCAGGCCCAGCATATTAGAGGTTGTAGGTTTTCTTTCCCATTTGGTGCTATAGCAAAGCTAGTACAGTCCAGGCTGCTGCTGTTCTTCCAGGCAGCACAGCCCTGCCTGGAGATGTCATTCCAAGCAGTGAAGTATCTACCACTTTCAAGGGTAATTTGCATTTTTATTAAAGATCCATTAAAAAGTGTACCTTGAGCATCCTGCAGATTAAGTATGGAACCTTGGTGAGGCTGGAAATAGGTGCACATTTTTTAGTTTTTATTTTTAATGCATGAATTTACACAATGACCTCAGTATTTGGACATGGATAAATGCCACACATTTTCTTTAAACAGCTACATCCCCAGAGTGCATAGCCACTACCCATAGTACAAAGGACCTTCTGCAAGAGAACCTGTTTGGCTGATGAAGCTGTACCACTGCCAGAAAGAGTCAAGGATGTCCCAGACTCTGTCATTCTTTATTTTTCCAGCACATCCCCTAGTGCAGATGTAATCACAATATCCTCCTAAGACAATATCTTTAACAAAAAGGAATAGAATAAACCCCCTCAAATCCATTCATTTCAGTTCTGTTGAAACTAATTATCAGATAATATAATCCATCTGTAACAATGTATTCAGTTATTTCCAAGTCAGGGAAATCAATGGGGTTTTAGCAATTCTTAGTTCCAAAGAGATGGGCAGAAGTACTGTCCCCTTTTCTCACAGGTGCTCAGCTCAGCAGCACCACTGAAGATTCTATGGCCAGGAGCTGTGATGTCCAGCTGGCATGCTAGGGAGCAGTTGCAACATCAGCTTCCGATGGAGAAATCTCTGTGTTAACCTTTGGGGTGTTATTGTTGGGAGATACTAAGGGCATTCCTTGCATGCTTCTGTACAAGTATTTGGAAAAAGGGTGGGTGGCCACACCTTTTACCAGCCACAGAAGAGGATCATAGTTCCTACCTGCTCTTCTTACATTATATTGCCATTATCTCTTCCTCTACTTCCTCTTCCTTGCAACTAGTCTGTGGAATTAATCTTCCTGATGGGGGAAAAAAACTATAAAATTAGTCTTCCCCACTCCACTATATAATGGCATTAGGTGTTACTGAAGATGTCAGAAATGCTGAGAGAAAGAAGACCCTCTGTGATCGAAATTTCTTATCTTCCACAGCACATAGAATGACCTGGGCTCACACCAGCCCATACAGAGGCTCAGGATATTCAGGCTGAGGAAACCTGGAGAGGAATATAGTCTGTGATGGAAACTCAAGGGAGTCTCTGAATCTACAGATCATTTAAAGGCTGTTGGTTTACATTGTGCATTATAGTGTGTGTGTACAGGAGGCTGGTGGGTTTCTTAGGCACTGATAGCCTTTTGGAGGTTGTAGTGTATTCAAGAAGGTTTGTTTCTGGCATCATGTGGCTACAGTCATTTGGAGCCCAATCGTGCACTAAAGAACATGTCAGGAAACCACAAGACATAGTTTCTCTGTGTGGCGATAATCTGCAGGGAGCTTGGATAGCTGTAATGGTACATTGCTGCTTGCTTTATGTCTGGCTTCACATTAACTCTTCAGTTTGCTTGCTTTGGCTTCCCTGACTGTTAAATGCATACACGCAGGGTCAATTTGACATAGTAAAAATTCAGTTTCTGGGATCAGCTCCTTAGTGGAGCACCTCATGCCGGTTCCTGCTCCTGCGTGCTGCATGGAGTTGTGTGCACTGCGCTACTGGGGTAAGTCACCAGCTCACCTTCCCTTGATAATTTTCTGTGGCAGTGACTAATTCCAGAGGCATTGCTAAAGAGCTAGGGATCCTTGCCTGAATAAAATCCACTATAAAATTTACAAGTATTATTTGTAACTGTTATCAAATTAACTTTAAAAGATCTCTGTGTCTCCCCACAAATCAGGACAGTGCTTGCAAGGCTGCAGAAGCTGCATTTCCTCTCCCACCCATAACATATGATAAGGTTTCTCAGGCCTAAGAGACGCAAACTGTATTGACCTGGAAAATAAGATCCAGATGAACTTGTTGATACTGGAGGGAGCTTTGACTAATTGTTGATAGATCTAATTTCTTTTCTAGTATTTACTGATGCTTTCATTTAAGCAAATGTGTTTTAGATACACTCTATTCTGTGCCTAGTAAAAACAGACAAAAACGTTTGCAATAAAAATAGCCTGCTATTTTACATATATTTTTCTTGATTATCATCAAAAGTGAACTTAAAAAATAATCTGCATTTTTCCACATTAAAACCATCCAATCTCAGATTTACACTGTCTATGTGTAAATTAGATTGAGGAGAGACAGGCAAAGAAGAACCAAATATTAACAGCAATAAACACAGTTTCTGGCAGGGATCACAGCAGATACCTTCCTGTGTAATCTGCTGTTTTACCTTCACTCATAAAATGGAAACTGGCCTGAGAACTAGGTGACAGAAAGACAAAGATGCAGCATGAGGGGAAAAAAAATAATCAAAGTAGTGATGTAGCTTCATCTACCAGAAAATATTTGGCTTGGCTGAAGAGCCAGTTTAAGGTTTAAGCAGCTCTTGATTTTTTTCAGGTTGGTTTATGCATCATTAACAAGGACCATACTACAGCTAGCTCGGTCACACAGAAGCTGTTCCCAGAATCTCAGTATCTTGAACCAGGCTAGAGGTGCAAGTCAGAATAAATATACGATGTTTATAATTTATACTTAAAGTGAATAATGCTGCATTGTCAAATCTCAATTAGCCGTGGTCGCTTATTTGCTCTAAGGATTATCTTTGCCATAGACCCTGAGCACTTGAATCTGGCAGATTTTTTTAACTGCGATAAAGTATTGTGCAAACAGGGCTCTCTCGCTCCCACGGCCGGCTCAGCTCCGGGCACAGCTAGCGCAGAGCCTCCCGGACTTCCAGGGCCAGCTCAGCTCGGAGCAGCGCCCGGCGTGAAGCCCCTCAGCCAGCCGGGCCAGGCCCCGCGCGGGGCAAGCTGGGCCCCTGGCACAAGTCTCCGCCGGGGGTCGGACGTGCTCTGTGCTGGCATCCCAACCACGGTTCCCCTCGTTCCAACCCAGCACTTCTAAACTCCTTGCCCCAGGGGGAGCCTGGCTATGTGGGACCGCAGCCACGCCAGCTCCCCCAACCTCGACCCTCGTCACCAAGGGCTGCCCCTCCATTTCCCGGCACTGCCGCGGCGCAGCCCCAGCCCCATACGGGCAACAGCCGTCCCGCCGGTGCGTGACATGGCTCCACAGCTTTTGAGTGTGACCCTAGTGGTTTGAGTTGGTAAATACTGGTCTACCCAGAAGGAGTTAGCTCTCGCTCTGGGCAGGGACACTTTGCAGTTCTATGGAGTGCTGAATTGGACTTTTCGTGATTTTACTGCTTAGAGATTTTTCTCCCAAGCCTTTAGGGAAACCCAGTTAAGGATAAAATAAAGATTGGCAAATATTGCTTTATTACTGGAGAAAGAAACAGTGTAGCTGATGAACAGTAAATTAGGCAGAGAAGTTATCCTCCTTGTTTTGAGTGCCTCTTTGGTAGGAAGGATAGTGCCTCGGCAGGGCTTAGCTGGTCGTTCAGCTGGTGCGCAGATACAGTCCCCTCGAGAGGCGCTGTGCCGTGTTTGTATATGGCACAACCGGTTGCTAACTCGCATAGCAGTGATCTCAGTCATAACAGGAAGGCGCAAGCTTAAAGATGAAACGTATGCAAGAACACACGTTACAATCCTAAAATCGTTTAGGCTGGAAAAAAAGCCTTTAAGATCATCAAGTCCAGTTGTTAACCTAGCACTGCCAAATAAAGTTTCGATCATGTTAGCATATGAGAGACAAAAGATTTTTCCCTTGTAAATAGGAGCCTGACTTAGAAGTTAAAAATACTTTCTGTAAAATACTGTCCAAGTGTAATTTTTTTTTCAGACAGTGCAGATGTCTTATGATTAAAAAAAAAAAGGACAAAGCTGCAACCCAAAAATGTTTAAAATACTTTTCTAGAATTCTGTGGATGGCTATAATAGTAAATTGTGTTTCTGCAGGCAGTAGGGGTTAAGCAAGCTCAACTCTGATGACTCTATTTCTAGCTACAATAATATATTCCAGAATATCTTGCAAGACATCCTATAAATGTGAATACAGCAAAACTGAACATTCTTTTACACAGGCAGGTCTTTTCCTTGAGCATAAATATTCTTAATCTGTTTTTTTGGAGATAAAGCCTATATCATTACCAGACCAATGACAGGAATTTCTCTTTGAAAAGGAATCCTTGTAAATGCTGTGTCTCTGAAGCTTATAACTTCCAGTGAAAATGTCACTGGATATTCCATACAAATAGCAAATCACAGTAACTAGAACCTTTGAAACTTTATGCAAAATTAATATTACATAAAGTTCTAAAAGAAGGGAGACAGTTTAAAAGCTACTTTTTGTGCAAATCATTCGAAGGTTTTATGCTTGAGTAGGTGCAATTCCCTTCCAGATTTTTTAAATAATTCGTGCAGTTCAATCCCATGGAATCGAATTCAGAACCACAAATAGAAATAATTGTTTATTTTTACTATTAATATTTTAGCCTCTTGTAATTTTTTTACAAACTTCTTTTTAAATTTAAAGGTAAAAAAATAAATATGCAAGTAATCGTGTTCCTCAAGTAGTGCATAAATGAAAACAAGTCCACTACCCAAAACTGTAAGCAAAGTCAGAAGTCTAACCACAGTATATAACACAACAAGGATATCTTGTAGTAGTTTTAGAAGATATTTTTCAACCAGCACTGTGCTTTAATCTGCACAGTAAACAATTTCATTAGATCTGGATGGGTTTTTTTTAAGTTGTTTGAGGATGCTTAGCTCGATTGAAAGAGCTTTAAGATATTCTTTGCTTTTTCTTATGACAGGTAATATAAAAAAGTAAAAGATTTCCCCATATAACAGTAGCTGCTGGTGTCCTATGTCAGGGTATTAACCTTTTTAACCCTGTCAGTTGGTTGGGGCCAGGAAATATAGACTAGTCTTTTACTACTCTTCTGTGTGTCACAGTTTTATTACACACTGCATTTTTACTCTTCTGAAGTGTCTATAGTACTAAAAAAAATAGTCTTTTAAAGAGAATGCAGTGTTACATGGTCGGAAAGGTATGTAGGACTGAATAACATATTTTATCAAAGTGATGTCTTTCTTCATCCAGATTGCATTATTGTTGCTCTGTAAAATCTTAACATCAAAGAAAGACTTTGGGTTCTGTTTCGTATTTCGTAAAGGTGATCTCTGAGCATTTCTAGTTGGAATATTCAATAGTTTGGTGTATATCGTTTGGTGTTGACAAGAAAGCTGTCTCATACCTTTAGTCGTGTCTGTACAAAGTTGGCTTGTCTTTCAGTGTACTACAAAGTCGTATATAGCTGATTAGCAATAAATATTTTGACTGCTATTAAAGAAATAATAGTTCCTGCAGGAAGTAGTATTGTCCAGTGCTTATATGTCTTATACTGTTCTGAGACAATTTACACACTTTCTTCATTAAAAAATAGTAATGAACATTAGAAGAATACTTCAAAATCTTGTCACTGTAAAATGGCATTATATTACTAGGGGAATCAAAGATATCCTTTACTTCATAGGAAAACAACATTGCTTTACCACTGAATTATAAATCTTCAGAGGCTTACACAAAATTTCCAGTAATCCAAATGTTGTCTTCCAGTAAATATAATTTTGTTAAATAGATAACAGCTTTGGGCATTGCATGGCAATCTGCATCCAGGTCTTTTCTTATTGCTGGGATTGTGTCTGATCGCAGAATAGCAAAATGTTAGAGGTTGAAAGAGACCTCCAGAGGTCATCGAGTCCAATCCCCCTGCCAAAAGCAGAGTCACCTAGGGTAATTTTGCACAGGAATGCATCTAGGTGGGTTTTGAAAGTCTCCTTGCACCTTATTCTTACATTCATTTTTGCCAGCTTGTCGCCCATAATTTAATTTTCATGTTTATACTAAAGGTTCATCTCCAAGCACTATTTCTCTTGACAACCATAGTAGCAACTGATTAAGGTGACTTAGAGTGTCTTCAAACTATAATGGTATCTGCCTGCCAGGGGCAGTAACGTTATATGAAAAGGAGCTCCTGCTCCTGTTTTGATCCTGATCTTGCACTCTCACTCAAGCAGGTGGTCCCAGCCATCACCTTTAGCTCGGGAGAGCTGTCTTGCTGCTCACACCCACTGTTTCCATTTTCCTGTTATCCCTTTCACCTTGCTTGCATCTCTGCCACCTCTCTCCTCCATTGTAATGGGAAATGTACAAGGTTTGAATCCACCTCTGATGCAATATTTATACCTTTTGAACAGTGAACCTGCCCAGTCAGCAGGGCACTGGTTGAGACCCCACTTCCCAGCTTACAGCCCAGCCTCTATTACTCTGGTGTCTTCAAGATCTATCCGTGTTTGTTTGTTTCTCTCTCTCTCCATTCTCTCTTTCCTCTCCTTCCTTCCTCTTTTTCCTTCTCTCCTTTTTTCTCTTTCTCTTGGAGGGTTGTGTGTGTGTTCATTTGGTTTCTGCCTTAGCAGCTTTCTGTGATTTACCTCCTGGCAGTCAAGCAGGATAATGTCATGTAGATAACCTGATGGAACTGTGACATTTATTCCCTGTAACTCTGTCATCTTACACAGCAGGGCATTCCTTTGAGGAAACTTGAATATGGCCAGGGGAACATTCAAATGAGACTTCAACACAACTAGATAGAATTTGTTTCCTAAAATTGCTCTGTTTCTCCTTAGCAACTTTATTCTTTTAGAAAACAGTGGTAAAGATAAATCAGCACTCTCTGTGAGGAGGTTTTGTGTGCTGCAGTGCAATTTCAGTCTCATCCCAAGCCCTCTGTGCACCTCTGGCACCCTTTGGTAGACAGCTTTTTGGAATGTGAGTGTTTCTGGCATGAATTCATTCAGGAGTAGCAGCAAGAAATAAATTGAGGGGAAGTTTTCCAGTTTTGAAAGGTGATGCAACACTGCAGTGATCTGGAAATAGATGGATTGACCAGGCTTTTGTTCAACTGACCTGTAAGTAGACAAAAATAAGGAGAACATACTTTCAAGAATAATCTTACCTCAGACTTTTCAGCTGAAACTAGTTTGAGTTGGTTACTATTCAAATTTTCCTTTTCTTAATATGATCACTATTCACAGTTCCTAGGATTTTTTAAAAATGCTTAGTATTAACCCTCAGTTCTTAGCAAATGTTAACACATTCTGATCTGAGATAAAAACAGGGCATCTTTGCAATTTTACACAAAATGAACATTCTGGGAAAAAAAGAGATATTTCCTCAGAATTTTTATTCCAGAACTATGAAATGAGTTCACAATCTGTGGACATATTTGTAATTCTGTAAACTATTTGTTATTGTAAGGCACTGTTCCTACTTTGTGTTATGTTAATAGCGGTCTGATGATACACTGATCAATATTATCTATTTTAAATTAAGGAGAAGTGCTCATTTGATTACAGAAGTCGTCTTCTTTTCATTCACAGTAGTTGTATCTTAACCACCCTTGATAGTACTTCACATCACCAGAAGACTCCACAGTGACCAGCATCTGTATGGTTCAGAGCAGAGCAATGCCAAGAGTTTAATGAGGGTCCTAAACTCAACAAAGCCAAGCTGGAAAAATTAAAGAGTGGTAAGTGCAGCAGCAGATAATGGGTTTGCTCTACATTATTGTCCTTTGTGGAACCCTTAAAAGCAGTCCAAAAGCTTCTGAAGAGATTAGTGGGATTCAGGTTCATGTCTCTCTTTTCTCTCTTAATACTTGTGCAATGTATGTCACTCCATGCTAAGGAGCTAAGTAGGGGCAAGCTATCACAATTACTTTGGTCATGTTAGGCATCAGTAGTTTGTACACTGTGTACTCCTGCTGACTTGCCAGAAACTAAGAATAAAGAAAGGAGCATTATACACATCTGTGCCTGAAAGACTGAGATTACAAATGAAATTTCAAAGTGTTCTGAGGCTAAAAAAAAACCCATCTCAGTGAAAAGGTGTTTCTTTCAGAATATTTTTTCTTGAAAAACCTTCATCCAAACTTCTGAGAGTCTATCGAGCAACTTATGGCAAAGGAATATTGAATAAACTCTCATAAGTCACAAAGACACGGAGAAGGACCAGGAATTTCAGGTTGACATTTAACTGAAATTTCTGATCTAAGAAGTACTGCTTATTGCTTGGTTTGGTGGGAGGGACAGATTGTTACCTTCTTGTTTCTGCATCACTGAGCAGGTTTGCTTGGGGAGCGTGCTTTAAACCTGCACATTACACTTTAGATGCAAATAAATTATTTTTCTGAATCACTCTGCATACTATAGAAATATTGTCCTGTTTTAGTAAGATAAGAAATTTTGCCCATGCCATTTCCCTGTTCTGCATTTGTATTCAAAATGTTTTTTTAAGTTCAAGATTTTACTCTCTTTTTTTAATAACCAAGTGAGTTTTGTGGTAAGACTAATTAAACCTGGAAAAAATTGGTTCCAGTAGCCCTTGGGATATATTTCATGCAATTGCATGCCTCTGCTTTGCCTGACTTTTCCTTCCCTTCCTTTCCATACTGTCTTTTTCCAGCACAGCAAATACAATTGCTTTATCCCAAATATCACATGTGACTTTTTTTTCCTGGTGATTATCCCTGGCATATTTTTCTAATTAATAGTATGCTGGTCCTTCTTTATTTCTGGCATGACTTAAAGTTTAGAAATTGTTTTGTGTTTTCTTCTATATGCAATTTAAATGCAATCGACTTCCAGTAGTAAAGTTTTGGTCACTTAGTTCCAAATGTTGAAACAACATATCCTGTTTTAAGAGTTTGGTTTTCCTTCGAGATGCTAATATGGTGTTAATTATCAAAGGACAAAGGGCACTATGAATTGTAATAAGGACTTTCTGGTTTTAAATTCCATTACTTGCATTAAAACCACTTACTGCCACTAAGAAAAATGGGTATAACTTTGTGCAGTTTGTGGCAAATAGGCAGTCTTTTGATATCTTATAGCAGAATGTTTTAGTTAATAGGCCTGTACTTGAAAGTACCCTTTCACACCAATGGTTGCAAGTCCGTTCTGTGTTTTTGTTTAAGTCTGACATCCATGAAAAGACAACCAAGATCTGTTTCTTATTGTGCATTAAAGAGGATTCTTTGGAAATTACCGAATAACTTAGCAATATGCTCTATATCACTTTTACTGATGACAAGAGAGATGTCATCTCTGGTGCATCTCTCTAAAGCAGCCTCTTGGATAACTTCTCTATCACAATCTGCTTTATTTCTTCAAATAGGAAGCAGTTTCAAAACCCCTATTAATTGGCAAATACCAAAATATTTCACTTACTTGCAAGAAACAAAACCAGAGCGTGCTAACTCTTGGAAATCACTTCCTAATAATAACAGGCATTACAGTAAAAATCAAACAAACAAATAAATAAAATGAATTAAAAAAAAAAAAAAGACAAAACCCAGACTCTTGCACTTAATTCAAGAGCAGAGCTATTTTTTTTAAACACAACTATGTTACATCACTTCAAGCATTCAGGCCTTTGCCTGCGTGTGTTTAATGATCACAGATGTACCAAGTTGGTTTATCTTCCAGTAAAGGTCAGGACAGCTGGTCAGGCCTGGAGACTGACTTTTGTTATGTTCTAGTGTTTGGATTAATTTTATTTTGTTTATTGCTTTTGGACTTGGGAAAAAATAATCATCCTTTCCAAATAAAACCCTTGTAAGTCAAAAGATGGGCTACTTCTCCCACTGGTGAGGCCACAGTCTCACCAGGCTTCACCTGCAGGATAGATCCTGATTGTGCAGCCCTTGCCCCTGGACTCTGCAGGCCTGATGCAAGTTGCAAGTGATGTTCCCTGGGGCTTGGTACTGGGACCAATTCTCTTTAATACCTTACCAATGATACGCGCAGTGGGATTGAGTGCATTCTCAGCAAGTTTGCAGAGGACACGA
The DNA here is from genome assembly GCA_013400475.1 of Tricholaema leucomelas. Lineage (NCBI taxonomy): Eukaryota > Metazoa > Chordata > Aves > Piciformes > Lybiidae > Tricholaema lacrymosa > Tricholaema leucomelas. The sequence goes on from WAAF01021089.1 coordinate 2,131,387, forward strand.
AGTTGGGAGGGAGTGTTGATCTGGTTCGGATTAGAAAGGCTTGATTGGATATTATAAGAAACTTCTTCACTGAAAGGGTTCTCAAATACTGGAGTAGGCTGCCCCAGGAGATAGTTGAATCCCTGTTCCTGGAGGTGTTTCAAAGATGCAGAGATGTAGTTCTAAGCAACATAGTGTATTACCACGTTTGGTATATTAGATGATGGATTCAATGATCTTGAAGATCTTTTTCAACTAAAGCAATTCTTTAACTCTGTGATTCTATGAAGTGGGTGCTGAGCACAGCCAGCCAAAGTCTTATCCCCTGGCCTCTTTTGTAGAGAAAACTACAACTCTGCCCTGGAAACTTGGAGTAAGAAATACTTGAGGCATAGCATAAAATAGTGCTCCAGCTGCCTGCTGGTGTAGTTAGCATAGGGGCTTAAGTATAATCAGGAGAAGTCATTGCAAAATGAAGCTGAATAGTTTTACGCTGCGCATTTCCTGTAAACATTCCTGTCCTTTAAAAGCAGAACTGCAGCAGAGGAGCATGGCAGATGGGAAGAAGGAGGCAGTGGGAGGGAGAACATAAAGGATGCACCTCCAAGCAGTGGCTGATGCAGCTCTGTATTGTTCTAAATATGGGGTGAGACCAGTTCAGCAGCTAGTGTGGGTTTTGAAGAGACAGCTAGGTGGTGAACGCTGCGAAAAAGAAACCTGCCATGACTGAGGAAATGTCCTTTCTTGAAAAATGAAGCCATTTTCAACACAGTGGTGCTAGCCAATGCTGTTCAGTTGACACATTTGTGTTGGGTTTCACCTGTAAATATTTGGACCACCTATTACATGGTATCTCAGTGAAAAACCTTCAACTCGGTTTTAAGGTATCCCTGTTACATCTAGGGGAGGTTTGCTAGAGGCTGCTCTAGCACTAGTTTCAAATGAGCTTCTTTTCACTATAGTTGTGACATGGACACCTGCCACAAAAATTCATCCCTAGGAAAGGTTCTCAGGATTTGTCCTATCACTGGGACTGAAGTTTGGTAACTATGATACTTAGACTGAACATATTTTAAACCCTGAGTGCTTTGATTTAGCATACTGTGCCAGGTTATTATAGATACAGTGAATCAGCATCAGTATTCGCATGCAGATCAAAACTTCCCTGTAATTTACCCAGAGATTTTGTGACTACTAATGCTCGCTGCAGGTGGCCAGGAAATTGGTAGCCTCTAATTGTAAAATCCTTCTAAAAAGAGCATATGAAAAAAATGTGTCCTTATTGCTACCATCATAGCTTGCTCCACCCTTCTTTCTTCCCAAATAAAATGTAAAAGCTAGAAAAATATTGCCATTTAAAACTGTCAAGACTGCCTGTTCTCACTTTTGTTTCTAAGCACATACTTTGTTTTGTTTTGAACAGTGTCAGTTAGGGTAATGTCTCTGTCACACTGACTCACTGTGATTTGCAAATGTCATCAGAAACATTTCTTTTAGTGTCTGCCTATCATTAATTGCTTCTCCTGTATTTCTTTGTAAAAATCATGTGAAGATATATTGGTATATAATATTCACGTGGTTTGTGTTTGTATAAACATACTGCTAATGCTCTGTTTCTCCAATAGAGATCTCTATAAATCCAGACCTTCAGAGATACTTTATAATGACTTAAACATTACACCAAATGAGAGATTCCAAGGGGACATGATCAGGATGTAATAATGGGCTAATGTCAAGAAGGATTTATGATTATTATTCATATGACTCAACCATATGCTCCAGCTACTGCTGTAATCTTGCTAGTCTTGGTCTGACATCTGTAGTGATAATGAGTAAAATTGCATTACACCACAGAAAAAAACCAAAGCACTTAAAAAATAACTAGTGAGTTGCCAGGAGAAACATTGACCTCCTCTGTAGGGTCAAGAGATGGTTTTAAAATATTCTGGATGCTCCTGACAAAGTTGAAGCGCTCCCAGGATCTGGCAGCCAGCTGTTCGAGCATTATTAGAGAAGAACTTAAATGTAATTGAATTCCTAGACCATGTGTACTTATCACTGCGGTTCACTACCACACGTGATCCTATCGAGCTGACTTTACAAAAAGAGAAGTTACCTATTTCATGTTGTATAGTAGGACAAATGTTATCTGTTCCATTAATGTGAGGTTGAGTATTAATGCGAGATTGTGAGTGCTTAAATACTGTGTATTTCTAGGATCGCCTGGACAGTAATGCTACCTGCCTGGCTGTCCTGGTTAAGCAGCAAGCTTCCAAGTGACTACAAAAATCCAGGTATTTTTTATTTGTTTCCCTCTAACAGTCTTGGTCTGTTTTGGAATTTTATGGAGCAACCCTTGGCTCTGGCTGCAGCTGAACCTCGTGCTGGCTGGGAAACAGTAGCCTATCTGTCCCCTTCCCAGACTTCTCTATTCAGTGGGAATTTAGCGAGCATGCAAATATATGCAAATACCTTTTGAAGAGATGTGCATACACTGAGAACTCCTCCGTGCTTCTGGACTAATAAATAGTGTTGTGCAAGGTAAATATATGAGTGTAGACTTCCTTGGTTTCTGTCAAAGTCCATTAATGTTCCATTACTGGCTGCAGCACTTAGGTGGGAGGTGAAAACTTAATCGTTTCTCACTGAGAAAGGGAAAATTCAGGTGAAATGGCCTGATGTCAACCCTCCTAATCCTGCAAGGGTAGTTAGCAGATGGGCAGCAAGCAAAAGTCAAAGGAGCTCATGCATAAAGTGGGCTAATTCACAAACCACCAAAGTTGCTATAAAATCATGGCCAAACATAGCAGTAAAGGACAAATATTTAGGCAGTGTCAGTCAGTCAACTAATATATGTATCAGCATATTAGTGAGGAAATCCCCAGAAGCTCTGTGGGAGTTTTTCTTTTTGATCTGCCACCACCTGCCAGGCTGCTGGCATTGCCGCTGCAGCCACCAGGCAGGCGGGAGCAGTTCCCCTGGGACTGGAACAAGTTGCTCCTTAAGGCAAATAGCCACTTCATTAATTCAAAGCCAGACTGAGCAGTCAGCAGCAGGTGAGGAGCAAGAGGCAGGGAACCAGCCTAGAGGCAAGCTTGTCTGCCTTTTCCAGAACAGCGATGGGAAAGCTCCTTCTCTGCAGCAAATGTTCTTCATTGCTGTCAGACTTGCACAATCTCCATTTTGCTCACACTAAATTCTGATGCCTCTCCCCATCCTGCTGGGATCCTCAGCCAAAAGACATGTTTGACATCTGTGAAGCCTGAAGTCTTGGCTTGCACCAACACAAGCATTGGTAGAATCAAGATGTTGTTTTAAGCACCTGACATCTTCCATCTGTCTTCTTTATTTTTAATTATTTCTAGTCTACAGAGTGACCTAATCAAACAAGCCCCTGTCTGATGTCAAGGTTCTTTCTTTGCTTTAATCTCTTCACATTTCTATATAATTTCTTTTTCCTCTGGAACTATCAAAGAATTTTCTTTAACAAGCCCATCAATGAAAAACAAAGTCTGCATTCTTGAATTCTAAGTCACACGTAAACCTTAAAATGTTGTTTGCTCAGTGTTGACAGAAGCAGTCGTCTGCCCTAATTTACCTTCATTGTATGTTTTTATTAGAGCTGTGAGAGCGTGCATAAACCCACCAGGGGGACATGCACATTACAGGACTCTTTTCTTAAACTCTCTCAGCTCTAATAAAAACACATGGGCTAAAGCACTGTCCTGTTCTGGGACAGTAATACCTCTCTATTCTGTGTTCTTTTAGTGTCAGTTGTCTCTGAGAATATCCAGTCGCCAAAAGTTGTCACAATGGGACTGAAGGAATAGTCTTTAAGGACTCATCTTGAGGAATTGTCTCCCCTCCATTGATGCTCTTTTGCTCAGCACTACCAAATAGCTTCATGATGCTTTACCTCTAATTCAAGTTTCAAGACTGATATCCCCATTCTAACCCGATTATTTTTCAGGTGCTGACAGAGTGAGAGTAATGTTGTGGATTTGCACTAATGGGCCTCCAGAAGAAACTAAAATGGCCAATGTGTTGCTCTAGGCTCACATTTTGTTTCTGCATCCACTGAAAAAATTCTGAGGCACTACCAACTGACAAATATTAGATATGGATGTATGCAGCCACATGCATAAACAGTCAAAAAGACATTATGAGCTCAGCACTAGAAAGTTGATCATTGTAGCTGATTGGGGTGCATTGGGTGCTTCTCATTGAACTTGTAGAAATCAGATTTGAGAAAAGTGTCGTTTATCTTCCTTTTTTTCCACAGATGCTGCCAAATAGTTTTCTAAATCAGTCCCAAATGTGGCCCAGTCTCTGTGTTGGGCCTGTGTTAGTATAGTAGTGGTTTTGTTCTTCCTTGCTACCTTTTATTCTCCCCTGACGTTCACTCCCAGACTTTGGGGCAAGATCACTGAGCCCCGGAATATTGCACAAGTTAGACAAAACAAGGCTTCAATGTGTGCTAGATATAATAACCTGCAATGTCTCCCCTGTCATCCTAAATTACTGGAACACACAGTGTTTCAGCTATGCCTACTTACATGCCTGCCTGTAGGAGAATGGTGCTTTCCTCTTCATCAGCTGGACTGGTGCAGAGTCAGGTGTCAGTTCCTTCTTACCAAAATGTGCTTGCATTACATTCTGCTTGCTCCCAAGGTCATGGGTGCTTAGGCTGATCCCCTGCAGGGGGCTTCATGAATTATGTGGCTTCTCAGAAATGTTTTGGGTTTTCCTGGCTGTACCCAATAGTACTGGAGAGACTGGCCAGCAAGCAAGTCAGGGTCACAGAGTTCTTCAATACAGGACTGGCGCCCTTAGCAGCAGTGTAATGTAGCCTCCCTATTTGAAGTTAGGGATTTTTTTTTCCCTCTGCAGCAGTTCAGCAAGGACACATATTTGAGAACTATGGTTTGTTTTAAAAATAGATCTTTTACAACATGGTATGCAATACATTGCTAAAATGTTCTTAGACATGCATTTAGCAAACCCTCTGCTGTCAGGGAGATAGGTCTTTGTAATGTCATTGTTCATTTGCTTTCTTAATGAAGTTTATTGTACTTCTGGTCTTAGAGCGCTTGGGTCTTGATGAATGGACTTTGTAGAGAAATAGTCTCCAGGCTCCTCTGTGTAATACACTTATTGCTGCAGTCTCAGGCAATGGACTTTAAGAGCTAAGGTACTGTTTCAGTTTAGTAGTTTTTATAGTCCTAAAATAAGTCAGATCCACTGAAATGGTTTATGTAGTATGTCTGAAAATTCATCTTAGCTGGGAAGATAAAGATTAGAAAGCTCTTCTTAAAGTGTATATCAAGTGCTGACAGGAAAGTGACCACGAGTTCTTGAAGAGAGCAGAGTCTTCCATTGGATTAGATGAACCCAGAAGGAAAACTTTTCCAGAGCTTCATGGTAAAGACATCAACAGCTACCACTTTATCATGTGTTCCTTAAAGAGGATTGAGGCTACACAATGCCACATCTGCCCTAGTGTATTCATTGGCATAGTTGAGAGATAAAGGTATCTAGGACTAGTGTTTCAGGTAGATCAATGAAAATATGACTCTAAGTGACAAAAATATGTTTCCCCATAAATCAATAAGCTGCAACATCTATTCCAAGGCTGTTCATGGCTAGGTTGGACAAAGTCTTAAGCAACCTGTTCTAGTGGGAGGTGTCCCTGCCTATGGCGAGGGTTTGGAACTAGATGATCTTTGAGGTCACTTCTGACCTAAACCATAGTATGATTCTATGAATCTATGATTCTATTTTTTTTCTCTATTTACCCCTGTGAATATTGTCTCCTGCATCCATCAGAGCTTTGAGTCCTCAGATAGCCCTAAGACTGAGTCCATTCTTCCATGTGATGTTTTTAAACACTGTTATTTTGTGCTTTGCTCCAGTTTCTGCTGCCTTGTTCTTATATCTAGCAGTCTTTTCTAAGGATGGTTAAGGATTGAAAGGAGTTAATTATTTTATAGGATGCCATTTGTTCTTGCCTTCCACGTACTCATTATTCACTTCACCTGATAAGAAAAACAGCAACTGTGGCAGAATCCCATATGAATGGACTGGCACAAGGCCAGTGAAGACTCCACCCACCCAGCAAACAAGATTTTTTACAGTACTTTCATGAAGAGTGGGGGTATGAGTTTGGAAAATATGTTGTGGGAATAAACCTAAAGGACTAAAAGGGCTTGTTTTGTTTTTATTTGGTTTGCACAATGTAATATTTTGCTTGTGGCAATATTGTTTAATGATGATTGTGGCAGAAGTAATTCCTAGTGTCAAGCAGAGTCTTGCTAGACACTAGGGGAAAAATCCTGTTTAATCACGCACTTGTTTTACGCCCTTTTTCAGGAAAAAAAGCATCAGTGGAACACTAAGTGCTTAAGATAACAGCTGGAAAGGCAAAGTTCAGGGCCTCAAGTGTATTTCTCCACTTTCAGATGTGAGTTGACTATTGTGGCTAAGGACAGTGGTGTAAATGGAAAAGAATACATATCATATTTTGTCCATGAATATCCAAGATTTAGAACCATCAAATTGGTTAGGTTGGAAGAGACCTTTAAGATATCTAGACCAACCATTAACACAACTACCAAGTCCACTGTTAAACCATACCTCTAAGCACCATGTTTACATGTCTGTTAAATACCTTCAGGGATGATGATTGAATCACTTACCTGGGCAGCCTGTTCCAGTACTTGACAACTCTTTACAGTGAAGAGACTTTTCCTAGTGTCCAAACTAAACCTTCCCTGGTGGAATTTGAGTCCATTTCCTCTCATACTGTACTAAGCTAGGAGTGCATGGTGATGACAAATGGCATCTGGATGTTACATGGTGGAGAATGGGATGGGAAAGATCAAATTTCCGGAGCCCAAAATGGTCTGAAGTTAATGTCTATCAGAGCCAGTGCTTCCTTTCAATGGTTGTTTTCCATAATGCCTGTTGGTGTCATTGCTTCCTTTTTAAGCATACTTAAAGGGCTTTGCTGAGCATGGAAGTATGTAGGAATGCTTGGGTATTGTCAAAAGTGACAGAAAGAGAAATTCCATAACTTAAAAGTGTATGCACACACTGTTAGCAAAGGTCTTTTGATAGACCGCAACCTGTATCACTGCTAGTCTGCCAAAGATGTCAGTTCAGGAGCACAGTGTCCAAAATCAACCCAGGAAAGTGTAAGAACAGTCACAGCCACCCTTGTATCATAGGGATTTCATATCTTTCAACAGATTTTTCTGTCATCCTTGTAGTAGTGGTTTTGGCAAAACAAATAAGGTCCAGTAGGCAAAAACCTAAGTAGAGTAAGTGACCTTCATGCACAGAGGTATAAAATAACAAATCAAGCAATGCAACAAACTAGCAGTGAAGCGTGAACAGATAAAAGCAGACAAAATACATTAAAGCAATGTTGATATCTGTTGTATTCCCCAGTATTTCAGAGGCTCTGAGAAGTCATCAATTTTTTTTTCCCCCTGCTTTCTCATATTCATCATTTTAAAAGCCCAGAATTTGCTTTATAGATTTTGTTTTTTTTTTCCCCTGTCATTTAGTGAGAAATTGAGGGCAGGACTACTATCATGTCAATAATCAATTAAGTTAGTAATTTAATCATGTTAGATGGCAAAACTTTTTAAAATTTATTTTCAGTAATATTTTTTTCTGGTTTGTGCTTGTTAAGATAAACCCCACTCTTTTTAAACCACCATCTCAAAACATAGAACAAAAAATTACTTAGAAGAGGAAGCAGCTGAATGCTAGTTTCAGGATGTTTTTGTTAGAATACTTTTAGAAGAAATTGTTGGTGAAATATTGTTCTTGTAGCTCAGTTTTCCTTACTACTGAGGAAAATCAGAAGCAGAAAAAGAGGTGGTTTCTGGTCACACCACAAGCCTAGAGAATTAGGGCTCAGTCTCTGCCTACTGTTCAAACTCGTAAAATGTGTAGGCTCATTGCTTAGCTCAGAGAAGTTGCTCTGATGAGCTGGAAGCTGTGCCAGCACATTCACCCGCCTTACTTCCAACCAGATGTACGAACCTGTGTTCCACCTCTCTGTACCTGTGTCCTCAGTGCCGACAGGAAGGAGCTGACAGATCCTTCTCTAAGCAGAACACAGCCACGATAGCATGTCATAAAAGAGGAGATTTCTCTGTTCTGGAGATTGATGTGTTTTATAATGCTAACAGAAATGCCTTTCCTTGCAAATTCTAGCAGTGACACGCTGAACTTAAAAGATTTAAACCAGGGAAAAATTTGAACAATACAGGTGGAGCAGAAAAATCAGAAACAGAAAAACAGGGTGGGTTTTGTTATTTGGGTTCTTTTTATTTCCATTTTACTGTTTTGCGCGTTGAGTTCCTTGAGTTTCTATGTTTGAGTACTTCCCCTCAGGGAAGCTGCCCTATCGGAGGCATAAACTGAGCACTTTTGTATATCTGGTCTCATGTTTTCACCTAATGTGTCTCTGATATTAGCTAACTACAGATATAACTACACAGCCAGCTATCTGTGCAAGCAGCATTGAATGAATATTCCTGTTTCCTGTGCTTATTAATGTTTTCCAGACCCTTCCATCAGCTATGGGGGCTAAAAACCAAACTATACACACTGTCATTGCAGGAAAATGACAAAACTCCAAAACAGAGGAAAAGCCTTAAGCGTGCAACCAGCTGACATACTCTTTCTGTGTAATCAAATGCGCCTGTCTCATTACCATGCTTAAGTGAACAGCTTAGTAGGTGGCTTAGTCCAAGGGTGTTCAACTCAATGTAAGAAAATACTGCTTTTTTGGCTTGTCTCATGAAAAGCAGAATGCAGGTCGTGCCTTGGAAGTTGTTTACAAAATTGCTTATACTCTCCCTTGAAAATCAGGATGATTTTCAGTTTTAAGAGACATTCAGCTTAGTTGCCTGTTCAGATATCTCTGCTGCCCAGAGCAGTGTTTTCCCAAAGAAATCAGAGTGTCCTCTGGTGGTTGATTTCCTGCTGGAAATCCCACGGGTCTCACACTGAGAGAAGAGAGTGGATCTGTAGGGACTGTAAGCTGATGAGCCAAATAACCCTGAATTTTGTTTTGCAAATTGTGTAGTTGTTTGGGTTTTTTTTTTTGCCATGCATTATCTTATTTTCCTTGCAAGCATCTTTATTCTTCAGAATGCTCTGTGGTTAATGAAAATGCGTGAAGAGATGCAGCAAAGCATACCCTTTCCTCTTGAGTCTGTGCAGTGGCCCTAATGCTGTCATGAGTGCAGCCGTGGCAGTTGTACCATTGTAAGGGGCATGACAAAAGAGGTTCAGTGACTTCTGCCGTGAGCTTTCCATAACGATAGGTTGTGTCTGTGAAAGCTTGTAACTCAGCTTGTGTGCACCCACATCACACAGTGCTGTGGGAACTGCTTTCGCCATGAGGGTTAAGATTACAGAGCAGTTTCCTTTCCAGCCTCGTGACTCCACACGCACACACATGAACGTTTCCAAAATACTCCATTCTGGGCTATAAGGTTTATTTTGGTGGACTTGCTCTATGCCAGAATATTCAGCAAAATCTTTTGAGCTTTTTGAGGGTTATCGGAGGATAACAATGATGCTCTTTTGTTAGTCAAAAAAATTCCAACATCTCCATTTCAGCAAGCAACAAATTACCGTGGGTCCCACCATGTGTCTCTTCACAAGTCTCTTCTCAAGTTGTTTCTCCTCTTTCCAGAAAGCACTACTTTCACTTTTCCCACTGCAAAAGCAAAAACTATCTCACTCTGCTCCCTCTTCTATAAGATCCATTCTTCCCTTTCCTAGAAAGTCCCTGCTTCACTCTTTCCTCTCAATCTATTTAATACCCGCTGCTCCCCTGCTTGAACAATACCTATTCTTTTTTCCCAGTGGGCAGAGCCTGCAGTGTCACCATCTGTTGGTAAGACCACAAATGAGCGGAATCTGGCGTGATACCAATAACCTGGACAGGACCCTCAACTCAAGGGTCACAGGAGCACCCCTCTGAAGCTTTCAATGCAGAAGACACTGTTTTGTTCCCTTTCATTCTCTTTTAAGCCAAGAGCTGGATTATTCGGATACAACAGTGTCTGAGCCCCTATGGTTCCATGGTTTCCATGATGAGTTGGCTAGAGTATCTCTGAGAACAGACCATTTAGCACTGAATATTATTTTCTTCTACTAGCATGAGTTTCATTCAGTGGAGCCAAACCCTCCCTTTTCACTTTGCCTGTCATTCAGATGAGCAGAGTTGTCCCATCTGGACTTCAGAGCAGGATCTAGTCCTGTTACTTTGTGGTACCCTGCTCTTTAAATTTTGTCTTCTGTATTTTAGCCTGTATGAAGTGGTGGTATCTGACATTTTAAACTAATCTCTTTATAGTATCTCTAATTTAAACACTCTGTCTTGGTTAGTTTGGTTATCTTTACTATCTTCCACCTTGAAGCTACAAGCTCCACATCCTTACAGAAAACAAACACGACTGACAGCAATCTCGTTAGACAGAAAAGCTGAAGCAAACCATGCTTTGATGGATTTTCTGTTAGGATTCATAATAGCATGGAGTTAAAAGAGAGAAAATAGATGCTTTGGAGCATAAGATCGTAAAATGCTAATTTCAGTGACACAGTGGTGGACTGAGTAAATATAGAAAGGATTTATTATGAAGTTCTTTAGTGTTGTTGGCACTGACAGCAAATTGCTGGGCAGCATTATGTTGCCAAAATCCAGGAAATAGCACAAACATTGAACCACTGTATTTTCAATGACAATAATGAGAGAAGCTTTGGTATTGGTTGGCATCCCCACAAACGGCACATGTTGGCATGTTCAGGAATGTAAATGATAGATCTGTTGCTTGAAGTTTATAATTATTTAATCAAACCCAGACTGCAGAACCTGGAGGGACATCATGTATCCTTAAAGGAGAAGGAAGAGGGAGAGAGAAGGAAATAAAAGAGTCATAGTTCAGAAATAACAGAATGCATCAGTCCCCTGGGTGTGCCTACCACGTATGTGACTGCTGCAGAATTTGGTGGGTGATCTTTTCCGCTTGCTGCCTCACCATATATTTAAGTAGCCCTGCAGAAAACAAATTGCCGACAATTTCTTTTATGTGCTGATGGAAGTCAGATCAATTATCTCTGTTTCCTTTCATGGAAGAAAGAAAATCAGGATCAGGACAGGAAACCACTCATTTGATGAACTATTTCTACACTACTGCACACGCACGCACACACACACGTACACAACCTCCTCTCTTTTCTTCTGCAAACAGACACATACACAGCTACAACCCTTCTCTCTTAGGCGTACAGAGAGACATGCTATTTTCTGCTCACATTTCATGTTTAGTGTATTATTATGGAATTTCAGAAGGACTTTTTTTTTTCTTTTTTTTTAAGAAAAAAAAGAGAGAGAGTGATAGTGAACATTCCATTTTCAGGAATAAATCTCCTGGCACTGTGTGTTCTGGTTGGTAGCAGGCTGAGTAGCAGAGGTCTGCTACATTCCCAGACTGGGCTTTGCTGTGGACTCAACTTTTAATTTAGTCCTAGTGCAATGGAAAAAGAAAAAAAAAAAAAAAAGTCTTTCAAAAGCAGTAATTGTGTGTTTCTGGGGAGAGAGAACAAATTACTAAATCAAATTAGCATTGCATTTCATTCCTAGACCCTAGGAGGTTCAAGGATTCATATAAGATGCTTTCTTAAATTACATCATTAGTGTAAACATAAAGATTCTGTGCAAAATCCCTGAGAAGTGATGCATCATTAGGTGATGTCATAATGTGTTGTTCAAGGAAAAAAAATAGTATCAAATGCTGTAGCTCACATACCAGCAGACAATTGCACCGTTCTTAAAAATAAAGGGTTTTTAAAAAATATATTCTGAAGGGTTCAGTACCATTAATCCATTCACTGTGTGTTCTAGGAATACTGGCATTGGTTTTTTGTTTCCTCTCCTCACAGACAAAAATATTTGCTGCAGGGTATTCATGGCTATGGAAGATGAAATCCAGGCCACACACAAGGCTGCGGAAGAGTTACTGTGCGTTTCCATGAGGTCATCATTTTACTCAAAAAGACTAAATACATTTCCTCAATATGTTTCACATCCCCAATTTCTCTGTCTAGTGACTGCCTCCTTCTTCATATCTCCAAATTCTCTGAAATTCTTAGCTTATTGGATTCTTTTTTGCAACAATGTAGAGCAAAATTTCCATGTGATGCTCTGCAGCCCGTTATTGTCCTATAGGTAGCCACACTCTTGCATGCTGCGGCAACCAGCCACATGGCACATGGCTGCTTCTAGCCTGAATTTCAAAATTCACTCAACCAAAAAAAAGTGCTGCAGTGATAAAAATTAAAAGAAGACAATGTCTTCCAAGTCTAATGCATGTGTATTTGATAATAGTGATTTAAAAATTAATCATATGAAAATCATAGAATCAGCCAGGTTGGAAGAGACCTCCAAGATCATCCAGTCCAACCTAGCACCCAGCCCTATCGAGTCATCTAGACCGTGGCACTAAATGCCTCATCCAGTCTTTTTTTGAACACCTCCAGGGATGGTGAATCTGAGTATAATGCAAAGATTATTATTGTTAGTGTTATGAGTTTCATGTCCTCTGAAGAGCTGCAAGTGGTGAAGGTAGAAATGAAGTGACGTTTTATTTATGTTGTAAGACATAAAGGACAGTCAATAGTGTTGCAGTTGTTCAGCTAGAATTTCCCCATGTGAGGAGCTAAGCCACAACAGCAGAAATAAATATGCAAATTATGTTTAATTCTTTGTAATTTGAAGATAACTGAAAGAATCATACAAAACTATGACAGCATTAAAATTATGGAAGTTAAAAATAGTCATAACTTCAAAAAGTTAGTGCAGTGTTGGTTTTGTTTGTTTGTTTTTAAGTTGGACTAAACAGTTCTGTTTATCCTAGAGCTCTTTGCATATGTTTTCTCTGTTTCAGACAATAAATGCTCCACATGGATTTATGCCATAATATGTAATAAATTCAATAAAACTAATTACTGAAGCAATTTGTGTTTAAAAAGTTATCTCTGAAGCCAGAGGGATAGGAGCATTTTGTATAATGAGAGCTCACATCCCACACATAATTTCTTTTATTTAATCTATCTATGCACAGAAACCTATTATTAAAAAAAAAGAGGTGTGGGGTGGGGAATAAATTCAGCAGTTGAAAAGCATGAGGAAAAAAATGGACAAATCATGAAATAAGCATATAAAATTACAGGTATTTTAAAATTCCTTTCTTTAAAATAATTATGATGTTTAAAGTTTTGTGTATATTATAATACCACTCTCAATGCACCCTTCCACTACCTGAGAAATGGGTATTTATGTTAATGAAGTACTGGGAAAACATGTACAATGACCCCTTCTTCTTATCTTTTTTAGGGAGGAGGTTCTTTGCTTGACAAGGAATGTTGGATTTATATTTAAATTTCCTGGGCTTTGTCCATTTGTCAGCACTAATGCCATCTTTGTGTATTACAGTTTCTTCATGTAATGCTTTTCTCAGACAGAATAAGAGTTATTTTAGATATAAATAATCTTTTGAAAAATCAAACCCAAGATCACTTAGGAAAGCCTTCACTCATGGATTGATCTGTATGGATCAGTCAGAGAGGTGAAGGAATATCTACAATATCTAACTATATTAATATAAAAAGCATAACCCATGTATATTTTTTTTTTCCTCTGTGCTGCAAATGTTTCATTTCCTGCTAAAGTTTCTGGGCTGGGCTTTCTCAAACACTGGAATTTCAGAAGAGGTAGATCCATTATCCAAATACATGAGTTCTCTGCAGCTGATCCCAAACCCAGCAAACTCAAGGGGAGACCATACATGAAGATTAGATACACCAGCTGCTCCATGCAGGTATGGCTTCACTGAAACTGGAAGAGCCACATCACATAAGAAGTTATTCTATACAGAACTGTTTTTTCACTGATGTCTTCAAACTGGCTCAGTTTCTTAACACACACAGAAGTTTCAGTATTTGAAACATTTAGGACGTACTTTTTGTATGTCGATAAATGCATTGCTAATATTATGTCAAACAGTATCCCTAGGGATGTTGGAAACACTCCCTAGGTATGACTAGGAGCCATGCATTAGTACAAATCAAGAGAACTGAGTTTATTTATTGACTTACCTATGCTCCCAAACTATTTCCATCTCCATAGTTTCTTTTTCTTTTTTTTTCTTTCTTTTTTCCCCAGATGTATGCCATATTTGTGTGGTTTTTCTTCAAATGTCAGCATTGTGACTACCTCAGCTTTTTTATCCCACAGTTGTAAAGTCCACACAATTCCTTCCTGATTGTCTAAGAGAGCTGTGTGCACCAGCAGTCTCTATTTTGGGAATGAAGAAAATGTAATTGTATGCTTAGATATCTTACTTGCTTGCCAATAAGTAACTGCTGACTTTTAGCCCTGTATTCTTGGTCTTTTTTGCACCGTGAGCTTTGTTAGTGTCAGGGAGAGCTTTGGCACATTCCCAGGGAAGTGCCAGCTGTACCCGATCTGCTCTGTCCTGTGCTTCTATCGCTGTACGTGTCTTTGGACACTGAAGTTGTTGATGGCAAATATGTGGCTTGGTTTGTAGTTCAGCAGCTTCAGTTAATTTATAGCTTCTCTGTTAATAGCTTCCTTTTGTTGTTTGGCACAAAATCTGTTCTTCAAAGTGCACTGCTTTGTTAAAGCATTTCTGTACAGTCATTACATAAAATTGTATCTTACAAAGGCATCTATGGGACATGCAGTATTTTGATGTAGTGTATGTGGTGTATATACGCAGTAATAATTCATATCTCTGTGTATCAGATAGTTTTGTGTATAGTGTAAATGGCACATCTTTTCCAAACAGCACTTATGCTTCAACAGCCTAAATCTCCATTCATGCTAGCTTAGCAACATGAATACATTCTTCAACCCTTCAACCCAGAAAGCTAAACATGCGGTTAAGCAGTGATCCCCTAAATTAATGATATGGTCAATGCTGATGTCACTGAACATGAGAGTAATTCCACAGCATAACTCACTCAATGTAATATCAACACACACAAGGCTTAAGACAAAGTTTAAACTGAATCCTTTTCTATGAAAAAAAAAAAAACCAAACAAACCAACAACCAAACCTGTTTCACAGTTGAAGTATTTTGCAGAAATATGCAGGTATAAACAAAAATGTCAATGGAGAAATATCTGCACTGTTCATTTACTTTATTCTTAATAAGAAATTAATACAGATGTTTAATAATTTTCATATTATTTGATTTTAATATCATATAATTATTAGAACTGTATCTGTTTAATATTATAACATCAGACAATGATGAACATTTGAAATACAACAGTTCAGAGCCTACCAGCCACAAAGTTTTTCATCTTTCAGGCTCATGTCAGTATTAACATTTCAGTTCACTTTTATGCCTTGTCATATTTATTTCTCTTTTTTTAATTCCAGCATAACCATTGAGTTGAGAGTTTAAATTTCTGATCCTCTTCAGAAAACACCTCAATATTAGGAGGAAATTATTTGCAAATTTGAAGAATGTCATCAGTATTATATACATATATTTGTATCCTTTCTGTTTGTCTCAATTTCCCCTTTGGTGAAAGAGAGAAAGATAAGTCTTCCTTTTTAAAACACTTTGAGGATGAGCTATGGTGAATTGTATATGGAAACTTATTTTGGTTTTTCTCACCTTTTTTAATTTTTTTTTTTTTAACCAAGTCCTCTTGGAGAGATTCTCAGAAGCATGATACTACCCAAAAGTGACTTACTCATGGTACCTTCTTCCTGACGAAAGTCTTTCCAGCATTTCACCTTGCCTCTCCAGCTGATCATGTGTCATGGTTGAATTCACCTGACTCAGCTTCTCCAGTAAGTACCCTGGCTGAAGCAAGAGGCAGAGCTCGCAGCCAACTTTGTTCTTTCCCAAACATCATTTCAGTGTGTGCTATAGGACAGACAAGATGGTTTTGAACTGGAATGACTCTTGGCTGTGTGTAGTCATTAACATGCCTTTGGTAACAGTAGCGTGCGCACTAAGCAGCACAAATGCATTCATTTACTGAGGCAAAACCCATGCAGATGCACCTGGCATTATGTTTGGAATGCTCTCAAATACACAGTGTGAATCAACTATGCAGTCCATCAGTCCGATTGTGTGCACACTTAATGGAAAATGCTTTGCTACACGCTTAGAATGATTCATGCAGGTTAAATGAGTGCCACTGAATAAACTAGTTCACACACTCAAAGCACACAGAAGGTTTGGGCTATCTTGCTCTGGGAGGTAGCATTGTCTCATGTTGTGTCAGGGGAGGTGTAGGCTGGATTTTAGGAGGAAGTACTTCACAGAGAGAGGCATTTGCCTTTGGAATGGGCTTCCCAGGGAGGTGGTGGAGTCACTGTCCCTGGAGGTGTTCAAGAATAGTCTGGATGAGGCACTTAGTGCCGTGGTCTGGTTGACTGGATAGCTCTGCGTGATAGGTTGGACTTGGATGATCTTGGAGGTCTCTTCCAACCTGGTTGACTCTATGATTATATGACAGTAAGCAGAAGACCCAACAATACAGTGCCAAGGGTACTTCACAGGTACCATGCAGAACCCCAGGAGGATAGGTTATGTATTGGGGAGAACAGGAAGAACAAGGCATTTTAAAAACTTAGAAAGTTGCTGTCAAAACTAGGAAAAAAAAAAGCTAGCTGTTTAAACCCTATTAGAGCCTACTTTGCACCGTTTTCCAGTATGTTTGAATAGCTGGTAATAGTGCAGCAGCCTATCAAAAAAGAGGTTTAAGAAAAAAATTAAAATGAGTTTTCTGTAAGTGGGAGGACTGACAAGATCACAGCAGCTAGGTGTCTGTTACTCCAGACTACACTGTACAGAGCTAAACCAGATCTTCCTACAGAAAGCTAATCAAGGTGAAAGAAACAAAATGAGTTCATTAACAGTCCCCATCATGGAAAAGGCAAATAATTCTTCACTCTTCAGTTGAGTCCAATTATAGAGATGTTGCTAGGAACTGGTTTTCTGTGACAGAGAGCTTTGAGGGTGATCTTTCTTTTTTGGCACTTTGCTCATTGCTCACTTGCATTGCACCCATTGCAGTGTGCAGATTAGCACCTGTTACTGTTTTAACAGGAAATGATGAATGGTGCTGTTACTGGCAGAGCTTTACGTGAACAAAATTAAGCTTGTGTGTGATAACTTTTGTAGTAACAGCAATTACCGCAATTGCTTTCAAATTATAGTTTGCACAGAGCCTGCACCGAAGGTGAACACTGAAAACAACCATCCTCCCATTTTCTTTGGAGAGAGCTATAGGCTAAATGCAGAGTGCAAAGCTAACTCCATGCTTCCCTCGAGTCAAGGAAAGGCTATAAAGCACACCCTTCATTTTGCCCTCTCAGCTAGCAATTTTCGTAACACTTCTCTCTAATACATGTATAAGGTTCTCACGTTTCAGTTTATAGCTACATTTGACTCAAATATGAAATGGATATTTATAAAGCTTGAGTTAAATCTCAGGTGCTTATCTGGGTTTTTGAAACCTAGCCTACATGGCCAAATTAATGGGCAGAGTTGTACGTTGCCTTTAAATATATGTATCAGCTGTGGCACTCATTGTAATTGATTTCATCTGGTGTTGACTGTTGAAGGTTTGAGTTGCAGCTTAAGCTGCTCATCGAGCTTCCCTGTACAGTCATCGAGGATCAAGACATGTCGTGTCACCAAAGACAGCTGATGTTAATGAGGTAAGCAGCCATCTAGAAGTGCCTATTTCTTTCTTTTGACTATAGAGGGAGCCAAGACAACTGCTTTGAACCAGAAGCCCGGTTTTTATTTAGGAGTAAATTCAAAGCCGTCTAGATGATATGGAGTAACATTGCCAACCTCAGATAGTCACTAGGGCCCTTCAGCTGGACCAGCCATCTTAGTGGCTATCTGCTGCCCAGCAGCACATTCTACTGGGTAGAATCTCCATTAAAACAGAGAAGCCTCTGAGTGCAACTTTTCTGTTTCTCTTGTAGGCAGGCAGTTTCTTATAGCAACATATATGAAAATCATAGCCCATGCTTTCTGAAATGTGATACTTTAAAAATGTAGTTGTTAAGAGACCTGATAATATTTTAGATTATTAAACATATGGCTAATAAAATAATAACATTTTAAAAAAATATTTCCTGTAGCTAACCATGAAACTCAACATTCTTTCTTTCTTTTGTGGTGAGGACAGAAGAAATACAAACTCTTCTCTCAAATACTTTTATAAAAAGTATTCTTACAATATCTTCCAGGAATAAAAACCAAACCAACCAAACAAAAAAAAACCCAAACCAAACCAACCAACTGACCAAACAAAACTCCCAAGCCCTAACACAGCAAACAATTCCCATATCACACTTCTTGCAACTAATTATCCCCACCAATAAAGAGCAACCATTATATCTTCCTGTTGACAGCTCTCCCTCTCCCTTTTCCCTAGCACATTTGTAGCATGTGGATCAGAGATGTATGAATTCTTGTCTTTTCTTGAACCCAGATTTCTCCATCCAGATGTTAAGTGCATGTTTCATAATACAAGTCCTAACTGAAGACAAGCTCTACAGAAGTTTCCTGGGTTTTGGTTTCTTTACAAACCTTCGATGAAAAGCTATCCCTCCTGAAGTTAGTGAGGCCACTTGCCACTGCTGTCTTGCCACTGCTGTCAGGATGTCATTCCTGTTTCTTGATGTTTTCTTGCCATGGTCCTCCAGTGTCAGACTGTTTCTGCTCTCCTCACTTGCTTATTTTACCTGACAGTGGTTAGCTTGACACCACACAGTTAGAAAGGGCAATGTCAGACAGGAGACTGGCATGTGCAGGTATTACCTTCATTCTTCATTCTTCCTATTAATTACTTTACTCAGTGATAAAGATTTATTCAAGATATAGTGAGGTACTAAGTCAAATTAATTTACACAAATGTTACATCTTTGTAGTCACCTTCATTAAATTGTTTGACAAGACTTATTTTGCCATAAAGCTGTCTTGACTGGCACTGATTATACTGTCATCCTTTAATTTTATACTAACCGAATCCCTTATCAGCTTTTCCTTTACTTTGCTTGGGACCGATGCCAAACTAACTGACCTGTAATTGCTGTGATCATTCTGCTTCCTCTTCGACTTTTGGCAATGTTGCATATTTCTACTATTCTCCAACAGCCTTTGGATTTATAGTGCATGGGTTCAGGGGGTTGGACTAGATGATCTCTCAAGGTCCCACCCAGCTCCTGACATTCTATAATTCTATGATTCTTTGATACAAAAATATTTATCTCTAATAAAGGGAATTTAACAGCAACTTCCTGGGCAATGTGATGGAAGAGTGTGTATATTTGTGTCATCTTTTTTCTCTTCAAATACTAAACAGGAGCATGTGTGTGTGTGCTTGTGTCTATATACAGTATGTATCATTTCTGTCTTATCTGTAATAACACTGTTGATATAAACAGTGTGTTCATACCATTTTAAAGCACTATGCAGTTCTGAAAAATCTTCTTATTCTTAGCAATCTACATTTCCTTAGCTTTCTTTATCATCTTTCTTCATTTGTGTCACTACTAACAGACCACTGTCTAATTTGATATATATATATACAAGTGAGAGAAGGTTTTCCATATTATGCAGCAGTGTCATGTTATGTTTTGGTGTTTTCTGCCAAAGAAAAGAGACATAATCACAAACACTGCTCATATGTAGTCGAATGATCTTATGTTCTGATGGAGTTTAATCCTCTTTGCACCCAATAGTGTTATTTTACAGCCCAGAGCATGTGTTCTAGTACGTTCCAGTAAAATTCATAAGACACCCTCAACTCAAGTTTCTTTTTTGTTTCCTTTTCCATTGTCCTTGTGTTCCTTTGCTTAAACATGAGTTGTTTGGAAGTTGCCCCTAAACTCATTCAGTTTTCCTTCTCACCGTCAGTGTACTTATGTCACTGCACCAACACTTATCAACATCAGAGTTTGAAGCTTACCAATGACATCCCAAAAGCTGAAGCCTGCATTCTCAATTTGCTGGATTTTGTATCTCTCCTGTTTACTGTAGCTTCACAAGAGAATGATATCTTATAAACACCTGGTAATTTAGTTAAAATAAGAAGCTGGACTTTTAACAAGAGAATGCTTTTTTTTTAAAAGGTTTGTCATGCAGATATAAACCAGACATTTATTGTGCTTTTTAAATGTCCAAGAGATCTTGTCAAAAGTGTCTGGCATGCACAGTTATTTTTATGTTATAGGTAAGTGTATATTGTTCTTTGTTTTCACGTATTAACACATGTATATTATTTCATAAATGGGTTTTGTTTTCTTATTATGGAATAATACTTTTGGTAATTGCCCACAGCTCTGGATATAAATGGGCTCTACAAAGGTGTTTGGATTAAAGTAGTCTGGCTGCAGCTTTATTAAACAAACTGTTAATTCATCTCGAATATTATCTAGCATGCCAAAGGCTTTCCCTTTGCAGACAACATAGGCTTATCTACAGAATCTGCACTGGCTTGGGCTTTCTCACCTTTTAAATGGCAAACCTCTTTCAGTCGTCTCCCCGTATAGAATGCTGAGAATATAATGCATCTGCAGCCAAGAGCTAAAGGCTGGATACACAGCTCTGCATTGCCAAGTCAAATTACCAACCTGGATTAGACTATTGTTCTCACATTGTGGAATTCAGATCTCACCTTTAGAGTTGCATCGTAGGAAAACACAACATCAACTTTATAGTGGCAATTTCTCTTAGGACGTCAGTCCTCTTCAAGTATTACTCTTGAAAGAGATTCTTTGTTAAAAAAGCAGAGCTCTGAGAATAGCAGCCATTCCCACAAAAATGTTCCCAGTAGATTCTGCAAAGCCCACCAGTTCTCAAGCTCTTGGCTCAGATCTTATGCTTAAGGACTGACGAAACCAAGAGGGATTAGTTTTTAAATTCCCTCAGAAGACACAGTTTAGGAATAGATTAGCATTCAGTGCACCAGTCTCCATCTTAGTCATATTCTGCCTTTGTTTATGTCAACTCAAATCTAGTGCAAGACTGTTGACTTCAATAATGTTCCAACCAAGGAAATGAAATTCTGAATGTTGACCTGTTTTTCTTTATGCCATCATTCCTATTCTCTTTCCTCTTATATATTTTGTTCTCTCCTTTTGCATCAGCTAGTGAGTCTACTCAGCAGCTTTATTTCAGCTTGAGTTTGTCTCCAATCTTTTCCTCGTTCTTCTAATGAAAATAGATAGTCTAATCCAACAGTCACTAGAAAGGTGTTTTTCCTGGACTAAGCATGAACCTACATGAAAGGTGTATAATGCTGCTGTCTGCATCTTCTGATTCAGAAAAATGCTAATTATGGAACAGTTAGTGGAGGAAAAGAGACAACTATAAATTAGTCTAAATTTAGACTCACAAGTTTGAGTCAAAGCCCGCTGAAGACCAGAAGAGTCTTTCCACCAACTTCAAAAGGATGTGAAACAAACCTAGTCTTACCTTGCTACTTGCAACTTTAGATTGGAGCTGTATTAAGAAGCTAGGGAAACTGCCTTGGAAATTAAGCATGCCTTGTTTTCAAAGGGCAAGTTTGACAAATTTTGCCAGACTCTGGAACTTAATTAAAACACTGGAAAATTTCAAAGTGACAACTGGTTTAAGACTTTTTTTATTTCTTCTCTACTCCTCCTTGGGTGGATCAAGTAAAGCAAAAAGAGAGCCTTTGATTGCTGGGAAGTTTTTCTTTCATTCAAATGTCTATCCACAGAGAGGGAAAAAATATTCCTTTGACCTTCTCAATATCTTATGCAGAAATTAAGTTACAGGTTATTTATACATGCTGCCCTGTTATTACACATCTGTTGTCTTTAAGTAAGAAAAAAAAAAAACCAACATCACCAGTCATACTGTTCTATACATACAAGTACCTTTTGCTTTAAATGAATGCAAAATGAGTCTGTAATTACAGGTTTTAAAACTAATTTATTGAAAATTTGGTTACTCTGATCCACTTTAAACATTTCAGGCCTACTCAGGTTCCCCTTTTGGCAAGACCAGCCACTTATTTGCCGTACCACTCGCACGGCAGAGGTGGTGCTCCCATTGATGTCATTGCATCAAGCCAGTTGGAATTTCTTATATAAAGAAATTATATGCTTATATAAAATACTTTTCTTGTTTTAACTTTGGGGGTTATGCTCCAAACCAGTAGCCATTTAAAAATGTTTCTGAGGAAGTGGACATTATAAAAATATACTGACTTCAAAGCAATGCCACATGCTACTGCATGTACCTGAGGTTCCAGAAGGCACCAAATGTTACATGGATCATGGTGGCTATGTTGGTTTCTGCCATAAGTAAGTTGTAAGCCTGTGGCTGTTGGGTTTGTGTGCAAAATATGCTTTAAAAATACTGTGGTATGGTGGGTAATCCTGGGGAACCATGGAGTGTTTTAGCCTCCAGCTTCTTCTTCTTCTCTAGCACTCAGGTAGGATGCTGTCCCACATGTCTTTGAACTTTCCTGTAAGACACATATATGTATAAATCTTGCTTGTAGAAATATGTATTTAAACACTGTAAGATTTATATACAATTAAAAAATACTAGTGCATATATAGGCATGTATTTAACTATATGTATTTAAAACATTTTCTAGTATGGGTCTGAATTTTCTAGCATTTTTCTTTATTTCATGTGCAAATCCACTGTTCCATTGAATCAGGAAATCAAATGAGGAGTAAATTGTTTTCTCATCTCATTTTATGGCATCATCTGATGAAACATAGGTTTCTTCTCCAGATAAAGCGTACAAGAAGTTAGCAGTTTGCCAGAATTCCTATGGCAACTGTTGAATATTTCACAAAGTGCTTGTTTTGACAAAAGAATATCACTCCTCATTGTCAAATCCATTCCAAAGGAAATGGGGAGGGGGTAATATTTTCCGTCAGCTGTCAGGTCTTTGAAAACTTACTTGTGGACACTCAGAAGTGTTATTGCATCTTTGTCTTATCAGTCACACTTTCATGGATTTAATTATTTTCATGGGTTGCTTTCGTGTGATACTTTAAGCATAATGTTTGACATGTGGAAAAGATGGACTTGGCAGGACAGTGTTTAGAAAATTGCTGAGCTAATTCCCTCATAGCTTATGCTGGTATGTGCTAGCCCAGGCTGCAGGGTGGTGGGAGGTGGGCAGCAGCGTCCTACCTGTCAGTAAGGTCCAGGTCCAGGAGTCCATCTGCAACAAAGTTTCTTAGGGATTTTGGAGTAACATCTGTTCAGAATGAACTCATTAGTTTCTCCTCCATTTTTCACTGTCCCACAAGGGCAGTGTCTACTGGTCTCTGTCTCAACTATTTTTCACTTTGTTTTGTAATCCCTTTGAGGCCTGTACCCCACTCTTTTATTTTTTTTCAGTATTGCATTGCATAGAGGTATTGTCTTCCTTCCTCTAAAGTCTTTGCACTTTTAGTTGAATTAATGACATTTGGGTCAGACAGCCAAGAGAAAACTGGATCCTTCCAGTTTAGAGACCAACTGTCTTGGCTTTGTACAACCAACCCTGGAAATTACTAAAATAAAGGGAGTCTTCACACTCATCTCTGCCTGTATATTTTAAAGCCTTTATTTTCAAGCAAGACTTTGGTTTTGAAGAAAAGAAAAACCACAGGATATGCTCATGAGGAAAATAGTTTCTATAGTCATGCCAGATCCTCATCTCTTTCCTTTGGCCCAGCACTGAGAAGCAATCTTTAAGCTGCCTAGAAAGGACATCTGTTGACCCTGTGGTAGAGTCACTGCTTAGTCACTTTAGGACATCTGCTCTTTTTAGCTTTCGGAGAGTGATAGAACACAGCCAAAATTTGCAGTATTTCAAAATAGATCTGTCAGCAGAATAATCCCTGGAGAATTTATTCCTGCTGGCATAATTTCAGGTTGGTTCTCTCATTGCTATTTCTGAATTGACCAGAAAAGACTCAGTGCATCTCTAGAAGAGACATGAGAGAGGTGTTTTAAAGCAGCTTTTACCACCTCTGTGGACTCTACCCAAAAAAGCAGGTTTTCAGACAGGAGGGACCTGGTCTGAACACTGAAAGGAATTCTTCCAGGAAATATCTTAGCCTCTAATAAGGCCAAGAATTGTACAGCTTTATAGAATCAACATGAACCAAGAGTCAGGGAATGTATTAAGCCATTGAAAGCACAAGGCAGTCAGTACAGCTCTAAATTTCTCTGGGTGTGTCCTCATTGTGAGACAGTTTCAAGTGTTCCTTATGCTGGTGGTGTTTCTGAATGTCACTACATCTCCAGACCCATGTACCACCTTCAGCTCCACTATTTTTGGATTCAAAATAACACATGGAGTTATGCTTTTTCTGCAAAACAGATGTACATAGATTTGGTCTTACTGTTCCTTCCTGAACCAAAAAAGATGAGTAAATCAGTCACACAACCTTAATGATGGAAAGAGAAAAGTAAAAAGGTAAATTTGCCTGAAATGCAGGTGCATCATGAATTAGTTGTCTTCTCCCAGTCTTGGTTGCCCTCTTTATTTTTGTGGTAGAAATGACCCAACCTCCATCAAGACAATAAGGTAATGGAAAGATATCATAAGATCCTCTCATTCAGTATGAACTCAAAGAGCGTGAGAGAAATTTCCATCTTCTCTCATGTTATAGCATAGCTGCATAATGAGACAGCTTACTCTGTCACATTTCTAACACATTCTGTTTGACAAAGCAACTCTTTTAGGTGCTTAAGACAATGGTTTTATCTGGATTGATCCTCTGAAAAGTCTGAATCTTTCTTTAGGCATTCACAGATTACACATGGTAACTTCTCCATGGACAAGATGGACTGGGAACAATGGTATAATTCTTAGCACAAAACTGAGTTGGTATGTACCAAATTGTTTTTACTCTTTAGATATTATAAGCACTTCTTTTCTTCATAGCTTTAGGTAGAGAGCAAACAATTAAGGCTACTCTTATATTTACATTCTGGAATGCCAACAAAGGAGAGCTGGGAAAATCATTGGTAAGATTTTGTCTAATGTGGAAGATATTCATGAAAATTGTAGATATTTTTAACCCTGCCCCTTACAGATCCAGATTCTTTGGTTAAAAAAAAACAACCAACAAACAAAACCTAAAATAAAAAATTAAATGTGTTTTGGCCATTATGCAAAAAAGTAAATTATACTAATTAAGTGTGGATATCATAGAATAATAGAATGGTTTAGGTTGGAAGGGACCCCAGAGATCATCTGGGTCCAACCTCCTGCCATAGGCAGGGACACCTCCGACTTAAACAAGGAAGGCCTCAAGGCCTCATCCAAACTTGGCCTTGAACACCTCCAGGGAGGGAGCATCCACAGCTTCCCTCAAGGCCTCATCCAAACCTGGCCTTGAACACCTCCAGGGAGGGAGCATCCACAACTTCCCTGGGCAACCTGTCCGATGTCTGACCACTCTCACACTGTAAAGAACTTCTTCCTAACATCTAGTTTAAATCTTTTCCATTAGCTCTCATCCTGTCATTATAAGACCTTGTAAATATCCTCTCTGCCTTGCAAAACTAAGACACTGAAATGACAAGAAACACCAGCACTTGTGCAAATGTGAGGCCCTCTTCAAACGTCTTAAGAAATAAAGCAAACTGTAGAATAAACAAGTGTAAAGCTGGTTGCCTTCAAAATGTAATTGCTTTTTTAAATACCATCACTGAATTTGGTGCAGAATTATTTAACCCCACAGACCTCATCTCTGGAAATCATCTTTAGATTTAAGCCCCTTCTGCAGGTCACCCAGAGACATAAAGCTCTGAATTTTAATACCTTTTAAAGACTCCTGGCACCAGTTATATATAGAATTCACAAGTTTCACATTGCAGACATGTTAAGGCAAATGAACTGTTGCAAACCTATAGCTACTTATTGTGTACATACAGATCCAGAAGTAAATATTATTCATAGAATCATAGAATGGTTTAGGTTGGAAGGGACCTCAAGGATCATCCATCTCCAACCCCCCGCCATAGGCAGGGACACCTCCCACTAGAGCAGGCTGCTCAAGGCCTCATCCAGCCTGGCTTTAAACGCCTCCAGGGAGGGAGCATCCACAACCTCCCTGGGCAACCTGTGCCAGTGTCTTACCACCCTCACTGTAACCTCCTCCTAACATCCAGTCTAAATCTCCCCTCCTCCAGTTTAAACCCATTCCCCCTCGTCCTGACATTACTAGACCGTGTAAATAGTCCGTCCCCAGCCTTCCTGTAGGCTCCCTTCAGATACTGGAAAGCCACTATAAGGTCTCCTCGGAGCCTTCTCTTCTCCAGGCTCAAGAGCCCCAACTCTTTCAGCCTGTCCTCATAGCAGAGGTGCTCCAGCCCTCAAAAATACCTTTTTTTGCTGTTGAAATACAGAGGTAGCCTTTTGTGATTTCCTTGGCCACAAAGAGATATGAGGGAGAATATGTGGATTTTGGTATTTCTGTCATGATGGAGAATGGCAACACATTTTTCCTTTTCACAAGTCTCAACTGTTAAAATACTTAAATCTTAACAGTTGCTAGTATTTTCATTCTCTCTTACTCTTCAGAGCCCAAGAGCTCTTTTCTGAATTGAGCCAAAAATATAGTGGAGCTTTCTGAGGAAGTTTATTTGTAAATCTCAAGCCCAAAAGAGAAGCAGTCACCTCTAAGATACCTGAACTGAACCTCAAGAAAAATGGGAGATGAATGAAATTTTATATTCATAGAATCATAGAATGGTTTAGGTTGGAAGGGACCTCAAATATCATCTACTTCCAACTCCTCAGCATAGGCAGGGACACCTCCCACTAGAACAGGTTACTCAGGGCCTCAGAAACTGAACTTAGAATGTCAGAACTTCCACTAGGCCCAGTCTAAAACTCCTAACTAACTCCACAAGGAGCTGGGGATGACCACACAGTTTTCACTTTTGTCTTTGTTTGATCTTCCATCTTTAGTATGACTCTAAGATACTCTTTGCACTAAATAAGCATGGTGAAAGAACACCACCAATGGCTTAAGCCTTAGCATTAGTGCAAATTGCTTTGAGTCTTCAGCACTTATGAAGGGAGCCAAGACTCTGGCTGTTATTCATTGTCTATTGCTTCCTATTTATCTTCTGCATAGCATTAGCCAATAGGTAAGACACAGCACCCTTCCAATACTCCCCATGTGCCTGACACATCTTGAAAAACCACTCAGGCTTCTGAGAGATACTCCTGGCTTTTGTAGCAGCTTAGGACAGGGAATGAAACAAAGAGACTCAATCAGGCAAATTAAGAATGATTCCTAAGATAAACATGTATTATTCAGTAACCTTATTTAAATTCCAGGAAGTCTGAGGCCCATACTTCTTACTTTATGTTGCCCAAAGCCTGCTCTTTGTCTGCTGTCAGATTTTCAATGTACAACTAGAAGTGACTGACTTTTCCATTCAGTTCCAGGCATAACTATTTTCTCACTCTTCAGCAATGCTTTCAGAGGTTTGTCACAGTCAGCTCTGTGACCATTGGCATGAATTCCACCAAGTCTGAGGAGGAGAAAGAGATTGCACGTTTTCAACAAGACAGCTCAAGTCTCGTATGTCACTCTGCTGTCCCTGTCTAAAGCAATCATGAAACTTTACCTTTTGCACCTGGCTTTATACAGACTCAGTAATACCTTAGTAATTATTTCAGATTTATTTTTTAATGTTTTACATGTACTGTCTTCCTGCTTAACAAAGAAGGTGGAAGGGAAGATAGAATAACTGCCTCCAGTGGCATGAGAAGGGTGTGGATTCAATGTCTCCAATGTGGAAATATGAATGATGGCTGTAAAGGACGAGTTTGCTGCAGTTGTTGCATGAGTGGAACTCACTTTCAGCAAGGCTCAGTGAAGGAAGCAGGGGAACAACTGTTTATCCTTTGAGCTTTTCCATTCATAGTAGAAAAAGATGCTAATTACAGCTGTCAAACATATAAGGTCTTGAAGTATGGCTTTGTTCCAAGTTGGAACAAAGCACCAAAATTTCCAAATGTTCAAGGAAGAAAAATGTCACAGAAAAATAATTTACCCTAGGTTGGCTGAGTGATTTTACTTTGTCAAAACTGAAGTGTTCCACTTTGACTGTGATAACTAGATACTTTTGAAAAAATATATCTAACCTGCTGCAGATAATATACCTAACTGAAAATTTTGAAGTCCAACAACAATAATGTAACATGGCATCTCTGGGAATATCGCTTTGAAAGTACAATTAGCAAAATCTTTAGAGCTGTCGACTGAGATTGTGGAGAAGCAAGTTTCAGTCATCTGTTAACTTGGAATTGCTCACTTGGGATTATTTGTAAACATTTATTCAACCATATTGCATGAGTCACTCATCTTCGTAACGCCAAGAAGTAGATAGGCCAACTGAAATACACCCAGCCCTTCCCACTA
The DNA here is from genome assembly GCA_013400475.1 of Tricholaema leucomelas. Lineage (NCBI taxonomy): Eukaryota > Metazoa > Chordata > Aves > Piciformes > Lybiidae > Tricholaema lacrymosa > Tricholaema leucomelas. The sequence goes on from WAAF01021089.1 coordinate 2,159,892, forward strand.
ATGCCATCTGAGTATGGTATCAGCAGTGCCTAGGGAAGCCCATCCAGGTGTGCGGGTTCTCATGGTGTAGGCTGAATGTATGCTTATAGGCAAGCTCAATCACCCACTGCTTCACATCACAAACCTTTTTAGCTGAAGGATGAAGAGTCCTAGTAGACAATGTTAACAAGTTCCCTTCATGATTTGAGTTAGGATGGGCTGCAGGTTTGGTTTCCATAACCTGGAAAGATACTTCTGTGAATTAGTCTTGATTTGAGGTCAACTGGACTGAGGTCAGCAGGTGTACCCAGATAATACAGGTGGGTTTTATGTGGGCTGAAACAGTCAGCAAACGTATTGACATATTTAATGGCTGCATTACCTTTCTTTTTGTTATTTCCAGTACCTAGCTAGAGCACAACCCGGATGTGTAACTGGGAATACATGTTTTGAAATGATCAAAGCCAACACTGGAAAAAAGGTTGTCCTGTCACTTCTCAGCTGCCACAATGTTGATCTTGTTGGGCTTGTTTGGTTTTTCTTGTTTAAGTAATCAGGTACAGGCCTTTTTAGTAATTCTTTAGTCATCAGGACATAACTTGCTCACATGTGGTCATGACACATAGTCCCATCACAATTCCTTCCTTTTGGTTATAAAAGGTATGACCGTAAAGTAACCTAGGAGGACAAGTTCACCCTTTAGAATCATAGAATTATAGAATCAACCAGGTTGGAAGAGACCTCCAAGATCATCAGTCCAAGCTAGCACCCAGCCCTGTCCAATCAACAATGGCACTAAATGCTTCATCCAGGCTTTTCTTGAACACCTCCAGGGACAGGGACTCCACACTCCCTGGGCAGCCCATTCCAATGGCAAATCCCTCTCTCTGTCAAGAACTTCTTCCTAACATCCAGCCTATACCTCCCCTTGTTCTGTTGTTGGTTGCCTGGGAGAAGAGACCAACCCCCACCTGGCCACAGCCTCCCATCAGGTAGTTGTAGACAGCAATGAGGTCACCCCTGAGCCTCCTCTTCTCCGGGCTAAACAACCCCAACTCCCTCAGCCTCTCCTCATAGGGTTTGTGTTCCAGGCCTCTCACCAGCTTTGTTGCCCTTCTCTGGACACATTACAGTATCTCATCACCTCTCTTGAATTGAACTGGACACAGTACTCAAAGCGTGGCCTGACCAGTGTTGAGTACAAGGGAAGAATAACCTTCCTTGTCCTACTGGCCACACTGTTCCTGATACAGGCTAGGATGCCATTGGCTCTCTTGGCCACCTGGGCACACTGCTGGCTCATCTTCAGCTTGCTGTCTACCAGTACCCCCAGATTGCTTTCTTCCTGGCTGCTCTCCAGCCACTCTGTCCCCAGTCTGTAGCGCTGCTTGGGGTTGTTGTGGCCAAAGTGCAGAACCCTGCACTTGACCTTATTAAATCTCATCCCATTGGCCTCTGCCCATCCATCTAGCCTTGTTTCATGCTACACTCTTAGCTTGATTATTGTGATTTAATCATGGATATACAATAATGTGTGAGCTCAAACCACCACGTTTCTCAGAATAATTTGCTGTTTGGGACTAGATGTCTAAACCGCAAGGCATTAGAATAGAGAGTTGGTTGATTCCTCCCATTCATTTATTTCAGTGCAGAGCACTGATGCAGTGAAACTCCCATCACGAGGAGTTATCATTAACTAGCGTTACATTTATTTGCTTAAGAAGCCTAATAATCAATCATCAGATTTCTCCACTTGTTTTGTGGCATTGTATTTCAGCACTTGGTGGAGTATGAGACATTATAATTCTTTGCACGGGTTTGTTAACAGAATATTTATTTGAAGATATTTCAATATAAATAAAGATTTTCTGCATATATTTCTTTAAAAAAAAAAAAAAAAAAGATTTATTTTGATTTCAACTATTTGCTTTCCTGTGAAAAATGTACGAGAAAAAATAATCCAGAAGCGTAAATGGCATGAAAATGAAATTATCCAGAAGGGATGATCATTCCAAGTTAGGTATGTAGGTTTGGGTGGGGTACAGCAAATGGTTTCATTGGTTTATATGTTTGGGGTATTTCTCTCCATGCTCCTCTCTCCCCACTACTGTAGATCGTTTATCCTTTGAGAAAGAAAAGGAAGGCTGGTATAAATTAGGAATGGTAATGTAAAAGCTTATACCCACAGCATAAAAGTTGTTCAAATTAATACAAGCCTTAAATTGACAAAGTTTTTTTTCCACATACTCCCAATATTAAACATGACATGCCTACTGGGGTTAGGATAAAGTTTTGTCAACATTTTTGGCATAGAAAGTCTCAGCCTGGGGTCAATATTCCCTTGACCAAATTTTGTTGTTTCAGTTGCCTTTTACACTCCCATATTGTAACTCAAACATTTCCAGAAAAATGAACTTTGGCAGGCTATTAGTCCATAATGCCTTTGGGTATTTTTTTAAATGTAAATCATTCGGATCTTTAAGGTTTGAGGATTAAGAACTCTGCACACACTTTAACAACTTCTTTAAAAAAAAAAAAATATTTAGTATGCATATTTACTACACATGTATCTTATAGAGACCAGAGATTAAACTGGAGATTACTTGCTAAAATATGCAAACTGCTGTCCATGAATAAACATCCTCATGAACTCCTATTGAAAGTTTCTTATTAAAAAAAAAAAGAAAAAAAGAAGTTTAAAACTACAAAAGGAAGTAAGATGGGAGGAGGAAAAAACAACTTTTAAGTAACTTTAATGGTTTCACTTGGCCACAGAAAATGAAAAGTTCATTTTTTTTTCTCCTGGGATCTAATCCAAAGCCCACTAAGGTCAAAAGAAGGCTTTCCACCTATTCCCATGTGTACTGGATCTGATCTCTGCTCTGCCCTTACTTTGCTATGCTGATGGGCTGCAACAGCAGCCCACATAACAGCAGGACACTCATCTGCTGTCCGTATCACGTACATTTGGAGTAAGTTTCTGGTGGCAAAGAAACTTCTTCTGGAGTGTCCATCCTTCCTCTGTAAATTTGAATCAGATTTCCAAATTTGCTTTGACATGCCAGTGCTTGCCAGTTATTAATTATAATCCTTACAGAGTAAAACATGGGAGGAAAATTGGAGAATCCTGCAAATGTTCCTGTGCACGTAACAGTGTTACATTACTTCACAGCATCCCTCAACTTGAGAATTCCTCTAGACATTAACCTCATTTCAAAACCATCTTTAACCTCAGCTTGGGAATACATTCTATAATTTGTGTTAGTTGCAGTTGACAGGGTTTGTGTAATCAATGAGCACTGAAGCTATTGCATGCAGTGCTCACTCCAGTGCAATTCCTGCAGTTCTCGGACAATCTGTTCCTTCTGGGGAGCTTGTAAAGTCTTGCTAAGATGCTGGCAATATCAGTCAAACATCTCAGACACATTGTCTTTCTGAACCCAAACCTTTTGGTGGTTCAGCATGTTGTCTGCTTCAGTTTCCTGTCTGTCTTCATGATAAGCCAGCACCTGTTTCTAATAAATTATACACAGAGCTGCATCAGCAACACCTTGGCAGCGCTTGCCACCCTGAAAAACAGAATGCCCTTGAGGACAATACACCTGTGAACACATGAAGTGTTTATTTAGCTGAAAGGCAAAAATTTAAATTACATAAAGCAATTATCTAGAGCCTAATGTATGCCCATTATTAACACAAAATAACCTTGTACTTAAAAAACAATAAAAATCTATTTAAAGTTTCTTTCCAAGTCCCAGGGAAACGTGTACTAGCACTGTGGATCTCTTATTAGCACAGGACTTGAATGTCTGATGGTGGGAAGATGTGTGGGGGAGGCAGAGTTACAAAGCAATAGGGCACAGATTTGGAGTTCATTAATACACAGAGATGAGAGAATGAGCCAAATCATTTTCAGAGAGACTGTTGCACAACAGACTTTTTTTCTTTTCAGTTCCACATTATAAGTAGCATTTTGTTGCCACAGTATAGAAGTACTGTGTTTATGATAGTGTTTGATCTTTCCATCTCTATGAGGGAGTAGGAAAAAAAGTAGTCCTGAGAAAAAGGTTTTCTTATTACTAGAAGAAACCTTTCATATCCAGGTCACTGCCAGCACTGTCCTTTCATGTAAGAGCAGGCATATTTTAGCAGTGGAAAGTGCAGCTGGTTGTTTGCAGCAGATCACAGGGTAATGGAAATGAAAAAACTTAGGATTAAAATAGAACACAAATCTGAGATAAGTTTTGGTATAGGAAACATTAACTCTAGAAACTCTGTAGTTCATGTAAATTGTAAACTGTACTTTATTGTCAATATACATACTTTCAAGATTATTTGGTACATGAATCTTATAAATCACTTAAATGGGAAGGCATTTTCTACTTAACTGTTTCCAAAACTGACACTAAATATGACTATATATATATATATATGTTTGTGTGCATATATGTAAATATTTCTGTACCAAATGTTCATAAACCACATTTTAAATTCATGTTTTACAATACTCTCTCTCTCTCTGGTGCTTCCTGATGCCATTTAGGTGGAAATACTTGAAACCTTCTGTTTGGCCAGACCTGAAAGCTGTGGAAGGACTTGCTAATGGGTATTACACCTTTCTTAGGTGTCACCTTTTTCAACCTTATAATGCTGGATATAAATATGCATGGAGTGGTGGTGTCAGTGTGTAGATATTCTCCCATCAATAATTTTGTACAATTAGATTCAAAGGGTTATGTTATGTTTTAGGAAATGCAAGATCAAATTCCAAGATAATAGCATTACCATAATCTCACAGTAAATGCCTTGTCCTTCAAATGTTGTCCATAAACAAAATATTTTGTTTCCTATTTTATTATCAGATAGCTTGAAGTTTAGCATAGCTATATTTTTTCCAGCTGACTTTCTTAAAACTGCCTAATTTTTATCTCAGAACAAGCATGCTACAATTCAGAGACCCAAGCTAAAACATATGGATTAAGTCAATGATTCAGTTTCTAAACCTCCAAATGACTGTTCTGATTACTCATGCAAATCTATATTTTTGCCAGGTTTCCTTAAGACTTTAATACAAGTTAAATTAGTAGGAATACATTTTTTTTTCTCCTCATGCACATGAAAATATGACAAAATTACCATCTCTGTGTAGAGTATTGATTTCAGTTTTCTTAGCTATATTTGATTGTAATTGAATATAAATTTTAGGAGCACCCTGCTAAGATTCCAACCAAAAGGAAACTCAGCTATGGCTACAGAATAAAATCTATTTATTTTCCCCTGGAGTGTTTAGCTTTTATTAAATGTCAACAAATCTAAAAACATGCTTTGCTAATCTATGATGTGTATGGGAAGTAAGTCACAAGCATAAGTCACTGAAGATAATGTTTGCTTTGGTTTAGATAAACAGGTTCCAGAGAACCAAAACTTCTTACAAGCATTTAAAACCTACCCTTTGTTTTCCTTTGACATTTGTCAGATCTCCCACTGGCCATCAAAGAATGCCAAGCTGTGATGTAGCACATGGGCTGACAGAAGAGCTACGGTTGTGATTGTTTGCTACTTTCTATGGTGAGTTTATTGATTAGTTTCTTTTGTGTTGATTTTCATGCACTCCAGTAGCCCAGAATGTTACATGTTCTTATACAGAAAATTGGCTTATTAATGGAAGATGCTTCCACCTGGAAGCCTCTGTGCTGCCTATCACAGAATTACCTTGGGAGTGAGGACCACAAAACAGCTTTGGATATCCCCACCTTGCTGCAGTTTAAGCTCAGCTCCTCCTTGCCTCACATTTCTGTTCACACAGATTTTTAGACACTGAAACATTAGGGTGGATGTAAGCTCTGTATAGGAGAAATGTATTAGATATACAGTAAAGCACACAACCACCATGTTTCCTCTGGCACAGCTTTTCATGGATTCAAGGAGGGTAAGAGGAGTGCAGGGCCATGTGGGCTAGTCTAACCTCACCCAAGGGATCCCAAGTTTGTGCAATTTGATGAAGAGACTGCTAAGGTTTTATAAACCTCAGCTGCCTTGTGGACAAGAGTTGCAAGGCAAACCATTACTGACATATGGCATTGTGCATGATATTTCAGAAGTGCTGAGCCTACAAAAGGAGCAGAGTGAAGTTGTGGTAAACCTGTTACGCCCTAAACAACATCCTTGCTGCAATGTGGACACTTCCATGAATTAACTGTCATCAGTGGGTTTCTCATCATGTAATGTTTGGGCCCAGTAAGTGTAGGATTTGATTTTTGCCTTCAGTCAGATAGCATCCAAAGAGACAACAAAAAGCAAACACTTCTTTTTAAAAATGCAAGTGAAAGGAAGTGCAAATGCAAAATGCACTTTGGGGGCAGTAGACAACCACCAACAATGCTGGGAATATATCAGATTTTCTTCTTGGAGAACATTTTGTCTCAGGCAACAGTGGGAAGAGAACCATTGGTATGAGAGTTTCCTTTACTGCAGTGCTTCTTTATTGTTTTAATTACATTGCTTTCCATTCGTGGAGGTACACAAGGCAATAAAAGAAAGCAATGCGAAAGTTCACAGTCTGCAGGATTCATCTTGTACTCACAGGGTTTGTGTAACTCATTTTAAACTGATGTTTGATTGTTTAAGAATGCACACCTGCACATTGCCACTTGTGGTAAATAAGTTTATTAGCCAAGGAATGTCTGAATACTTACTGGAAATCCAATGCAAATGCAGTTATGTTTTCTGTTATGATCCCTCTTTGGTAAAAAAATGCTATTCTACTTCCATACTGCAAGGGAAAAAAATGAAACCAAAACCAAACAAAAACCTAACTCAAACCCAAAACCACAAACACACAAACAAGCAAAAATACCCCACAGTAACTTACGTACAAGCATGCAAGAAAAACATAGGTGAAAAAGTTCACAGGGCTTAAAAACATAATATACCTGATGATTCAGTGTGTCTTTCCATCTACAGTTTAAGCACTTTGTTTTGTATTATATTTATGTCAGATCAAATATTCCATTCAGAGACTAAGACTTTATTAGTGTCTCATTTTTAGTTGTTTTTACTTTGAATTAAAGCCTAAAGGTGGTGACAGAAGAAATTCTGATGCTTAGCATAGGATTAATACTTAAAAGCCATTCACCTTTGCTAATCATCCATTTGAAGAGAATTTCCTTATGCAAAGAGATTGCTCCACACAAGACAAAACCTTTTTTTTTTCATCTCTGTACTCTAAAAGAGTAGAAGGGTGGAAAGAAACTGGGGGGAGGCAAAGGAGCAAAAGGAGACAGAGCAAAGTGTAAAGCTTTGATCCTTTCACCAAGGGGCTGAGGCAGTTCAAAATGAAAGAACCTCTCACCACCTTTAAAAAAAAAAATGAAAAGGAAGAGAAACAGAGAGAGCAGTATGACAGGAGACAAGGAGACAAAAAGTGAAGCAGAGGCAAAGGCTCAAAATAAGGGCTGATGCCAGGCTCTGAAGGAGAAGCTTTGCAAAGAACAGAAGAAAGACTCTTGCCTTCCTAAATCCAAAGAATTTCCAAGAGAGTAAAGAAATCACAGGAATAAAATATGCTGAAATTACTTCTGATTTCACATTGCTCATTGCATTTATTTCATTATCTAAATTATAAAATAATTGAACACTAACCACATTGAAGAGCCTGGAGCTATGGGGGAAAAAAAAAACAACAAAACAAAAAAACCACCAAAACCAAACAAAGTCAAACATGCCAAAGCTATTGAGCAATCTGCAAGAGAAGCACTGACCCCAAAACCTTCAGCAGTAAGACAGAGACCCTATTGCTAAAGCAGAGAGGTGCAGCCTGGGTGTATGCCACTATTTGGGAAAGGGACAGTGCTAGAGCCCACTTGGGTCTGGGTAAACTTGAGAGAAAAGGGGTCTGCCAACAAGTCTATCAGCTGGTTCATGACCCATATGGTCTACTGTAACTGTGACTCTGATTGAAAATGAGCAAGAAATTAACGAATTTAGTGTATGGGTTTAATATTGTCACAGCAAATTTGACTGTACTTTATTTCAGCCCAACAAAATGAGAAAGGCTTCCCACAGAGCAAAGCATTATTACACTTAAGGTAAGATCAGTCTTCTGATCTGCTACCCTTATACAGCCCAGTTTTCTTTGTCTACACTTTTTAAGTTGCAATGCCCACACTATCTGCCAGTGAGCATCTTTATGGCAGTCCAGCAAATGGAGGTGGATGTACAAAAAAGCCAATTTGTCTCTGCCTGCACTTTTGCCAGGGATCCTAATGGAGGATGAACGAACAGCCCAAATGCTGCAGCATGCCAGCACTGTTCCTGGCAGTATGAAGTTAAGCACGAACAGTCTGTGATTTGTTGAAGACCAATAAGAGACTTGAGTCCTTCTTAATCTGTAGATTGATCAGTTCTTGCAAAATAATGATTGCTGTGTATGTAATGCTTAGCATGCATTTATTTTTGCATGATGGTAACCTCTGCTGTCATAAATTATTTGTAAGGAACTACAGTGTAGAACTAATTATACACAGCATATGAATCCAATGCCTGAGTTAGTGCCATATTTTCATTCCTACTAACAGCAGTCACTATTCAGACAGTTGAATGATAGAAAAGAATACCCACTGTAATTTATTTCAGCCATTTTCAACAAGGTGTCCTCTTTAAAAAAAATAACTCCTTGAAAAATCCACGTCAATCCTTCATCTCTCCCGAGGAATGTGTATTTATACTATTCTTGAGCCAAGAATGGATCATCATTCACATATGCAAAAGAAACATTAGGTTACCTCTACAGCTTGCTCACTCTTATTTTTTTCTCTTCATTTCAGTTTTCTGCATAATTGTACATTAAAGTGTAACAGGACCACCTGGAATCCTACTCAGAAAGGAGTGCTAAGAGAGTGGATGAACATTGCTGCCCATTTTTGGCAAGAATCTGCTACTTTAGTAAAGAAGCAATACGAGAACAGTCTTGGGCAACCTATACCAAGGTAATAGTTTTCTAAATCCTTCTGGAAATACTATTTTCTAACACATCAGACCTTTGAGTATGAACACTGAATGAGACATATTTCACATTAATTTAGCTGTGTATGTTTGTTATTTCAATTAACATTCTCAAAGCATCAAAAGGCCTCTGTGTATGAGGTAGTTCCAGAAAGCAGACACAGGCACAACAGATCAAAGTACAGAATACAGTCTGATTAAACTAAGTTTTTTAAATACATCCAAAGAAATTTTCTTTGATTCAGGAAACCTGAAAACCAAAACTGCTTTTTTTTTCATGTAAGGAATTCAGAGGTTTTAATGTACTTTTTTCTTGCTTTTGCCTTTTTATGTCAATTAGAGTGAGACAGAGCTATTGCATGAAATACATATGAGGTCAAAGCCTAAAGCAGAGCCATCAATAATCATGTCTAGAGAACATCTGAGTTGTCTTTGAATTTCACACCACTGTAGAACAAAGATATTTGCAAAAGTCTCAGACATAGTGACATTTCAGATTATTAAAAGAATGAGCAGACCTAACCTTTGTAAAGTGCACTCTAAGCCCATTTACAACTATCTCTGTTAATGAATTTGGAGACTTATTTTTCTGTTCAGCATTTATCAACGTTCAGCTATTACATGGTTTGTCTCACTTGATGCCATCCTGCCAGTATGCAAGACATAAAAATATCTCAAACATCCAGGCCATTGTGGGAAAATTTAGGAGCATGAACAGATTGTGACTTATGGAAGCAATTAGACATGAGTCTTACCTATATCTCATTTTAGGTGAAATTATAATATCTGCTCACTGTATGCTCAGTGTTAGAAATGTAGTTAGCTCCATCCCTGTGTCTTCATTAGTTTTGATGTCCTGATCACCAAACAAAATGCTGCCATAGTTAGTTCCTTATTCCTCTTTAATTGAGAAAAATAAAGAAACATGTCTCTGAAAATCTGAAGGTTTGTGATTTGCCTCATTTCCATCAACAAGAATTTCTCTAGCTAATGGCGTACATCTAAAACTACAAGCTTTAGTCCCAAGCTCTGCACACTAATTCTGTTTCAATAGGTTGGAGGTAGGAGAATCCTCAATAATACCTAACTTCTAGTCGGTATTTGAAGCCAGTCTGGAAAGTAAATTGCCAGCAAATTAGTTATCTCTCCATCAGTTTTGGTTTCCTGACTAGCTAGGGGGTTTTAATCTTCTTTTCTATACTATTCAGTCATCATCTCTTTCAATTCTACATCCTCTTGACTTTTGTATTCTAGCAGTCCTTCAGAAGCTCCTAAATTCTCTGGACAAATCAGATTTCCTTATGACATTTATACATTACTGAATCTAATTCTCGCCTTCTAGTGAAGGCACCTTCTATAGAGACTCTGCTTCTCTGAAATGAAAGGTGCAGTGTCTGTGGGAAGTACTGCATCTAAAGTCATTAAATTAATCGATTTTCCTGGTTTCTACGAAGGCCCAAATCCTGTTTTGAAAAACATGAGGCAAAAGCCAAGATTATGAAAATGCCTCCCAGTAGCAAGTAAACTTTACGAGTTATGCTTATAAAGATATGATAACTACAATCGGCATAAAGGCTATGAGCTTTCAATAGTGGCAAGCACAAGAAAACACAGATGAGCATCAGTGGGTGTTGATGTACTGCCTGGCATAATGACAGAAATAAGAAAGCATCTGTTTAAAAGTATATTTTGCATATTTAATGGATAGCTAAAAAAACATGGAATCATAAAATCGTAGAATCAACCAGTTGGAAGAGACCTGCAAGGTGATCCAGTCTCGCCTTGACCACCAGTTGCCCAATTCTTGCTTGCTTTCAGGATATTGATAAACATGGGCTTAGGACTGTGATTATAGTAAATGAAATCCTAAAGACTCACCAAGTGATTGAGCACAAAGAGACCGAGGAAGCTGTCAGACGTTCTCATGTGTTGTCTGTGCTGTAATTGTTTCCAGTGGTCAGCAAAAAAACAAAACAGAACCATAAGGTTTTAAAGATTAGTCTTAATGTCTCCCACATAGTCTAATACATGATATGGCCCTTTCCTGGAACACTGTATGCACTGAAAGAGAATGATGAAGCAGAAGAATGGGCACTATGCCATTCCATCAGATGAAAGGGACGTTGGTGGATATTTGCCATGGGAATACTTGACTGTTAAGCGCTTGATCTACTGTCTGTTAGCTCATGGGAATGGAACTAGTAAACTTGGGAAACCTCAAATAAATTCCCATTGTATATATAATATAATCTGAAACAGAATCTTCTCAGGAACAATTGCTAATGATACTGGAAGTCATCCTTCTTTAGCAGAGAAGACACAATTTTCTATGATCCATTGCAGTACGGATTTTTCTACTGAAAGATTTCACCCAGCATTTACAAGATGGAAAGGCTGTCAATAGTGAAATCTCTATTTTAGGCATCAGCTTACTAGGGCACTATAAAGAATATTTTTTTAAAATGTTCTTCTGCCACCCTTTCAGTGACAAGAGGAACCTTTAAAATTACCTACATGATAAATTACTCTTTCAGAAGAATTCTTGAATGAGCTCATCTTTGTACCCTATCCACTATAGTCATGGTTTCTGTTACGAACCAGATGAGCTTAACAGTTACTTTAGATCTTTTTTTTTTTTCTAATTTATGAAACAACTGTGTAATAAAGACAAAGTTGCTTTCACATACAAACCTTTTCACTGACATATGAAACAATCCCATGTTTTTTGTCACTGTGTGTTCAGAGATGGAACTATTCTGAAATTCTTCCCCAGCCCAAAACTGCAAAGACTTTTGTAATCAGTCATCTGCAGATACCTCTCACTGAAAAGAAAACATGCATTTCTAGCTGGCTTCCCTAAAGGGGTTTTATTCAGTGTTTAACAGAAACCATTATGTTGTTGGAATCAGAATATACAGATAAAATATTAACAAGCCCAGAACAGAATAATTGATGTCAATCTGTTAAGAACTGCTTTTAATTACCAGATCCCAAGCAATAAATCAATGTAGGCTAGTGAATGATGTATTTAATATACCTAGTTCACCGAGTGCATATAAATGCTTCAGTAGTGTGGCATTGGAGTTGGAGACACGAAATATAATGAAATCTTCACATATGGTTTAATAGAAAGTAAATTGATAATTGTCAGTTTCCTAACAGTTTTCTGGTATAATAACTAGTTAATAACAGTTTTGGGGGGGTTTCTGTCTTTCATATTTCTTAATTTAAATCCTCTTCTCTAGCCCTTTAACGCATGTTTTTGTAATCTCTGTCTAAAACCAAGTATCTCCATTCAAGTTTTATCTCAAAACATCCTTCTTGCCCGTTTTTACTTTCACAAGACATAGCCAGAGAATAATGTATCTCAGCTGCCACAGAATGCATTCCACAAAAAGAATGCACCCAACTTTGACCCAAGGAACAAGATACACCCCACAGTATATAAAAACCTTAATATTAAGTTGCCAGAAGTGTATCTGGCAAGCTCTAAATTAAACGTCTTTTCAGACGACTAGCTACTCTGTTACTCCATAACCTTCCCCATGGCCCATTACTTGTATCCACTTTAAAAAGAAAAAAAAAGACCAGTTTGTTGGAAAGACAAATCTTTTCACAGTAACTCTAAGGTGCAGGTGAAACTCGGTTTTCCTTTTTAAATTACGCTCAGGTTTCATTCCCTTCTTTGCCTACATTCTTCTCCCTTTCCCTCTCCTTTTCTGCCTTTTTTTTCTGAATGGATTAAGGTTAAATTAAATTCTTTAGAAAAGAAAGGACAAAAAAGACATAGAGAGGCATGTCTTCTCAGATTTTTTATCCTAAACTCTCACAGCTGTAGTAAAAATACTGTGTATCTAGGCATTGCAAACCAACCTTATTTTTGCTGTAAAAACACCACGTGCACCTTCTTAGACATGAGCCTCTGTGCAAGATCTTTTCACACGTGCAAAAACAGCTGACATTTCATCACTTTCATGAAGGGATAAATAGAAGAGTCGTGGAAGAGAAAACCACTCTTGTTCTTGTCTGTTTTCCTAGTTACAGATGTTGCTTCCTCAGCATCAGGATTGTGCATATTGATATTAATTATGAAAGTAATTTTCTTATATACTATTTACTCCAGTGTCTTTTACTGAAGAAGATAAAACTATTTCAGTGTACCCTGCAGTTGTCACCAACTTCTCAGAAAATGAGAATTAAAACTCATTTCCTGGACCAAAGTCCTGCTGGATCTGGTACAAGTACAAATCTGCTATCCTATTTCACAGAATCACAGAATTGGTGAGGTTGCAAAGGAGGTCATCCGATCCTATTCCCCTGCCCAAGCAGGACAGCCTAAAGTTAGTTGCTTCTGAACATATCCCGATAGCTTTTGAACTCCTCCAAGAAAGGAGACTCCACAACCTCCCTGCATATCCTGTGCTACTGCTTGGTCCCTCTTACAGTAACAAATGTGTGCTGATGTTTTAGATGGAGCATCCTGGTTTTTAGTTTGTGCCAAGTCTCTCTTGTCCTGTCACTGGGCACCACTGAAGAGAGTCTGGCCCCATCTTCTTTACACTCTCCCTTCACGTATTTATAAACATTGATGAGATCCCTTATGAGCCTTCTCTAGACTAAACAGTCTCAGCTCCCTCAGACTTTCCTCATATGAGAGATGCTCCACTCTCTTAATCATCTTTGTAGCCTTTTGTTCATCTCTCTCCAGTATGTCCAGTATTTCAAGTAAGGGTGGGTTTAAAGCAAAGCAGAGCCTAAGTTAAACACGGCTGAATAAGGCAGCACTGCAAACAGTGAAACATTAGATAAAAAAATCTGAGCAAATAAAAAAATATCAAAGATAATCTGCTACACTCTGGGTTATGTACATAAGCCTTGGCACACAGGAATGAGACTTGCCTGGAGCATGTTTTGCTTTGGTTTTGATGGGAAGAAGAGGGACAACCAGGCATCACAGAGAACTAGGAGATGGGACAGAGCAGAGATGTTTAGAGATATCATACATGTGTGGATGCCTATGTTCCTGTGTCCCTGTGTCTGTCTGTATGCCTGCCTACAGACAGTGGGCTGCTGCTGCTAAAGCACTGTAATGTGATGCAAACTGTTTCGTATATTAAAAAGCTGCATTAGTGAAAAGATCTTTTCAGAAATAGACAGATGTGGTATCTATGCCAAAAAATGACATTGCAAAGGGATTAACTGTTTAAGTGGTCAAATTAAACAAGACAGAAATAGTTAGCTTCCCTTGGCCTGTAGCTCCTCTGCACGAGGCAGCTTGTCTCAAGTTGCCAATACCTCATTGCTACTAAGGCGAGGAGACAGCAACGTTAGGAATTGGGACATTTCCCAGTCTCTCACTGTCTGATCTTATGCCTTGTAATCTTATCTGTGCTAGGACAGGATTTCCCAATCTCCCTATGCCTAAACCTGGGCCATAGCAGAGTTCTTTACCAGCACAGCTATTTCTAGAGAACTGTCCCAGCACTTGGCATTAGCCATGTTTATTCTGGCAAAAATTGCACTTTTGCTGTGTAATATGGGTGAAATAAGCTACCCTGGTGAATACAGAGTTTTGTCATAACTAAATCCATGACAGGGACTTTTGCTGACACAATAAGGGATAATACTCTTTAACTGATATTGTAGTGTCTAGTAGAAGCTTAGCCTAGTTCCAGGACCTATAACCTGCTTATTAGTACTCGCATTATCAGTCTTAGATTATGGCTCGATTCTTGGTTCAGGAGATTAGGAATAGTGATGTGTAAATAGAAGAAAATACAGAGGCATGTAGAGGTGCTCTTGCCAGATCAAGGGTTGTTCCAATGTAATTGATGTTTCTGGAACTCAGCTTTACTCTTTCACAGTATCACAGTATTACCAAGGTTGGAAGAGACCTCATAGATCATCAAGTCCAACCCATTACCACAGAGCTCAAGGCTAGACCATGGCACCAAGTGCCACGTCCAATCCTGCCTTGAACAGCTCCAGGGACGGCGACTCCACCACCTCCCTGGGCAGCCCATTCCAGTAGCAAGCTCAGCTAACTTTGGACAGTGTTAATGGTCTGCCATAAGACTAGTAGGTCTCTTCAAAGAGTATTAGCTGATGTCAGAGATTATTAGCTGGGATTTTTTTTTCCTTTTTCTTTTTTTTTTTTTTTGTTGGTTGGGTTTTATTTTTTGGGTGTGGGGGGATGTTTTTTGGTTGTTTTTTTTGTTGTTGTTTTGGGGGATTTTTTTTTCAGTAAGAAAAAATTTACAAATACCTATTCAGTTGCTTGCTTTAGTCTCCAGTTCCATAGCAAAGTGAGATATGCTTTAGTCCTGTGTTAGCAATATCAATTTACTGTATAAAATAAACATCTTTCAAAGTCAGTCTAGTCCTTCCAAAAATGGAAGGACTCTTTTTCCTTCTAGTCCTTCCAAAAATGGAAGGACTCTTCTTCCCTTGCACAACTATTGTAATTTTCCCAGCCTCCATGCACAAATCCTGGCACTTCAATACTTATTGCACCTATACCTGGCTTCTTTCCTCAGGCTTAGCAAATGTCCATTCTGCAGTTGTTATCTCCTTCAAGCTTGGATAATGCCTCTGCAGCAAATCTGAGCAGAGCTGCACATTGCTTTGGCTGCTCCTGACATAACCCGATACCATGATTTTTGAACTGGTGCATTTGTAGCATATTAAATGTCCTGACATGTCTTTTAGAGCATCTTCCTTTAGGTTATTCAGACAAAGTCACTGTAAAAATGTGATAGCTTCATAGCTATGGGAAGTTGTGCTCCTTCCCACTCCCATTTCACCTATCAGTCACAGTCATGCAGTGTGTTGTGGCAGATGTGGGCATTCCCCATGTGGCAGACCTATTTCTCACACAAGGTATCCTGCGTGATTCACTGATGCTACTCTGAACCATGTATAATATCATGTCAGAGAGACCACCTTAGATCCACCAAACTCTGTACTACCAAGCATAAAAACCAAATTCCACAATCTTCCTGCAAATCTTACACTGTCAGAGATTGTTCAAGTCCCTAACTAGAGGCAGTTGGTTTTTCAACCACTATAAATAGGAAAAGTAATAACAAACGAGTTGGCAACTCTTACTACTATTAACAGGTTCTGAAAGGCAACAACACCATTTGCAGAACTGTATGGTACCAAGTGCCTGGATGCTAAAATGACAATGAACACACAGCCCTGCACAGACTGAAAAGGAAGTACAGAAGTACTTGCTAGTGCTCCCCAGGAATGAGATATGAAGCCATGGAGGATGGACTTGCTAGGGCACAACCCACTCAGTATCAGAGACATCAGAGACAAATTGCAGCTCTTGATGGACCTCTGTTTGGCCTCTGCTTGTTGGGGTTTTTAATGGGGATGGCCTTGGAGAGCTGGAAGAAAACCTAAAGAACCAGCCAAGTCAAGAGAAGTAAAGACAAAATGTCCACAATCTCTGAAAGAGCCAGTCAACACAGCTGGAAAAAATCTTCAGGATAAAGAATGGCAGCCAGTAGAAGTGGTGAGGTGTAGTTAGATTAAACTAGAGCAGTTCTCTGTGGACTTTGTCCAAAACATTCTTGCACAGGCAGTATCTTCAATATCATTCACAAAGCTGCTAGTGTCAGTGAAGCTGCCTTTACCTAAAATAATCACTCATTAAAGTAGCAGCTGTAGTTCCCATCTTCTGCAGTTTCTATCTGGAAATCAGCTGGTCATACAGACAGGGATTCACACATGCAGCCAGCAGAGCTGCATCTGAAGCCTGGTGAGCTACAGCAAACACAGCAGCTGCAGTGTCTACAGTGATCCAAGGGCTGCCCCAGGTGTCAGCTGACCAAAGTACTAATGCAGCAAATTGCTGGGAAAATGCTGAGTACAATGCATCATTGATTCCCTATTATTTGTGCTACATTTCTCATTTATGGTGTCATGTCTGTCTATCACTGTAGCTTTGATCATAGAGGGACCTGGCAAAGAACCGTTCTAACTACACTTTGCATTGTTCTTTCTGTGAGCAGCCTTGGCGTGATCACTCAGTTTCTCCCTGTGCAGGAGGGTTGCCTGCTTGCCACATGTTGTCCTTATATATACAGACACATGCACATGCCGATTAATAAGTTAATTTAGCGCAAGAATTCGATGGTGAGACAGAAGACCCCAAGAGAAAAGTTCTTTCCTGTTGAGATAAAGCAGTAACTCTGTTAGCTTAAGCCAGCAGAGACTTTTTTTTACGTTGCCCAGAATTGCTTAGACTGAGATTTTCTGAACATCTATGCATTTGAAAAAGACTAAACTATTTGAAAGGAGCTATTAGCATGCATGCTTTAACTTCACTTCTTTTTCATGTTTGGCTCTTACAGAAAAATACCAGATTTTGATATGAACATCTGTTTCATGTTTTTCTAAATGTGAGTTTAGTATGGAAAATTAACCCCTGAAATTTTGGTTTCAGCAGCCTTCTAACCCTTCAGTATGCATTCAGGAGTGCTGGGGGCTCAGTTCAGCTTTGCATTCTGGAATGCTTTGCATTCTGGAAATAACTTAGTATGTTCAAATGTTTAATGAAGATGTTTTTCACGCACTCACTATTAGCAGTTGTCACTTCTTTTCACAGAGGCACTCCAGAAGAAGTAACTCCTCTCTTAAGTCTCGTGAAACCTCATTCATACTGCAAGAAAATGTAGGGAAAGAGCAATCATATTTGCACTTTCCAGAAACGTGTTTTAGTTACTAACAGGCCCAGCAATTGTTTAGCAAGAGTGAAACCATTCTCCATCACACAAGTGTGAGCTTGATTTGATGGGACGTTTCTTTTCCCTCACCAAATTGCTAAGGCATTAGACGTTGGCATGTTTACACATACAAAAGCAACTTTTGGTTTAGGACACATTAACTAAAGTAGCAACAACTAGCAAATCTCCTCAAATGCAGGAGTTGCTTTCACTGTGGGTGAGAACTCAAGATGCCACAGGATTTTCTGTTACCCAAACTCCCAAGAGAACAAAACCAGACCTTTGGTTCCTCAATCCAGGCTGCCTCAGGAATCATTCAAATGTGATCTTTCTTTTTGACAGATTGGCAGTTCCCATCCGGAGCTAAAGGGGAAGAGCTAACTAATTAAATAAGTAATGTAGTGGCTTTAATTCTTCAGAATGTTTGCCCTTAACCTGGATGAGTTTCAGATACAATTCATGTCTCACTAGTTTGGCTATCTAAAAGGTTCTGCATCAGCTTATGAAAACAGTATTTTATTCTGCTACTGTATGAATATCTACAGGGGGTTCTTTTAATACTGTTTATGGATTGTTTTACATACTACCGTTGTCTTTCTGAGGCCATCAGTGACATCCAGTGGCCAACTAAATTAAGCCTAGACATGTTTTATAGACATCTGCCTCCTGCTTTCCTTAGTAAAAAAATCCAGTTAAAAAAAACCAGCAAAAATGGTAGCCATGCAGTTGACTTGTTTAGCTTACTTCTCTCATGTGTGTGATGGGAATCTCTCTGGAGAAAAACTCGGGAAGAGATTCTCACTCTGTACTTTCCCTTTGAGCAGGTAAAACCCAGATGTTTGCCAGAGGTACAAAGATGTGATCTGGGCTCTGCCTTCTTCCATCACTGAGGTGAGTCAAAGCCAAAACTGCAGTCTCTCAGGATTTGAGTTGGTGCAAAACTATAACTAGATATTTTTCTTGATGCAAGCAGGGATGAAGCTCACTTTCGGTGTGCGCTGTCCTCTCTGTTTCATTTTAGGGATTTAGTTGTTACTAATTTATTTTAAACAAGCTACTCTAAAATCAGTTAATAAGAAAACCAAGGGAAATACAAATATTTATTGAGCCCAAATCATACATTTGGATAAAACCCAAGCGTGAAGCACTACAGAATAGGTAAAACTCAGCACCACAAAACTGTTAGTCATAGAGTATCTTACAGAAATGCAAAAACAAACTTAGCTGCGGTAACAAATTTCCAACACTGAATATTAAGATTGATTACAGTGAGTGACCCTGTTAATAACTCCATTAATAGCCTTCAGTGAGTAAAAAGGAGGCGTTCTGGGAAAGGTGGTTGATAGTGTTCAACCTCTTCAATGGTGACAGGAGGGCAGCACAGGGGAGTTGGATCTTGGAGTGCAGCCCCCACTGCGGCTGGTGAAAGTGCGAGTAGGCCCCTGGGCAACCCCTCCTCCTGTCCCAGCCTGGGGCACCTGAGGTGCTCAGTTCAGCTGAGCCTTGCTGACTAAAGTTAAATATGCTACAGGTGGTGAAAGTGGTGTCTGCCTTCACTGTTTACGCTGGGGTAGAATCTTAGGCCAGCCATTAGCAGTTTGGAGTCAGCCAGGGCAGCTGACCTAAGCTGGCTACAGGTGTATCCCAAACTGGTGAACTTCATGCTCAGTGTAAAGGGGGATGTTTGCTGGGGATAAGAGGGTCTCCTGCTTGGGCTGAGGCCTCTTTTGAGTCTTTTTCCAAATCTTTGTAGTTCCCAGGGCATAGAATCTTCAATTGCTGATACAGTACTTCAAAAGCATAGCAATAGCAGCAATGGTTGCTACCATTATATGTCAGCAGCCAGAGTAGCCACTCTGCACTAGTCTGTCTTGTGATCCCTCTCATCTTTTACTAGAAAGTCAATTTTCCTGTGACCTGTTCCAGTGAAATATTACATTTGCCTTTTGGATAGCTAAATGCAGTACATTGGAAAAGGACATTCATGCTAGCTATTACTATTGTCACATTTGTCATCTATTCTCTCCCCATAATGATTTCTCCATAGCTGGCACAAACTAAAGAAATGGCAATGCTTGTGAAAAATAGTTGCAGTCATCAGAAACAAGAAGAAAAAAGTAATACATTGCAGAACTCTAGTTTAGAATAAATAATTTGACTTCTGGGAAACATACTGTAAGTATGAAGTAGTAGTGAACAAAAGCTAAATATCTGTTGTTAATTAGTCCACCAGATAATCAATTAACATTACTTCATGGATTGTAGCATGTAAAGATGGAATCTGTGCTCATGTACACTATAGAGAAGAGGGAAGAGCACCAATGAAACTGAAACTTGATTGCCATTTAGGCTGATACTCTTAGAGAGGAACTGCTCCTTTGTTTACAATTTTGAATTCCTTTAAATATGTAAATAATATGCATTTAACTGGCCAAGAGAGGCCAAAATCAGACCCCTGGTTTCATCAGCTTAATATTTGGAGTGCGCTAAACAGACTTTAAATTAAAAGGTAATGGATGTTTGCTAAGCTTTCTTGATTCTTGCCAAGGATAGCCTGACTTACAAGGCAGACAACCACAGCAAATATGCCACCTTCTTATTGTAGGTAGAATTTTTTCATCATCAATTCATATAATCTCAGTTCTACTTCACCTCTACCCTTTCCAAAGCAGCTGCTTAAATGACAGCCCTGTGCACCAGACTGCCAGTGAGCAATGGTGAGGAACTACAAATATGTGCATATAAATACTTGTCATTTTTATAATTGTTACATCTCATTTTAGACAAATATATAAAAGATATATTCGTGCTAAGCACTTGTCAAGAACCAGCACTTTAATGAGTCTGTCATTACAAATATCAGCATTCTGAGTTTTCAGAGGTGAGCCAGAAGTTTCCATTGATTTCACAGAAAATAGCAAGGGCAAAAGCTTGTGGAACTTCTATAAATGAAATACAGGAAAAATGTTGTGGATCATCTGTAGTAATTCTCTCTAAAAGCCAGTAATACTTTTGGAAACTAGTAATTATACGTGCAAGGCATCGTTACTGGCAAGTAGCACTGCAATGAAAGGCTGTACAGTTGGTATTGCGGTTACTGACAGTTTGCTCTGTTCTGCCATATGATTTCCTTTTCATGTATCATACACAGATATTTTGATGGTCTCACCACTGTAATATGCAAACATCATTTTCTATGAGGCAGAAAATTAAAATCCAAGGTGGATACCCAAAGGTATTGAGAAAATATGTTAGCCACTTTATTTATGCAGCTATTTAAAGAATCTCCTAAGAAAATTCACATAGCTAACCCAAAAGTACTCATTTGGACAGGACAGTTCAGCTCAAGATCTCCAGCTCACCGTCAGCTACATACTCAGCTCATTTCATGGAACTTGTTTTTCTCTACACTGTGCTGATAATATGCAGTGTAAAAGAGTCCTTCTCAAAGCTTTGAAAATATCCCACTGTGGGAAGGTGATGTGGGAGGGTACTTGTGCCAGTTGCCTGTATGTGAAGCCTAGAGCTAGTCAGCAAGAGCTGCCCCATGTGGGTGGTCTGCCTGAATCCCTGGGAAGCTACAGCACCAGAGAATCCTGCAGGTCTGAAACAGGGGAAAGCACAACCCTACTGAAAATTACTCATCTAAATGAGCATCTTCAAGCCTACCAAACAATCTATAGGTGGCACTGCTGGGGTATGTGGAAACAGAAACCATGCACAAACCACCTGCTGACCCTGGTCTGTTTGGAAACAACCTTGACAGAAATACCTGAAAACTAAGAAATAACTGAAAAAGGTACATCTGTTTCTTGGTGGATCTCTGTGTAGAGCAAGTTCAGTCTCAGCTGAGGTTCTGGCAACATCCAAGTAGAATCATAGAATCATAGAATGGTTTAGGTTGGAAGGGACCTAGGGACCTCAAGGATCATCCATCTCCAACCCCCTGCCATTTGGAGCAGTCTACATGGAGAAAGCATCCAGGCAGAAATTATGGAAAGAAGACGTTTTTATACCCCACTAAGCTTCCAGATGCAAGAAAGG
Source organism: Tricholaema leucomelas (assembly GCA_013400475.1). NCBI lineage: Eukaryota > Metazoa > Chordata > Aves > Piciformes > Lybiidae > Tricholaema lacrymosa > Tricholaema leucomelas. Next base: position 2,181,653 of record WAAF01021089.1, read on the forward strand.
GACAATAGCTTCTCCCAGGAGGGACACAGACACAAAGGTACATCTCTGCCTTTCACAACTTCTTCAGTCAGTGTGGAGCATTTGCTGACTTTTGTGGGGAAACTGATTGTATCTGTATTTTGGAAGTCTACCTTTAAAAGCACTGCCACACTTTTCATGATGCAGTTCAGGTCTGCTGAGCTCTTTCTTGATGTTGCTGAATGTATTTCATTAGTATTTCCTGGCCACACAGAGGGCTAATCACAGCATTGGCAGCACTGTGTTTCAATCTAAGTCTTGTCTTAGTTTTGGCCTAGGTTAAAACAATTATGGAATCAATTACTGGCTGTACAGCTGTTCTCCCCTGCACCCTGCCAAAAGTCAACTTAGCATACAGTCTTCCCTGCACAAAATGCTGGTGACAAAGCAAACCTACTGTGCTTAGTGTAGTATGGAAACAGCAACTCCCATCATATGCACAAACCAGAGGATTACAGGCAAATGCTTGCCAGGAAAGCTACCATGCATTCAGCATGCCTGTCATTCTGCAGCCTTTAGGCAGGTAGTGTGAATACACCTCTTGTATCTGTAATACAGAATATAGGAGAGCCAGAGATGCAGAATCGTTTGTCCTTAAAAAGTGTTTGTCCCCTATTTTCATCAGCAAATCCTCTATTTAGTTATATTAATACCAACCTTACTACATCAGTTGTGGTAGAAGAATTATTTTTGAAATATATTCTTTGTACTGAGTGTCCCCTTTGTGTTCTTTTGCATTTCAGCATGTTGATACAGAGCTGTTTTGTGTCTAGTTCCTTTACTGGCATGGAGACCTGTTTTCTTTCTGATCTAAAGGTAAAATTACCAGTATTCCAGTCTAATTGGTCGCACTTCCTTCCCTACATCCTGCCTAACCAATGGCCCACAGGACCCCCTCCCACATTCTTCAGAAAAGGGTAGATTATTGTCATAAATGTCTTGTTTAAAATATCCCAAATAATCATGTGTCCTTGGAAAGTATACTCCTTGTCCCGGAATGACTTAATTTCACTTACAAGGTCTGATGCTGGGCAGCTGCTGCTCTCAAAGCCATCTCTTGCCTTCCTCCCAGTTTGGCAGAGATTATGCATCTAAATGTTAGTATCATCTTTGAGAATTTAGGTGACTCCCAGGTGTGTCAGCTTTTCTGACAGGCTGATAAGTTATCATATGCTTCAGGTTATGCAGAAACTGAAGCAGCATGCCAGAAGGAGAAACAATGGTGGGCTGAAACAAGTGTATGGTGTCTTGGTGGCAGATGCGGACATATGGGGTTGCATGGTCCTTAAAGCTTGATACTAAACTGGGGCCAAGTGAGGAGTTTCTCCAGCCCCACCAGCTAACCTGCAGCCAGGGAGAGGAGCATTAGTGCGTACCTCAAGACCTGGTGCTGCTGGCAAGGAGGGCTGCTGTGGCTGCATGCTCCCTGCCCCTGCCTTCAGGATAAGAGTCAAGAGCACTCAGTAACTGTGACCACAGACCAAACGTGGTTCTTGATTGCATTTCCCTTAGTTAGTTCCTTTGCCTTAATTGAAACAGCCAACATGCACCTTTTTTGCTAAGACCCTCTGAAAGCACCATGCAGCTTTGATGCTCTATGACCAATTCAGAAGCCTGTGGGACAAAGCACAGCTGCCATGAAGACACACACTGGGCGGAATTTAAAGCTGCATCCTAAACAAATGTAATCTGCAAGTACTGCAGTTCAGCAGAGCTCTTCCTGATGCCTCCCACCAAAGATATCTTCTCACTCAATAGTCCCCACAACACCTCAGCAGAAAAGCATATATCCTTCCAGTGTGCTACAATGCTATTATCACCAGTTGTAAATGCAGAACTTGAGGCGTACAAGGATGAGGAGTCAGCAGTAATTCTCCATTGTTATGTTTGCAATTCATTGGGTTCCATAAATCACTCGGTCAGCGACCAGAAACAATACCACATCATTTCAGAAGCTAACCACACCAAGGCTTCTGACATTTGAATAGTGAACCCTCGCAGCGAATCGCTTGTGCACCATTCAAAAAGCAAAACAATATTTGGAAGAAACGGCAGTTAGTTTTGAACAAATAGAACAGATAAATTTAGAAAAATATGTGAACAAAAGGGAAAGGGAAAAACAAAAGGAACTTCTTGGTAATTGTAGTTCATGCTTTCAGCCTCCAGGAAAAAAAAATCCCGTAGCTAGGCGTTTGCACACTGACTATGCTCCTCATGATAGCTTTTCCTTTTGAAGGCTATTTCCATCAAGAGTTGTATTAGGTAAGAAGTGGTAATAATGATGTTTTTGGTATGATAAATTTGCTTTCTAATGAAGTGTGTGTTAACGTTACCCTCATTCCTCTCTGTAAGTGCAATCTGAATTAGCCTTGTAGTATCTGTGAAATTATCATGCTTCCGTGGCTAACTCCGACATCGCTTCTAGCTTTCAGTGACTTTCAATAAGCTGTCCAGTGGCTCCCTGCCAATCTGAAAATCTCTGTAAATGTAAAGCAACTCCCTCAGGATCATTTTGGAAGCATAAATGCTTTTGGTTTCAGTAAAAGACAAGGCAGAATCTAAAAAAAACATTTTTGGATATTTATTTGTACAGCACAAGTAGGCATGTATCAAGTTGTTGGAATTTTAATTCCCAGACTGCATCTTAGAAATTCAGCTCTTTTTCCCTTCTACAGTGAAGCCTGACTGCTGCAGAAGCAGAGAGAAACAAATTAGAGTTTTCAAAAACAGTATGAAAGTTATCAATAACTAAGAGATCAAATTCCCCCCCTCTGGTACCTAGAAATCTGAAATCAGCTGAGTGGTTCCAGCTGAGTCATTTCCAGTTTGTGCCAACACATCTGATATTGAAATTTTGCTTCTCAGTGGCAGGTATTCATCAGTTACTTCTCCTTTCTGTGCTGGTCATCTTGGGTGCAGGGATGGGACCAGATGCCTGCAGACACTGCATTGGACCTGCGGTGTGAGCACACGTGCTTTGGTACAGTAAAACATAATTTCTCCTTTACTCCACTCTCATCAGACCCCACCTGGAGTACTGCACACAGTTCTGGAGCCCCAAACACAAAAGGAACCTGGAACTGTTGGAGTGAGTCCAGAGGAGGGCCAAGAAGATGATCAGAGGGCTGGAGCAGCTCTGCTATGAGGACAGGCTGAGAGAGTTGGGACTCTTCAGTCTGGAGAAGAGAAGGATTTGAGGAGACCTTATAGTGGTCTTCCAGTATCTGAAGGCGGCCTACAGGAAGGCTGGGGAGGGAGTATTGACAAGGTCTTGTAATGACAGGACAAGGGGTAATGGGTTTAAACTGGAAGAGAGGAGATTTAGACTGGATGTTAGGAGGAAGTTCTTTACAGTGAGGGTGGTGAGACACTGGAACAGGTTGCCCAGGGAGGTTGTGGATGCTTCCTCCCTGGAGGTGTTTAAGGCCAGGCTGGATGAGGCCTTGAGCAGCCTGCTCTAGTGGGAGGTGTCTCTGCCTATGGTGGGGGCGTTGGAGCTGGATGATCCTTGAGGTCCCTTCCAACCTGGACCATTCTATGATTCTATAATAAGCTTTTAAATGAGTATGTGAGCTAGTGAGTACGTGCAGCCAGGCCAGAGCTGCCTGCATGAGTGAGAGCTCCAATGACTTTGTGTCCAGGGATATGCATTGCACCAGCCTCCGAGAGTCAAAGACTGGCTCGGAGAGTCTGAGGGCATGAACCTGGCGGTGGTGATGGTGAGTGCAGGGAGGGCCATGCAATGCACATCTGATGTGCCACTCCCTGAGGCTGACTTGACTCCATCACATGGGAAGGGGAAAACATGATAGGAGATTAGAAAATGCCATTGTTCTGGTATCAAAGGAGTTATTAGATCATCCCCCCTAGAAGGCAAAATCACATTTGGACATCAGAAGTATCTGTCATTGCCTTAGAAGAACATACTTGTCTTAGCCACTTTTTTCCCTCTCATTCTGTATTATTTATTTATTTTTAAATTAATTTTAAGGTTTCTTATTCCATTTGAGAATATCAGTTACAGCCAGTGCTGGTATTCAGCAGCAAAGAACTGTGCAGCATAAGCCTTCAGGTAACAGTTTCTGCTCTCAGATGTTCTTGGACAAGTCCTGTTGAACCTAGGGCACAACTTCACCTTATAAATTGTTTTTATCGGCAGTGTAATGTTTCTCTATAAACTGTTGAGCATTGCTAGAGCAAATGTAAAGTGCTATTTCACAAGAGTGAAGCTGTTTTCCCCTCCTCCAAAGTGGAATATGCTTGTGTTTTTGGCAGGAAACTCACTTTCTACCCTGGGATAGCTTGAGTGAGTAAAAGGAACAAGCCACTATGAATTGAATAGTTAGAAAAAGAAAGAAACAAAATTCTCCTCCTGCTTATGAACAGAAGATTGGTTCATTTGCGCATGCTGTGTAAAACTTGCCACAAAGTCCTTTGTGCCATCAGCATGAAAAGAATCTTTTGCCCAGGCAGGAGATTAGGGTGACCAGCGGGAATCCCTGCACCCGAAATTCAGATCAGAATGGCTAAGTTCATGGGAAGTTGGGATTTTAAAGGGATTGGTCTGATGATGCCAAAAAAACAGCAGTAACAGCCAACTCCATGGGCCCATCCAGATTTCTGTTTTCTCTGTCAGTAAAGGTACGCTGAGGAGATAGAGTGCAAGGGACTGGGGTTTTTTTTCACCTTTAAAGGTGCTATACATATACAAGAGTGAACCGTAGAGTTGATAGCAGGTATGGCAAACATCTCATTTGAGACCCCCAATCACAGTTTCTCCCTTGTTTGGATTAGCATCCCTTGAGAGAGTGGTGCTGTGTTAAAAGCCCTGCAAGGAGGTGGCAGCGGCAGCTGAACACTGCGGTCTCATGCAGCACAATCAATGCATCAATCTTCTTTACATTGGTGTCTTATCTTGGCTCCCAGATTCGTAGTCAAGTCCAGAAATTAGAAGGGCATCAGGGAGCGGGTGCTGAGATGCGGGCGCCGCAGCTGCCACTCCCCTCCTGTGCTGGCCATTGTGCTGCCACCTCAGGAGGACTCCCACTGCCCTGCCTGGTCAAAAAGATCTTTGAATTAACCTTTTCACTGGAAAAGAGATTGTGGCCCTATAGAAAAGTATGAATTCAGAGCAAAGCCTTTCTGCAGGATTAGTCCATTAGAAGCAAAAAGGAGAAAGGTTTTTTTGTTGTCCTGCAAAATATAAGTGATTATGGGATTTAAGGAAAAAAAATCTCATCTGTCTATAGTGGGGAATATTAATGTTGGAACAATACACGCTCTTATCCTCTGCCTAAGTCATTGTACTGCCCTTATCTCCATCACATCTGACTGACTGCCAGGAGCGTGAGCTAAGAGATATAGTATAACCCGTGTCCTGTGTGGTCTGTTCCTCTGCCCTCTCTCAAGAAGAAAAGGTGTGTGTGAGATGTAGATCTACTGTGCTATAGGATTGTTTTTAGGGAAGTGGGAGGGCTGTGCTCAGGTTTTATAGCAGAGTAAGAAAAGTCAACTAATTCCCTCTTAGAGTTTCCTTTTATTTTCTTTTTTCTTTTCTTTTCTTTTCTTTTCTTTTCTTTTCTTTTCTTTTCTTTTCTTTTCTTTTCTTTTCTTTTCTTTTCTTTTCTTTTCTTTTCTTTTCTTTTCTTTTCTTTTCTTTTCTTTTCTTTTCTTTTCTTTTCTCTTTTATTTTCTTTTCCTTTTNTTCCTTTCCTTTCCTTTCCTTTCCTTTCCTTTCCTTTCCTTTCCTTTCCTTTCCTTTCCTTTCCTTTCCTTTCCTTTCCTTTCCTTTCCTTTCCTTTCCTTTCCTTTCCTTTCCTTTCCTTTCCTTTCCTTTCCTTTCCTTTCCTTTCCTTTCCTTTCCTTTCCTTTCCTTTCCTTTCCTTTCCTTTCCTTTCCTTTCCTTTCCTTTCCTTTCCTTTCCTTTCCTTTCCTTTCCTTTCCTTTCCTTTCCTTTCCTTTCCTTTCCTTTCCTTTCCTTTCCTTTCCTTTCCTTTCCTTTCCTTTCCTTTCCTTTCCTTTCCTTTCCTTTCCTTTCCTTTCCTTTCCTTTCCTTTCCTTTCCTTTCCTTTCCTTTCCTTTCCTTTCCTTTCCTTTCCTTTCCTTTCCTTTCCTTTCCTTTCCTTTCCTTTCCTTTCCTTTCCTTTCCTTTCCTTTCCTTTCCTTTCCTTTCCTTTCCTTTCCTTTCCTTTCCTTTCCTTTCCTTTCCTTTCCTTTCCTTTCCTTTCCTTTCCTTTCCTTTCCTTTCCTTTCCTTTCCTTTCCTTTCCTTTCCTTTCCTTTCCTTTCCTTTCCTTTCCTTTCCTTTCCTTTCCTTCTTTCTTGTTGTTGTTTTAAGCTTTTTGTTTCCCTCCACTTTTAGAGTTTATCCTAGTCCTACTAATAGCCAAAGCACCTACACCAGCTAACCTTACCTTCAGAAGAAAGCTAATAAACTGTGAGCTGCAAAAATAGAGCATACTCCCATTGCGTTAGAACCAAAGGGCTTTTTAGATGAAATATGCATACCCGTGTGTTTAGGAGCACAGGATCTTTTAACTTTTTTTTTAATGGCAAATTATTTGTGGGGATTTTCAGTTTGGTGATAAATTTGAGTAATTTTAAAAGACTGTATTTTTTTTTCCCAAGTGTTGCAGATTAGCACTTACTAAGAAATCTGATTCCTATACAGTATCTAAAAGCTGGTGGAGAGCAAACAGTAAGAACCTCTGTTTTAATTCATCATGTAACCTTAAATAAAGGTAGGGTTCCTATAGGCCCCATCGTAACTAAAGGTAAAAGGCTTTTCAAATTTCAGATCATGCAGTCCTTATGTCAAAACTATTTAGTGCAGACCTTGCGATCAGACTTTCAAATAGATTCCGATCTTTGTTTAGAAACCATCTGGCCAAGGAAAAATAGCCAACTGTTTCAACTCTCTCTTTTTTTTTTTCTTTACTTTTTTCCACCCCATCTCAAATAATATGTTTTGAGATCAGCATTCCACTTTTCATCCCTTATTGTCAAATGTGATAAAGAGTGTTTAAATATCCAGTACATGTTCATCGCACATACACAGTTCTGTGCGATCATGTGCTTGGGGCGGTAAAATCCCATCTTCCTTCCCTTTACAGATGGCGCAGTAATTATCATTTAACTCTCCAAATATAACTCAGGGTGGGGAAAAGATATGGAGTTTGCATGCATGCTAGCCCACCCTTTTACAGAATTTCAAATGTAGCCCTTTTTTCCCCCCCTTTTGGTTCTATGGTCACATTAAAATTCCCCTTTTGCAACACTTTATGCAAAAAACAAACACCTGGATTCAGAGTTTCCTAAAGGAGTAATCTGAAAATATATACTTTCTGCCAAAATGTCATGAAGATTTATGTGCTTACATTCATGGATTAAATTGAGGACAGGTGGGAGAACAAGTATGAGGAGGAATGATAGCAAATTTATGTGTTAAAAAAAAAAAAAGTGGGAGAGAGGGTAGTTATTATGATTTCTGGTGGTTTAGATAAAACAGACGTAGATTTTGTAAAAGGGAAGGTACTGTGCCCAGAAAGCCATCCTTCAGCAGTGAAATAATTATCTATGGGATTGTATTTCCTTCAAATGAAAATAGAGGCATTTTGGAATTCAAAACATACTGTCTCAGCTACAGCCACGGCACTGAATGGCACTTGACTGTGTGTTGGAACAGATGTTTCAGCATGATGCAAATAGGCACCAAAACACTGCTGCCTGCTTTCCTTCCCTGGCCAGGATAATTGTTTTTCTCACAAGGAAACCCACTTCCACCACAAAACAGTGATGGCTGCCGCAAAAAACTGGATGGTCACTGCCATTCCCTGGAGCCCCTCAGCTCCACAGGCAGAAAGCTCACTTGAACAAGTGAGCACTGGTCTCGGGACACTGGTGTAACACCTTACTGACATCAGGGCAAGTAAGCTGAAGTAAACCAAGAACACTAAGCTGTATGTGAAAATTTGTTTTAAAATCTAATTAGTATTCCAAATACTTTTTTAACACCTAGGTAATCTTAAAGTATGATCAGATCACCTCACGCTTGGCCTGCTAGAAATGGATGCTGGAGTCTGACAAATGCCCTTTTATCTGGATTTTGGCAGGGGGTAAGTATGTGTGTGTGTGAGGTGGGGAGTGTACATTAAAATTCCTGCTGTGTCCAGACTCTATATAAGACACTTTCAAACTAAATTTTACACTGAAGAAAACTGTACTATAGCTCAATAATCAGCCGAGCTGGCTGTAGTTTTAGCTTCTCTAAAACACCATCCCAACTATTACCAGCATCCACAGCTAAAATAGGTTGTAAATCAAGCTGTTCAGTGGGCACCAAATTCCATTTAGATTAAGATTAACATTATTCCAATTCATACACCAAAAGCTCTGTGTATGTTATCGTTCCTTCAAAGCAGTCGTGCAATGAAGGTCAACATATTCCCAGCTTTTAAATCACAAAAGATGATTACACTAAGGCAAACGAAATATTGACAAGCTTGCTTTATTTCTTTCCCCTCTGTAGGAAAGGTCTACAGAGGCAGATAATCTAGTGTTTCACAGAAGTACTGTGGTTTATGTAAATAAGTATATAGCTAGGAAGTCCTGAAGGTTAAAGGGCATCTGTGAAAAGAAAACTATGATTCCTACACTCTTCGTTAAGTTTATTTATTAGAGAGACAAGAGAAAGTTTCAGATTGGGCTGTAAGGTGCTAATAGTCTGACCAGATAAATGTTAGCTTCCCAAGTCTGGGTGCCAGAAGAAACTGTAACATGTATAAGAGCTGACACAAAGTCTTCTATCCAAGAAAAACATGCTATTCTGCACACACACAAAAAAAAGGGCCATAGAGTGTCATATCTCAGTATAACATTAATGTATTGTTCCTGTTCGATTTCTAGCCTTCAGAACAGTGCACAGTTATTGTTCTATATTAATCCTCCTGTGCAAAAATTTAGTTTTTAAATTGTTACTTGGAAACCATCAACCTATGCTTCATAATTTAAATTTTATTTTTATTCACAGATGCCTTCAATTACTTCCTAGAATTTTAAAGCTGAAATAGATTTCCCCCCTAAATTCATTTTTCCTGTATCACGCATGGATAAAGATTTAGCACTGCAGAGCACTTGCATGAATTCTGAGCCACTGGATTTGCTCTTCTGTTCTGAATTGAATTAAATTATTCAACAGGGACAGTGGCTGTGAGCTTAGGCCTTAATTGCAGCAAGACTTTTGCAAGCAAAACAGGTTGAATTTAATAAGTTTATCATTGATAATCATTAACAACAACCTGTTCAGTGAGTATTTCACAATTAATTTATAGACATGCATCAGGTAAAGCTCCAAACACAAGGACATTTCTGACCGTTCAATTGCCCTGTACCTACAGAGGTTGATTCTTGACTATAGTCAGGGTAGCACCAGGCCATTTGGACCCATCTGTTGTGTCTGAAATCTGAAATTAGGGTTATTTTTAAAAGTATGTCTAGTAATTTCATCCTGACAAGTCCAACTGAAGCTTCTAGAAATTCATTATTTTTTAGATAATACACTCTTCCTGTCTGAGGCACACCAGTTTAACACAACCTTTGGAAATATATAAGTTAAAGTCAGGTGTTATAGCTACATTGTTTGCAAACTCTTTGAGAAAAGGAATGTTTGAATCAGTCAATCTTCCCAACAGAATGTGGGATCAAATCATGCCCCAATATTCACCTGTAGAGCCTCACTGAAACCAGTGGCAATAGACAAGTGGGAAGAAAGTGGAAATGTAAAATGTGGCCGTTACTCTTTTTCTTTTATTTTCTTTCCTCAAAGATAAGAAGATCTCACATAGCAACTCACTCTGGGAAGCAATCCATTGCAGACCAAATTAGTCCCAGTGGTAACGTCAATTTTTAGCAACTGTGTTACCCCACAGATCTATCTAGTCCCACCGTTCTTCGTTGTTCTCATTAATAAGCTGCATTATGTCACTTGGTCTGCACACAGAAGTATTATTACTGCTCTGTAATTACTTTGGGTTTGTAAGAGAAACTACCAGATTCAGTTGCATAAACCAGTCAATGTGGACAATATGAAGCTGTGCACTCCGACCCAAATAGTTTTCAGTTTGTTTCTGTGCATATAATTGCAAGTAATTTTTGTGTACAGACTGTTTATGATAAAACCTCATTAATCACAAATTCATCAATGTGGCAAAAATGCATCCAAGCAAATGTGGTATAATGTTACAAACACAAGACATGTTTTAGGATGGAGAGAGGCCAGGATCCCCATCCCTTAATGTTACATAAATGAGTAAGTCATCATATCAGTGGTTTTCACATGGAAATATAAACACTGCTGAAATTCCATATGCTATAAATGGCTATGACTCCAGAGTGCTTGCAAGTATCGAGAGCACCATAAGAACAGTGTATGCAATATCCTTTGAAGGATGAGAACAGCCAAGGCAGTGCTGGCAGTGTGCTGCAGTTGGTATAGGGCACTAATTGCTATCTGGCCTTCTGTTCTTAGCTGCGTTATCACCTTCCCTTGTGCCCTTACACCCAAGTTGCTTCAGATCTTTAACCGTTCCAGCTCCCAACGTGTTTGTTTTGCTTCCACCACTTTGATCATCTATCTCTGAAGGCCTAGTGTCCGTGTCTGTGACTTCAGATAGAATAGCCTTAAACTTTAGCTCCTCAGGCCCTATTCTAGCACTAATTAAAAATAACCTTTCCTTTAGGGCACTGTGGACCCAGCCTCATGCTCTCCTGCAGCACTGAGGAGCTGAAGTCAGTGGAATTGCTCCTAATCTATAGCAGCGTGTTGGTTTCCCTGTGCTTTTATAACTAAACCAAAGCCAGGCTATATTCTCACCTAATTACAGTACTTAAATCAGCACTGTGTTAGCAGCTCAGGGTTTTTTAACTTCACAGTCTCAAGAAGACAATTTGCAGACACGTGGTGATGGTGAAATCCAACCAGGCAAGACATGGCCCTGATTTTGAAGTACGAGTCTATTCAGCGTTGATGGCACTATGGGTTCAAATATCATATTTACATTCTAGTTTTTAATGGCTTGAAGTTAGGAATCAGACAAGCTGTTCAGTAGGTGGTCTAAATTATATCTTGTGTGCACACTGCATGCTGAGAAGAGTTTGCTGATCTAACAAACGATAAAAGACAAAGTAATCACCCACTGTAAGTCCAAATCTTTACCCTGGCAAACCCTACAATGATTTTTCACAGTTTTGCCTGAGTAATGACTGTAGAATTTGGCCCACTTTGACCACATCAGTGATTAACAGCCCAAATCAGGACCCCTGTCCGTCCCTTCCATTTTAGGTATTTAAAGCTGATTCACATTACTGCAATAACCCAAAATTTTACTATCTTCTTAGTCTTTTTTAACCTGAAATTTCTTTGTGATGAAGATATTTTCTCCATTTAATGATAAATATGTTTTGAGGGTTGTTTGGATTTTTTTAGATATATCCATTTACCTAAAAATGTAGGTTATTTGTAGGGTTTTCAGGAATAAACAAATGCCTGTCTCTCACTAAAATCAATGAGAATTAACTCTTAAGTGTCTTTAATGAGTCATAGAAAAGTGACTGGTGACTCATTACACAGTTTTGACAAAATGGGAGATTTATTCTGCCACCCATATGCCAAACCACTATTCAGGCCCCTGCACTTGACTTCTTCTAAGACCATCATACTCCTCTGTCTTCATTTTGTGCAAAAAAAAAAAGGGGATCTGTAAGAGATGGTCAATAAAGATCTTAATCCTGTCTGAGACTGGGAATTAGTAAATTTGATTAATTTAATTCAAGTAAATGGTAAAACCTAAAAATTGTGGGACGTGTCCCTGCCTATGGCGGGGGGTTGGAGCTGGATGAGCCTTGAGGTCCCTTCCAACCTAGACCATTCTATGATTCTATGATTGTAGCGACACCAGTGGAAAGATACCATTCTCTATTTTTGTTTTTAATTTTGTGTTGGAAATAGAAATGATTGCAAAAGGGCTTTTGGATTTGGTAGGCAGGTAAAATTTAGGCACGACAGGCACATGAATGGTATCAAAACCTAACATACTTGTGCTATAAAAGGCACAAAAGATGCTGTAACAGCTTCCGAAACTGTGCTTCCTTCCCAGGAGATAAGCAGCTCAGGCTGCAGGCTCATCCCCAGGTGTATGCACATCTGAGCCCTTCCACCTGCAGCTGCTGACAGCAGACTCTACAGGACTGCAGCTCCTGCCCTTTCTGTGCTGTCATATTCACCTCTATACCTGTGGCAGTTCATAAGCAGTGCAGTCACAGTGGATCTGATGATGTGGACCCAAAAATCAACACTGGGTGAATTTCTGGGGAGAAGAGGAATTAGGTCTGAATCAGCCCTATGGTCTGGGTTCATAGTTACATCAGCGGCCTGGGAGGTGTTTTGGAGTATGCCTTCCAGGAAATGCACTAGCTAGTGAGAACAACTGGGAGATTTACCTCCTGATCCAAAGTAACATGAGACATCATGTAAGACTAAGATTAAAATGATTAATTTGAGGCAATCACTGGAGAAACAGCCTTTCTGTATGTTACTTTTTCATAATCCTGAAATAATCCCTGGAAGAAGGTGAATTTCAGTTTCCTTCAACACTTGCTAATATATTTGAGATACATGTTGTAACCCCTACTCCTGTATCTTGGACTTTCACTTTTGGAGGAGAGATTTCTGTAGCTGTTTCTCTAATTGAATATAGTTGTTTCCAGCCATGAATTATGTGAAAGTCCCTACAGGTTTAGGCAAAATGTAAATAAGAGTTTAACAGATGAGTTACTTGCTTCTCCTCTTTATCCCAACAGTATCCTACAGAGCCTGCCTCTTCATTCTCAACAAAATGCTGCTAACCTTGTAAATAAGAGGGACAGGAGGAAACACTCCGACAAGTCCAAATCTGATTCCAGTCCTCATGCTCTGGCAAAGGAGGGAGTAGGTGGGTCCCCAGAAGCAAGCTCTCTATCAGTGGGATGTGGGAAAGAGGAACAGGCAGCAAACCTTCTTCAAGTCTCACCTGCAGAAGCCGCCACTACATTTTATGGGCAGGCCATGGAAACACAGGTCCCACACCATCTTGTCATTGTTATTAGCAGTACCAGATAATGTTTCATTCTTACAGGCAAAGCTTACTCTTTTTTTGCTGGTCTGCATGAAGAGTAGATTGATCTGGATGGTACTCTCAGCCTGGGTGCAACTACCTGCTATTTTCCCCCTGCTGCACAAGATTTTGGAGAAAGCATCATGCTGGTCCTGGCAGGCCAGGTGAGTGCTGTCACACAGGAGATCAAGCTCCATGAAGAGATAGCTTTTACTCAAAAAAAAGAAAAGTTTCTTATTCCAGGTGTGATGTCCTCATTTTCATGCCTTGCAGGCTCTCAACAGCCATCGTGCCACCTGCATTTCCACTCCCCACAAGCTACCCGCAGCCCTGCCAAGAAACCACAAGTCACTGTCTCCTCTCAGTGCCCTCGACTGGACCGTGGAACCGTCAGTGTGCTTTTTGGTGGGTGATGTTTTGTCTGCTCCTGCTTCTGACTTGCCTTCATTTTTCTTGGTGTTTCTCACAGATAGTTGCAATAAGACTGCAAGTGGTTTCTCCACTTAAATTAAAAAAAAAAAAACAAAAACCAACTAAAAAGGCAACAAAACTCTCCTCTCCTTTCTGGTTTCTTAAGTGAAACTTACATATATTACTTAGGAACTATACTCTAGATAGTATCTTAAACTATTCAGAGTGGTAAATTTAATTTTGCTCACCCGGATTTTGAAGCTGTCAAATCTCTTTGGGAAGAAAATTTTCTCTCTGCAGCCCAGGAAAGAATAATCTTTTCTGCAGTGTTTATTGTAAATAATGACATGGTAATATTTTCAACACTATCTTTGGTCATTGCCTGTGTCTGAAAAGTAGTAGGATTTCTGATCTGATTATGTTGTTCTGTATATTTGTTTCACATTTATAGGTTTTTTATTTTTTTCAATCTATCTTGGTAGATCATGATGGGATAATTTCGGGAAGCCTACAGCCACATTCCCTCCTGCTTGTACTCATTCTCTGCTCTGAACAGCAGGACACTTATTCCACAGTAATGTAAGAAAAATAGCTATCAGTTTTCACTGCAAGAGGTTCCTTTCCTAATTCATTAAGTCTCTGAGAGAAGGGATGAAAAAGGTTTTTGAAATATAAAAGACTGCTATAGCTGACGTTTCGCTCGGATTTGTCATATCGTATTAGCAGCGATCTAGAAATACCACTGTCATAATGTGTGGCAGTCACTCATCTTTACTAGTACCATGTGAATGCCTATTCGTGTTAACAGGCAACCCTGCCACTCAAACAGCTACAAGGACATGTAGTGTAACATGCACATAGACCTTGATGTTACCAATAAGGGTAATGAAACTACATGCTTTATCCTGTAGAGACTGGTACCCGTGTCAGTGTATGCCAGACAAAAAAAGTCACTGTCACAGGTGCTTTCACCACATCTGCAGATTGCACATTGTCGATGTGGTTTTTAGCTCCACTAAAATCCCTTGCTATAAATGTAGTTCGTGGCCATAGTGTTTGTTGCAGCTGGGATGTAAATTACAGCTTTTTTGTCTAATGGCACCACATTTTTTTCACTTGCATTCCATTAGGCCCAGGTTATTATAGAATCCTCCATGCCCAATCATTGTAAGGGATTACTATTTCATATTCCTATAAATTGTTCACTTTAATGGTAAAGTGAATAGGAATTTGCTTCTGAAACATTTTCATCGATATACTGTCATCTTACTGCTGATACCTTTTAATTAGATGGACCTCTTTCTGGAGATTTATCCTTAAATGTCATGATAATTCCAGCAAAATCTTGATGACAAGTAGTGGGCCACTCCCCCTTAAGCTGTGATTATATCAAGCAAAGAGTAGTATCTAAATGGTTCTTTTCCTTTTTCCTGAATTTAAGTATACAAAATTGTTAAATGGGAAAAGAATTTAGGAAATGCCAATCCACAAATCAGAAAAATCCCAGTAAAAGAGAGTGGGTTACATGCCTTCATCTGAACAGAAACATCTCAGCTGCAGGCCTGTAGCATGCAATTTCATCTTTTAGGGATTTTATTCAGACTCACAAATGATTGCTCATTATTTAGTTCTTGTCCACAAACGGGCAAACAAAGCCAGCTATTCCTGAGAGTTCAGAACGGACAACAGAGAGAAGCAAACGAGTAGTCTGGAATTTTGAATAAACTTTAGACATGAGGTGGCTGAGCTGCTTGAACTGTAACTGCAGTTTCAAATATTCTAGGGTTGCTTGGTGAATTTTAGTAAATAGCTAACTCTTGGGCGTGAACACGGCGTTGATCCGGGCGTTCGGCAAAGCGCCATCTCTTACAGACCTGCGGAGGTTTTGTGCACGTTTTCTGATCGAATGCTATTCTCCAGTCAGTCAGAGAGCAGCACAACTTGCCAGAAATCATTCATCAGCCCCTTGCAGAAAAGGCTGTCAGCTAAGGCTACAGGCCTAGCGCCAGGCTGTCAAGTTTTGGGCTTGCAGCCAGTCTGTCATGGTTTGAGGCTGGTAGCCAAGCAGTAACTTTGATGTTTAAGGGGTTAGCCAACTGGTATGTGAGGGTGGCCTATCAGCTCAGAAATAATATACCGCACTCAAAGGTCATGAGTTCTGAAACTAATCTGGCTGTTATAATATTTCTAATAAAAACTGAGGTAGACCTTTTATATTGTAAAAAGTGTTCAAATTATTTCAGTATTTGTTTTGATTAAAATTTCCATTACACGTGCTTTTCATTATGCAACTCAATTAGTATATAAAAGATTTTCTGTTTAAAATGTTCAAATGAACATAATTGTTCAATTTGGAAAGATTACAATGCTTTTATTTAATTAACACTGCAATAAATACTTCATTTTGTAATGAACCCCATACTTTTGGGCCATTAACCATTCAATAAATTTACAGTATGGAAGGTTCTTTATGGGGAAGAAGATAAATAAAGCTATTTAAATGAATGTGCAACAGCTCTGATGCTAAGCAGCAAATTAGAGCTTTTTGCTCCCCATCTACTAGAGTCATACCTCAATTGCAAACATATGGGGATGTAATAAATGCTATACATTTCAATTACTATTTTGAACATGAGTTACACAACACTTTTCCAAATTTGCTATGTAAGAATTCAGTCTACATTCGTGACATCTTCCCAGAAAAAGATGAAACACATTTTCTTTTGCCTTTTGCTTTCCTTTTCTCCCGCTCCATCCGTGACTTCTTAAATTCTGAAAATCCATGGTGGATTTTGCTGATTTAGATCTCATTGTTTGTTTCTTTGTGAGAAATTAAAAAGCTCCCAGCTATTCAAGTTTATTCTAATAGCAGCATGATGGAGTATCCTCTGGTAGTAGTGCAGCATGGTGCACTCATGCACACCAACAAACAAAATAACAGAGAACAAGGGTTCTAATGCAGTAAAAAACCCTAGCACCCCGGTGGAGACACTGTATTAACATCTCTTTGTCCTGTGGCCTAGGACAAGTCTGTCTAAATCTGTCAATAAGAAAGAGGTTCAGGAGCTGAAGGTGGCTCCTTTAGATAGTGGAAATACTGGTTCAGTCAGATGGGAAGCAAGGATCTGGGGTCCCCACAAGCAGGCTGACCTGAGCCCACAGTGCTTGACCCTGTTACATGCCTTCAAATCCCAACAAAATCAGCATAGCCAGGAGATTTCAGAATTTGCAGAAGCTATTCAGCATCTTGATTCATCCCAGACTGCGGTGCTATCCACCTGCTAGGTAGCTGTCATGGAAAAAGGGGTTGACTTCTGTCTAAATTTTGTGTTGTTTCGCAGTAAGATGTGAAATGGGAGGACAAAAGTATTTCAGATTTACAGAGTGGCTTATCTAAAAAATCTCACAGAACTCAACTTTGCCAAAAATGGCAGCAGAACCAGTAATAACTAATTTCCGACCTTCACTCTTTCTATAACTGCAATTTTATCTAGTAATGTGGATTTAAAAGATTTTATCGTTTTATTAGCCAAAACTCCTTTCATCTAATCCATATGTTACTGTCCCTCATCCTTAAATAAAGAACTAAAAAAAAAACCCTCACCAGAACCCAATCCAACCAACAAACCCCAATAAAATAGTTTGGAAATGTATCGGCATTTCCTTTTCTCACACTTCTAAAACCAGCAGGACAGCATTTTTCTACAACGTCCACTGGAGTCCTTTTCAGATGTTGCACTGTGTTTACGCTATCAGTTGTTTGCAATAATTATGAAATTAAAATAAGCCACAGAACCACGTATTTAGGCTTCTTTTATGAACTGTAACCACTGAACAAACTACTTGAAAAACATTACCGCATGCTGTGTTTCTCGACTGTTATTTGAAGATTTTCTTTGCCTAATCCGAAAATAATATGCAAACAGCAGAGCCATAAAATAAAATTAGATGTAGATTTAGAGAATGCCTAAAACTACAGGCAAAAAGAAAAAGTACTGCTGAAAATTCGCTTAATAAAATGTTTTTCTTCAGAGCATTTAGAATTCCTAAGTATACCTTAAAACAAGTAAACATTTTAAATGGATTTTTTTTTTCAGGAACTCTGGCCACCTGCTTTTGTATATTTTCTGGAAGGGAGAAGAAGATAGACTCCTGTTGTACAAAAATAAATTGTGCAGTTTGTGGTAACTTTATTAAAGATGAGTAATTTTTAAAGCTAGCGATGAGATATAAATGTTTAGCACAAGAGCCTCTTTCTTATGGAAGCCTTGAATAAGGACAGGCCTGTTTTAAACTGTAGATTTACAGAGAGAGAAGGAATCAAATATTTTAAAATATTAACTGCATAGTCTGGTCAATGAAAGTGTTAAAATCAGATTAAAAACTGTCCTACACAACCTTCTCGGTCCCTGGCAACTGCAAACCTAGTGAACCTATGGTATGAGCCTCTATGTATTTTAGTGAGGCTGGTCTCACTGTAGTAAGTGCAATGATACAATTCACATTGCTAGAAGAAGAAAGAATGTAGCCCTTAAAGGGTATTTCAAGAGCTTAATACAAGAGTCTCATTAACTAGTACACCTAAGCCTGTTTCAAGGGCCTTCTAAATAATCAATAGCCTTAAGCATATGCTACATTTCATGCTACTTAAAACACAAGCATACGAACTAATCCAAATGTTCCTCTGATAGTCATCTCTATCTGATTATTAGTTCTCTTTTAATTTCAGCCTATGAGAACTGTTCATTTCTTGCTTAACTGCATGACTTAGGGTCAACTGGACTGAGAAAAGATAAAAGATTCCTTCATAATTAACTGATGTTATCAAAGCCCAAAGACAAAGCCAAGTATTCTGAAAAATCAAGTCATCCAGTTTAGTCCTGCAGTGTTGTCTCTAACCTCTCCACCTAAGGGGGGAGATACTGTGATACCTCTGTTTTAGAACTCAGGCACCAAGGAAATATAGCACTCTTACCATTCACCTATATGGCAGATAAGGTTTAAAAAAAAAAGTATTACTCATAATCCTCTAAAAGATAAGTTATTAGTTTCTTGCTTTTGATTGTCCTGTCAAAATTATTTTTATTTACACAAAAAAGTGTTTGATTTGTGTTTCAATACATATTTTTCTCTATCATTCTTATCCCAGTCCTGCAAAACTCTTGTTTTTCTTCTTTTTATGGCAATATAAACACTGAAAGTAATAATGAAATGCTCATAAGTACTTTCTTACTTTATATCTGACCCTTAATTTATCTACTTGCAGCATCTTAAGAAAACAATAAAAATTATGAGAGTGGGGTTTTTTCCACTCATTCCATACATGATTATAACCCAAATAGACTATTTCATGAAATGTGTCTTGCAGGATTCTGCCACTGCCCTGAAGTGTAAGCTGGGAATAGGATCACAAAGGCCAATCTCTTGACCAAGTTTTCTTATAGTGACAGTAGGAAGGGCTGAGTTTTTGTGGGCTATTTTTTTTTAAGCTTTGTGGAAGTATGAAGCTGTGCCATTAAGACACTTCTGAGTTACACGATTAACAGACAGTTTTGTTTGGTGCCTTAAATGAATGTCTTGTCTGGTGCCTTAAATGAATGTCTTGTCCTTTCTAACACAGATCAGAAGTTGAAGTATCGCACATCTCATATGCACAGCACTCAGCACTCAGTATGAGCTCTTCTGAGATCATTATCTCTACACCAGTTTTTCTTCAAAGTCATAAACATCTGGAAATTGTGCACTATTGCTGTAGAAGTCAAATACTGGAGTCCTTATTTGATCTTGCAGGAAACATTCCCATTGCTTTCTTCTGTTGTGTAAGTGCCACAGGATTTGGTTTTCTAGTTGACAGATTCTTTTCTTAGGTAACTGGGAATCTGTCAGACAAAGATAAATTATTAGGTCTTTTTGTGCCAGCTGCATTATTTAGCTGACTAAATATTAAAATATTCATGAGACAGTAGGTGGTTTTATATTGAGATAAAGATGCTACAAGATAAAAAGCTCATTTGCCCTTACTGGACACAAAGTGCCCAGTGTCATCCAGGCTTTACCTGTCTTAGAAAGCTGTGGGCCATTATGAAATCCAAATTATTAAGCACACCTCTGGCTGTGGGTAAGCCATATGCTGAACAATGTTTTGCCTTTGACTGGCTAAGCAAAAGAAATAAATAAGCAGGTTAGGTATACAGTGATTTCTTCCTCAGGAAGCCTTTGCAGCATCTGACAGTATCAGGCTTTGAGACTCCCTAAGTTGTGCTGTAAGGCACAAACACTCAATACTATCACATAATTGAGACCTTAATAATTTTTCCCAAAGAGGAAGATTCATCTGAATGCAGCAAGACTTGAGTTTAGCCTGGTCCCTAACAATGGAAATTTCCATAGCAGCTTCATACAAATAGGTTTGCATAGAAGACTCTCATGGGTGACCAGAGCTCAGCTTTAAAAGGAAAAGCTTTAAAGGAGTACTGGAAAAATTCACTGTTTCTTACTGATTTTCCCATTTTTTCTGTTAGTACTATCAAGTGATCTAGGTAGCTTCATAAGAAATCAAATTTAGAACTTTTTATTTAATTTGTCCAAAAAAGCCCAAACCAACCAAAAAACAATAGTCTATGTTATGCCCTGATTAATCTTTAGAAGTAGCTAATATAGTTCCCCACATCTGGCCTTATCATTAAAATTGTGTTCCTATCAAAGCAGAGTGGCTGGTCTTCCCTAATACCATTTTGTTTGGTGTTCCTCATTCAGAGAGACTCAGGAAGGAATGAGCATATGCTGGGTTTTTCATGGAAAATTATAATACACTGCTGTTATCAATGGCTACTGCTGAGCAGCACTTGCACAGCACCAAGGCTGTGCTTTGGCAACATTCCCCCCACCACAGTAAGCTGAAGGGTGGGCAAGATCTTGGGAAGGCACACAGCTGGGCTAGCTGGCCCAAACTGGCCACAAGAGTATCTCATACCATATGATGTCAACTCAGGGAAAGAGGGAATTATGGGGCATGCTCTTTGATGGTGTTTGTCCTCTGGAGCAACTGTTAACATGTGTTGGAACCCTACTACCTTGGAAGCAGATGGACAACCTGGTCTGTATCAGGAACAGTGTGGCCAGTAAGATGAGGGAGGTTATTCTGCCCCTGTACTCGACACTGGTCAGGCCACACCTTGAGTACTGTGTCCAGTTCTGGGCTCCTCAATTCAAGAGTTGAGATACTGGAACATGTCCTGAAAAGGGCAACAAAGCTGGTGGGTGGCCTGGAACACAGCCCTGTGAGGAGAGGCTGAGGGAACTGGAGTTGTGCAGTCTAGAGAAGAGGAGGCTCAAGGCAGACCTCATTGCTGTCTACAACTACCTGAAGGGAGGCTGTAGCCAGGTGGGGGTTGGTCTCTTCTGCCAGGCAAACAGCAACAGAACAATGGGACACGGTCTCAAGTTGTGCCAGGGGAGGCATAGGCTGCATGTTAGGAGGAAGCTCTTCATAGAGAGAGTGATTGGCATTGGAATGGGCTGTCCAGGGAGGCGGTGGAGTCACTGTCCCTGGAGGTGTTCAAGCAAAGCTTGGATGGGGCACTTAGTGCCATGGTCTAGTTGACTGGATAGGGCTGGGTAATAAGTTGGACTGGATGATCTTGGAGGTCTTTTCCAACCTGCTTGATTCTATGATTCTATCTCTGCTAATGGGAAGTGGAGAATCTTTTTGTTTGCTCTTGCTTCTGCTTGTGGCCTTTGCTTTCACTTTTGTCCATTAAACTACTTCTATCTTGACCAAAGTGCCTTTTATTATATCTTCCCTCTCCCCATCCATCTAAGAAGGGTAGATGTAGAGCAGCTTTGGTGGGCACTGACCCCCCCCAGCTGGGGCCAAACCACCACAAAAATACAGTCTGAAAACAGAATCATAAACTGTACACCAGAGAAACAAATAATCCATGTCAAACACCAGCTTCTTGAAAAAGAAAAAAAAAAGGCAAATTGTCTATCTGTGTCTTGTTTCCCCCCCAAAAAATACATTAATTCATTCTCCTTCCTGGTTTTGGGTTTTGTTTTTTGTTTTGGTTTTGTTTTTAATTTTACTTTAATGTTTCCTTCAGGAAAAGAATAATTCTGACCAAGTCTAGTTCTGAATGCTCAAATACAAAACTTCCTTGGCAGCTTTGTGTCTGCAGGATGTAATCCCATGCATGGAGCAAGAGTTGCTGCAGAAGCTGGAGGCCTGTTAGAGCATCTCATAAACAGGGGAGACCAGCAGCAGGTGAGCAACCATGCTAAGTTTCAGATCTCAATTTATCTTTGCACATTAAAAGCCTGAAGCTGTTTGAAATAGGTGTCTTAGTTGTAAGGCTGTGGAGAAGGCAAATGAGCTTCTGAAATGTAAGTTAAGGAAAAGCATATATTTTTTTAAACCGATTACCTTGCATCATTAAACTATTTTGAAGGTGTCTGTATTTCTTAAACTTTTATTTTTTACACAATCACTTGCAAGACATTTAGGTCCTAGAACTCATTCAGGTGATGTTTATAGTTAGGTCAAAGGGTGAAAAGTTTCATGTGAGCATCTGAATGCTTGAAAAAAAAGTGGTGGGACTGACCGTACTCTGGTGAAGCATCAAATATGTATTTACTTTCACAAGTTCAGGATGCCAATCTAATTTATGAGCAGCTGAATGAAATAGAGCCATAAGTGAGTTCAAGTAAGTGGTCATCCCAGATAAGTATAAAAAGCCTAACATTACTACCCTCACATTTAACTACTGGAGATGTTGCCTGTCATGTTGGACCATGTATATTATCTGTGCAATAAGGAACAAGGGGGATTTAATGCTCTTCAAGGGGTCTAAAATGTGCATTTAGTGGCATTAGTAAGCAATTGTGCTGCAGGAATCTTCGTGGCTGGCTGTCTTGTTCTGGTCTGGGAATTGTCAATCTCTCTACAGCACGTGAGAATAACATGTTGGGATGCCACAAGTATGTGGGTAACATTTATGTAACCTTCAGCCTTTGTGGGAAAATAAAAGCCTTTGTTGCTTGGATCTGACTCTGTACCAGATGGTATGAATAAATGTTTGCAATGCCAGTGTTGTTCAGCTTGGCTGATCAATTCTGTCATACTCCCAAGGAGGTAGAGAGAAAGCTTAAATAACTGATTCAGGATGTAGAAAATATTTTCCTTTTCCTGTTGCAGTAGTATGTAGAAGCGATGCTATTCTGACTGTCAGCTTCTCATTATGTAAATATTGATCAGCTTTTTAGCAAAGTTCACACAGCTCCAAGTATTTTGATTCACAAACCACCGTTCAGTATCTTTTCTGGTTGGTTTGTTTGTTTATTTAAAGCATTATTTTTGCCTGGACTAACCAGAGCTGATGTAAAACTTGTGTTCAATTCTTCAACAAAATCCCTCTCATTTCCAGCCTGGCCAACAAACGCATTCTTGTGGCAGAATAATTTGGCAAGCCTTTCTTTGGCCAGTACAAGCCCGATGACAGCAACCACCTTATTTCTTATGTGTGGAATATGGTGCCTAACACACTGGCTTGAAGCTGACTCAGGGCTTCTAGGTGCACATTATGAATAAAGACAACAAAGCAATTCATTTATGGAGTTGTCATTACATCTCTTTCTTTACATTTTCCCCCTTTCTTTTGAGAACCCAAGGTGGCAGATCTCACAAACACAGGCATTAGAAGGTTTTATAGAAGGGTTCAGTTCCCTACCCCCCACATTCCCCAAAGGCTTCAGCCCTTAAAATTTGATCATGTGCCAAGATTTGTGTGCAACTTGCTAAAGCTGGGCCACAGAGGCCAAACTGCTTTTTTTGTGCAAAGCTGCAACCAAAGCACACACTGTTTTTTCATAATTACAGAAAACATGTGTTGCTTGCTACTTCTGTGCTACACACAAAAGCATTTAGTCAAACGCCTACTATGGTATCAGGTGGGAAAAATAAGTTTCTGTACGTTTCTGATGCAAAAATATATATATATGTATTTTGGAAATGTCACATAAAAAGCTTTACGTTGCTTTTGTTCTCCAACATCCTGGTCTGTTTTAACCCATCTCCTCCATTTGTGCTGCACTGTCATTTGAAAGTTCTGAATCCTCCAAGAGTTTTTCAGCCCTTTTATATTCTTACCACGGTACACATCAGACCTGCTCCTGCAGAGAATTCCTCACTGCTCTTATCAGACCGCAGCAAAGTGGCATGATAATCTTTCCCCATGTCTTAAAGTGGGGGGAGATATGTAAGTATTTAAATATTGGTAACTACAAAACTATTATTACAAGGAAAGGAAAAACCTCTGAGGCAAATTCACATCTGAATAATTTAATTTATGCCAATAGAGCAAAGCTGTATTTACAATATTGTAATTTAGAAAGAACTTCCCCTATCTCTGCCTTACCTGAATTTAGAACAGATGCATAAATACTCTTTGGGATATATACATTATGAACGCAGAACTGTCAGCACAGCACTCATTTTTAACCTGTACATGTGGTGTACACCTGTGCTTTTTTTCTGACAATGCACTTGATTTGCAGTGTGGGAAACTCCCAGGTTCAAAGCTAATCTAGTGCCTTTGTTTTCTCTTATGAGATCTTTTCAAACCTTCCTCTGTAATTCTTACACAGCTTCTGGGGTAGCTACATCTTTAGCTTCACCTCCTTTAAGAATATGGAACTTATTTGCACTAATACAGAGTTAACTACTAAGAAAAGAAGGACCTAATACAGAACACAAAGGACTATGATGTGTCAGAACAACATTATTGTTTAAATGCCCTATTTGAAATATTTTCTCTCCAAGAATTAGTATTTAAGAAGAGATCAACTTCATTCAATTTTTAAAAGTTGCCAGAAAGTCAACCCTCAGACCTAAAAGTGGAGCTTCTTCACTGTTTCACTTCAAAAACCATAGTCACTGTCTCCGTTATACTCAAATGATACCAAAGAAAGCCTTGCTCTTTCACATGATGAGCCCTGTGGAGACATTGCACAACTACTGTTCATTTCACTTATTCCAGGAAAAGATCACCAACCTTCTCTTTCTCATTTTCCTAGGCCAGGCTGCTTAGGGACCTAAATGGGATCATCCACCTCCCTTCCTTTGTATTTTCTGAATCCTTCCTTTCTGTAGCCAGGGCAGCTGCTGCATCCTAAACTCAATGATAGCAGAAGTTGGCTATCTGGATTTTTACAGGCAAAATGGCTGTATCTTATGTAATGGAGTATACTAGCCTCTTTGTAATTTAATGCTGGCATCTTTGACAAGGTAGCTGCATTCTGTCTCACAGCATGTTGTATATTTTAAATGCTGTTGTACAACTGCTAGCCAGACCGCACAGTATAAAATAACGGCTGAACAAAAAAGAGATTCAGTACTAACAGGCAAACCACAAGCGTTTTGGCTGAGCATCCAAAACTGCTAATGCTTATCAGGACCTCCTGAGAGCCCTTTTCCTCCCTGCAGCCCAGAAACCTCCACTGCCAAGTGTCCTGATCCTCATTAACTTGACATCACTGTCATTTGCTTTTTTCTCTTGTTTCTTTTTTTTTTTTCCCAGCAGCAGCTTCCACAAGCTGCTTGGCACTTCCCAAACACAGTCAGAGACACGCTTTGCTATTGTTTTCTTGGTTTGGGTTTGGGGTTTTTTTTCATTTTGAGGGATGGCAGGAGACATGAACTGTGCTGGAGAAATTACAGAATTAGTGCAAACCCTTCTCTCTGTCTGTGAAGCAATGTGGTGCCCTTTGATGAGAGCTGAAATTTGTCCTCTCCAGCCTTTTAGGGGTCCTTTGTTATTTGTCACACCATCAGGCTTGCAATTCTGCCAGCTTAGTTTGAAGCATGGAAGCATCTCCATCAAGTTTAAAAAAAAAAAAATAAAAGAGAGCCTTTTAGCCTTTTCAAAAGTTATACCCAAAAGTTTACATCTTAGCAGAGACAAGGACTCTTGTGTAGTGTAGTAAAGGAAAGTTTAAGTATAACTCTTCAGGTAAATGCCCACACCACACATTTACCTGCCAGACAGCAACTTCTTGAGCTTTTTCATCTCCTCTTCATTCCTGCTTGGCCTGTGCCAATGGGAGCAGGACCAGAGCTTCCATCCTCAGCACAGCTGTCAAATGCAGTGCTAAGATTCCAGACACAATTCTTGACAGAAATAGTATCACTGATCCTTTCCTCCACCAATGAGCACTGCTGCAAGTTCACTTGGGGTTTTGTGCAGTTTCTTAGAAATGGTCTAGGACCACAAATGAGCTTCAAGATGCACCATATTATCACAACTTTATCTGAAAACTGCAATTACCCTTCCAAAGGACAGAAATTAGAGGAATACAACACAGATTTTATCACAGGATCAACATTTTCTTCTCTTTACTCTTGCCTTCCTCTTCCACACTTGTGGACACTCCTCTCCTAGTATCATTTTGCACATTTGGCTTCCTGTGACAGGCTGCTCTCCTTCCTGCCTCTCTTGCTCTTCTCTGTGCTTCTCCTGTGCTTTGCAGCACTTTGCTCCTACATTACAAGGAATGATGGCATGTGTGACCTAACACCAGCAGACAGGTTAGCAAAACTAATTTTTCTACACATGCATGCAAATCACTTTTACAGGAAAGTATCTGCTCCATGCCTTAACAAATCTGTGACCTGCCAGTGCCCTGGGGAATATCTGTAAGGTGTCACCAACACTCACATAAAAGTTCTTGCTAACATGATTTCAGTCACTTGAAGTCTGACAATATGATGTTATCCCTTGGATCTGATCCACGGTGCCAAAAAGAGTGTGCATGGATTGGGGTTTTTGTTTGTTGTTTTTTAACAATAGCAAACATGGCTTATGGCTTCCTTGTGGGTGGCATATTCAATTTCAATTTTTTTCCCCCTCTGAAGAGGTTCAGCTGTGAATTTATTTTCTCCCCAGCACGCTTGCACCGTAATATTGTGTTAATATTTGTTACACCTTGGGCTTGCTATAAATCAGATATGTTGATTTTTAGGGTTTTTCTCTTGTTTCTCATCAGGAGTTAGGAAAAAAAAATAATTATTATACAATGCTGCACCAGAAAAAAAATCTGATTCCCAGGATTTACAAAACATACAGTATCTTCTTAAAATGTAGTTTTCCTACAGATAGCAAAATGCTATCGATTCAGTAGTTGTGGTGGTATTCCTTAGTAAAGGGCAGCCATGCAGGTTATGCACAAAACACATTGTCAGAGCTATCATTAGAAAGCTCTCATAATCCTGCAGTTACATCTCCATGTCACAAGGCTCTAATTAATAAAGTAGTGCTTGTTGGTAGTTGGAAAACAAAATAATCCTTTAATTTAGGAAAGGAGTGGAATCCAAATAATAATTCTCTGAGGAAAAAAAGGCCACCATCATGTATAGCTTTCATTCCTGTTTCCTTTCTCACTTTGATAAGGAACTGGGTTTTTCTCTCCACAGCTGAGGAAGAAATAAATAATGGACACCTAAATGATCTAACATGCCGCATTATTAAGAAGAAACTGAACTCCTGGTATTTCTGAGCAGGTGTGTTAAGAAAGGAGTGAGAAAAAACCCCTACCTGAGAACATGCTACTAAAAATGCATATTACTTATGTGATGCTATGATCTCACACTTGCCATGATGAGTGGACCTCATAGATTGGCCTGAGATTATACACTGCCTGCTTACATCTTTCACAATGACATACTGGCATACAGATACTTCATATAATCTCTGCTGCTTTCTCAACATGCTTCCCTCATCTGTGCCACTTTGCTGTGGAAGGAAACAAGACCTTTCCTCTGTGTTTCACTGAAGTTCTGTTTTACTTAAGATTAACAACAAAAAATATTCAAAATGACTAGTGAAGTTTCAAGAGCAAGAAACTAGGCATTCTGGGTTTTAAATTCATCTCTCAGAAACATCAGAAGTAGTGACTCGCCACTCAGAAGTCTCCTCCAAGCACTTTGGCTCATTGGCTGGGTAGTGTAACAGGAGTTTATATATACACTGGATTATATACAGTCTTTGTCTGGTGAAGTCTTTTGCTTTTAAGTTTGTTAATCCTGCTATCTTTGGGTTGTGACTCACAAGTCAGATAGTTATCTCAGGATGTCTGTAGTGATTCCTGCTCTTCGGTGCCTGGACCACCCATCTCTTGGAGATCCCTCCCCCCAACCCCATGCTCCTATCATTGCAGCATGACTTACTGGCTCATGGACCAGCTGTCACAGTCTTGTTGTAAGGAGGGAATGGCAAAATCTCGCAAGACCTCCAGCATAGTTCCTATCTGCAATAGGGGTGATACAGGCTTCTGACACTAGTTAGCCTTAATTATCTGAATTCTGAGCAAATGGGAAAAAGACATCTCGCATCTCCTTAATTCTCTCTCAAGAGGTGTCATCAGCATTCAGTCTGAGGCCCTTTTCTATAAGATCAGAGCCATGCAACCACATGTCCTTGGAAGCCATGTGCATCATCAGCTGCCAGGACCTGTGGGGTTGGGCCATGGTCAGAAGCTGATATTTAGGTCTTTAGGGATATTCAGCATTAGATATATACTCACGTAGGAGCTCAAGCTGAAGTACAAGCTGCAGGGGAACTTTGCAGGACCTAAATTTGAAAGTGCCCATGTCAATTCACCAGTTGGTGACTGGTTTAGTGCTAACAAGGAAAGGAGCAACAGCTAGGGAAAACCAAAGTTTGCTAAAACGTGGATACCTGGCACAGAGTTTGAAAGATTGTGGTAAACAATAAACAGAATTTAGTTTTTGTACAGGTGCAGTTTTGGGTACATATGATGTGTAATTCTGCTTTTACGATGATGCAGGTTAGTAAATATAACTGCATCTTGTAGCTGATGGTGTGCAAACCACTGTATGTGAGATGTTAGAACCTGTTCCTGAGGCCAGTTCACACAGACTGTCTCAAGCCATTCTATTTTCTGTGGGAAAACCAAAACATTCTGGAGAGAACTGACCTCTTTGAAAACCTTCTATAAAAGCTACCGCTGTTGATTCTGGTCCCATGGAATAATACAAAGTTTTATGTTGTTTATGCACGTCTTCCCATTATTTTTGTTTGGTACTGGAACAACTGCTAATAAAATAATAATTAATACTGTAATCCATGTTCCCACTTGGGACAAGTCACCTCTAGTACTGACATTCAACCTGAGAGAATCTATTAATACCTTGCTTAGTACTTAGAGCTTTTCTATTCATAACTTTTTGACTGCAAACTTCGTTCCAGCTTTTCATGTCATTGTTCCCTGTCACCTGTGGAAACAATACTATTTAACAAGATTTTTTTTTATCCTCAGATGGTTCTTCACAGAATTTTACCATCTGGCCATCATGGCCTGTTTTTCTGCATGTCATGTGGTTTTGATTTAACAAATGGGTTGTGGTTTAGAAATTCTTGTCTGTGACCTCTGTATCTTGAATATCCTCTGTGAGTCAATTTCATCAGCACTGTCTTCTAATTCCCCTTATTTCTTCCAATCTCATCCTCATATACCTGACTAAATAGCTTTGTTTATTTTGACCCTGGTTTAGCCTCTGATCTTGTTCTCCTTTAATCCTTAATCTTCTTAACAAACACCTCAATTGAGAGACATTTTTCTTTTGGAGGTGTCTGTTCTATCTAAATGGATTCTTAACTACAGTAGTGTCTCAAGAAGCTACTTAATATTGGATCTTTCCCGTTCTTCAACACTAATAGCAGTCTAAACTTGTTACTGATGTCAGTAATGCAGAGGTCAATCAGTAGGTGGAAGACAGAGCTCAGTTAAACTAGGACTTCTGCAATATTTTCACAGCCCACGTAAATGCAACTCTAGACACATGAGCTTAGACTCTGAGACAAATTTCACCAAGATAATTCTTGTACCTGACAAAAGGAGATGCAAGGCTATCTGTGATTTGACCTTTCATCCATCAGTAACACCATGTACCAGTTTATTGCTTGTGAAGAGGCAGTAGCGCAATAGACACAGTTTAATTTTTTGCAGTACAGAACTGAAGACAACTGACCACCTTTGATAGATTTTCCTGTTCCAAAAGGGATGAAGCAATCCCTAATATTTCTTCTCTACCCCTGCATACCGTATTAAATTCATAAAAATCATATGTACACCTGCTGGAGTGCAAGAAAGAGTTAACTTACTAAATTAACTTATGCGTTAATGTAGCTTACTTCCTCCACAAGGTTAGTGATTAAGGCAAAACCTGGATCACCAATATAATGACTCAAGCTACAGAAAATATCATGCAGTGAACCACAGCTTTCCTGGAAAGACAGAATCATGGAATCACTGAGGTTGGAAAGGACCTCTAAGAGCATCAAGTCCAGCCATCAACCTAACACCATCATGCCCATTAATACATGCCCCAAAGTGCTGTGTCTAGATGACCTCTGGTTGCCTAATTGCCTTAAGAACATCTGAGGTAGCTGTCAGTCAGCCTGTGTCATCTTTCTGTTTTTCAGTTTCACACTACTTCAGCTTGTCATGCATTCAAAGAAGCCCAGAAGACAGTGGGCATATTGATGGCTGTTCCAGTGTTGTGTGTTGACCTGGTTAGCTAAGCAAGCCCACAGCCACACTTTGACACTTTTTCCTACAAAGAGTTGCTCTTATCTACTGCATTAATCTCTTGCAACTCCCAAAATGGTACTCTGTCAAGATATCTGTTCTTAAAGAGTAGTAAAAGATTGTGTTTCAAACAGGCAGAAGTCTCTCTTCCCCCACCCCCAAGTTAAAGTTGATTTCTGAAATGTGGCACCACCGTGCTTGCCTATGTCTATGTAGTGGTATAATAACAGGCTCGTACATAGATCAGTGAATTTAACAAACCTACTTACCATACCTGCGCACCAAGAGAAATATATTTGCCATGAAGTTGAACTACACAGACACAGGCTTTGGCAACAACTTCAGAAATAAAAGGGAAAAACTCATTCTGAAAGGCTCCCATTTCATACTTCAGTTAGCACTTGAGTTCTTTGTGAGTATACAATACTGAAACAGGTGTGTACAGCTTGATATGGTTTGGCCCCATCATATAGTATGAAATTTAGATGAGAAATATAAATCTTGCTGGTCACTTCTAGCTCTGGCAGCCTTAGAGAAGCTGATAACAAATTTAAAGTCTTCTACCTTGACCTAGGCTTTTCCCCTCCCCAAGAAAAAATGATGATGGACAGTTGCTTGTCTTCAGACCTTTGGGAAGTGGCTGCAAATAAATGTAGAAATACATTACTACTTTGCCTTTAAAAATTAGAACTTCCACTTCTGAGCAGCTTTTCCAGAAGAGCCATTGAAAGACTTGAGATAGTTTCTCTTTTCTGACAACTGCTCTGTAACTTTAAAAATATTTTATCTGTTCTCATTTCCTTATTTGGTAATTTTAATCACTTTGCAGACATGGCAAATTCGCTCTGTACTGAGAACAAAGTAAAATACATGCATAGCTTTTGCAGTTCAAATGAGCCACGTCTCGGAACATAAAAGCAAGTATTTTTCTACAGAAAGATAATTTGCTATCCAAACAAACATAATTAGAAGCAATCTGGTGAAATAACACTCACAGTCCAAAGTAGTGTATAAGAGACAAAGAGAAAATACAAAACTAAACAGTACCTAAAATCTTCCTTAAGTATGTTTTGTCTGATTTATTCTAATTCATCCACTACTCAAATTTTAGAAGTGAGCAAAGCAATCATACTCTAGCTTGAACAATTCTTCCATCCAAACTACAGACCAAGTCTGGGCTCTAATGGCTAATCTTTCTCGCAAAAGACAGTAAACAATTTTGCAGTGTATATGACTATATCTATCATTGGCTGTAGGCAGCTCAAAGGAAGAGCATGACAAAAGTGAAAGATGCAAAAACAGCCCTCCCTTGGATATGTTAGATACACAATTAAATGTACCAGTCTGTAGAAATAACAGGTCCAACTTTCCTGAGAGCAATGAGCTCTTGTGAAGCACTCATTAGCTGTTGACATTCTTTAGAAGTGAATAATTTATTTAAGTTTGGGAGAGTAGCACATGATCTAATAAAACAAACAATTCATTGTCATGTGCAGGTAATGTGCCAGATACATGACATAAGCCTTGGTGGAAGGAATAATTCTATTTGCATACAATACTCATTTAATGCTAATGTTCAGAAAGCACTGCTGACAGTTCTTGGCCTCTGCAGGGAGATATGAATCTTCACCTGCTGTCTGCTCCCACCTGCTGTTGAGGTCTCTTGTAAACTTAAGGACAGCCTTTGGCTCTTCTAAAAAGAGATTAATCATTCTATATATACTGACTCTGCACCAGTCATTTAATGCATAACTCACTAGCCTCAGCTTTTTTATCAGTACTTACATGAGAGTGCTAGATGGTGTCTTTTGTGAAAATAAATATGAGGGGAGTGATTTGTGATTGCTGCCTTCTGCCCCACTCAGACTGAGGGCAAGGGTTGTGTACAACATCCTATTCCCAAGCAGTCCTCCTGGCTGAGTGGGTCTTTTGAAGGGCTCCAACTGGCTCATTCAGTGCTTTGTGGCAAAATACATCCCACCCATGAGGCAGCCACTCCTATATTTGAATACTTCTCTCCAGAGACAACTTTCTAGGCCTACAGAACTGAATGTGACTTGGCATAGATATCTTTAGTACCATCATAGAAAACTGTATCAGTGTCCCTCAAGCACATTACATTTACTCAAATGCTCAGTGTTTACCACACACTGAAGGGTTTTGTTTTGCCAAAAAAAAAAATGCAAATAGAGAACTGACTAGATGGAACATTTTAAAAGTTCATAGATTTGTAATAAAATTGCAGTTTTCACCATGGGAACTGATAAAATGTACACAAGCATTCAAATGTTCAAAGCATCAGCTTACACAGCAGGAACTAATTAAGCATGCACTAACGAGGGATGGTCTTATGAAACAAGAATTAATGAAACTTCAAACTGTTACCTTTTGAAGTGCAAAGCTGTCAAAACCAGCTACGGATTGACTAAACACTCAGAGTCAGGTCCTAGTCCAGGCTCTAAGGCTGGACTAAAGATCTGTTGCCACCTTCTCCCATAGCTACATGGAAGTGAACAATTGATCTGAACTAACGTCTGATAGTGGCACTTAAGGACATGCTTCCCAGCATATATATATATATATGTATGTAATATGGACAACCTCCAACAGGAACTGAGAAATACCATTGCCTTGCCAAGAGAAAACAGCTGGAGGCTAAACAGCTACACAAAGTTATTCAGTCCTCTGTCTGCAGGAGACTGTTTTGAAGTTAACAGAGAGAAGAAAAATTCCTGATCTTGGCAGCTAAAGCTTTACAACTTTGCTATCTAGAACTCCATAAGGCAGTGTTTAGGAGTTTCTCTAGCTAATGTACCAAAGGAATGACAAAAACAAGAGTCGGAGTGGCGAACTCTTGTTGCTTCCTTCCCTACCTAGTGAAGAATTAGTTAATACAAAGCAGGACAGCTGCAAAATGAAAATCAAGGACACATCCAGAAATAACAAATAGTCTGGTAGCTAAGGATGCTTGCCAGATACACAGAAGACTGCTTTGTAGGTCCTGGCTCTGCACCAAGGCCAAGCAAGGACTTAGTTTTGGTATCTAGCACCTGTACCAGCAAGTTACAGAGGTCATAGGAGCACTTGTATTCTCCCTTAGCAAAATATTTTGCTAGGGTAAAGAAACACTGGAAATTTAGTTATTTGGGAGATTTTCAGATGTATTCCTTTAAAAACCCTGGGATTGAGGCTACCTGAGGCAGAGAATTAATTTTGTGATACCTTTCCATTCAGATCAGCCCTATCATCTCATCTGAATTTTCAGGGCTGCAGTAACAGTTGACAAACTGTCATTTGCAACTGCCTACAGTCTTTCAAATGAGCTTACTCTAAAGGATGCTGTTGATGATTCTTTGCTTTGACTATGAGTCATGCTTCACGGCAATCAGTCCTTAACTGTTCTGCAAGACCACTGAAAGAATGCATGCAATAAAACAAAAAAAATACTTAAGAGCTAGCAAAAGAAAATACAACCAGGAAGCAATGCATCCTCACATGTTATCTTCCAACTGCTTCAAAGACAGCCAATTACCTGAAACGTAACTCTGTACCATTCAATAGGGTTCCTTTATCCAGAGTTTGGATCATTCTTGACTTTAATCAGAAAGACTGTGAGCCCTTGTGTCAGGCAAAGACTTTGTGGGAACTGTGTCAGGAAAAGCCTTTATAGGAACTATGGATTCTAGCCACTCTCACAAATATCTGTATAAATATGACTAGTTTGCATACTACTGGTATTTAACATGTGCCTTGAGGAAGAAGCTCAAAGTCTAATATATTAAATGCACTTTCTTACTCTATGTACTCTAGGAGAGTAACAAATTACGGTCCTAGCCTCTGATCTGAAGCTTATTATTTGAATAGATGTCAAATGACTGTGTGAAGCATAAAAGACATCGAGACTTCAGTAGAAAATGATGCAGCACAACCATACAGCTCAAACGTCCCAAAGAAAAACTGCACACTGGGTTTTAGATAAAAAAGGAGAATATTCACCATTTCATAACTTGTTCATGAATCCCAAGCTTGGATTTAGAATATTCCTCTGCTGACCTGCCCTACTGTACTTCATCAACTATTTCACCTGCTGCTCTGTGAACTGTTGACTCCCCACCTTTTGCACTACACTCACTGTGTATCATAAAGTTCTTAGACAACGCCTGGAATTTTAGTCTCTCCTGAATCACTACGCCTTTAGCTTCTTCAGCAGCCCTGGTTTTGATCTGATTTATTAGCACACATCCTTCTTATTTTTACTACACTTCAAGGAAGAAATCAAAACTGTCATACAAATTATTGTTCTTATATATATAATGGAAAGCCAGATAAGAACATTGGAAGTAGCTTTAAAGTACTTTTCTTTATTATAAAGCACTTTCTTTTACTTAAAGTTGTAGGATTATTTTCATTATTAGAAGATCTATAAAAATTTGCCTTTTTCCTAGATGTGTTTTTGCCTTTTTTTGTTTGTTTTGTTTTGGGTGGTTTTTTTTTTGTTTGTTTTTGTTTTCTTGGTTTTGTTTTGTTTTCTGACAAACCAATATGTTCCAAGGGCATTTGAATATGTTTTAAACAGACAATCAGGAAATTTGTGGGATCATAGCCTCAGCTGGTGTAAACTGATGATAAACCAGTTCTTTCAAGACTAGTTTTGAGCAACCACCCTGTTTTTCACCAGTTATGGGCCAATAACTATCTGGAAAACAACCACTTTGGAAATGTTTACATGCCTGACTGGTCATATTCTATTATCTTTTTTTTTTTTATGGCTTAAATGTTTTTCACCAGATATATGATTAATTCAGTGGAAATTTACTCTGGTTACTCGTGAGTTTCTTTATGGTGGTTTGATTTAACTTCAGGGAGTGGAAAGATTGTGTTTACTGATGGAGGAGAAAGAGCAAGCCATCATAAGCTCCACGCTTTGACACCACCGATGTGCAGGAATGCTGCATACCACCCTGTCAGCATTGCACCATACTTCCATACTTCTCTTCTCACAGTTTACCAGTAAGATTCAAGATTCCTGCAATTCCCAAAGTACCCAAATCTTCTAGACTGTGGCCAAAATCAAGTTATTGCTGTACAGATCAATGAATTGTTGTAGCCTTTCGAACTGTATTTATAGGTTAAGAGGAGGATTTGTTTTGTTTTTCTCTCTTTGAAGCTTCAGAACATATACTTTTTAACAAGATATTATCTTTTAATTGGAGAAAAAGAAAGGGCTTTCTAGCCCTGAAATCTATGGCATGCAAAATAAACATACAGGCTTTCTTCTTTCATGTTTTCCAGACCAGACATTTTTACACTCCTAGGAAGCTCTTACCTCCTGTTCCTATCAAAGGAAGACAGTGAGGCAGGGGATAGGGGAAGCTAGGGCTTTCAAAATTGGTTTATTGGGGGATCAATTGTAGACTCCGTGATGCTGCTTTTGTTTTACACAGATACCAGGACTCACAGCTTCCTTCCTTCCACAGAAATCAAACCTTCCTTGGCCTCCCCATCACTTCTGTGGCAAGCAGAGCTTTCAGCTAGACAGAGATCAAACCTCCAGTGGAGTCCAGCTAGGGAGGGAAACAAGTTTTATGACAAGCTAATTCAAGCAGAAGCCATTCCACCAGCTCAGGTTGAAGAGACCCTCTGCCACTTTTAAAAGGCAAGTCTAAGACAAAGTCACTTGCTTTCACATTTTAATAAATAAATTTAGCATCACGATGCTGACACAGGAAATAATATTGAGACAGGTGCCTTAAAAATATTTCATTGTATGAAACAAAACTTGAGAGAATATCCTACAGACAACTGAATGGGCAGGAAGAAGATGAACATGTGACTTCAACTCCCACAACACTCTTCAATAATGCTTAATATACTGTAATTCGTTATAAGCAAAAGGAATATAGCGAAAGCACCTGAAGTACTATTAGCTGTCTTCTAATGAGACACAGCAGGTGGAAATACAGAGAGGAGTGAGGTTGCAGTTCACCACAGACCACCAGAGCACCACAGACCACAGAAACCTTCTGTCAGGAAGGATTAATTCTGTAAAGCTGAATTACCTCCCTAATATTCAGTACAGTCAAAGCTACACTCCCAGAAATTATGAATGAGAGCCCCAGAATCCTGAGACTGGCTTTGAAGTGAGATTTAAGAAAAACATGACTGTTTTATTTCCTTTCTGTGTATTCAGCCTCTAGGACTAGCATTTCCAAGCTTCTGTTTGTAATCACAAGGACTAGAAACTTGTTATTTACAAATTGGAAACTGAGCTTCGTACATGCTTCAAAGATTGAGGTGAGAGGAAAAACTTTGACCCTCATAAGAGATGTGATAAAGTCGTCATAATTGGCAGTGCTGTGGATATTGTACAGTTTGGCCCTCTTCCTCTAGATGCTGACCTGACAAATTTTCCTGGTCTCTATTGGTGATGATGTTCAGCCTTAGACGATTCCTACAACTCTGCACAACTTTTCTGAACTCATGTTTAGAGTTTATTCCATGGTAAACTGAGCTCAACCCTGTGCAGGCTGATCAGCCGAGGAGCCAACATCAATAGCTTTTCACAGTTTTGTTGGCCCCAGCAGTGCCAAATATACCAAAGAAGATAGAAATCTGAGACATATAATATTTTTCTAAAAAGAGAGCTAATTTTCTCAACATCTAATTGAATTCTCTAGTAGTTTCACTAAAAAGTCTTGGGCTGGTTTCATCTCAACATTTAATGAATACTGATTTTTTTAAAAGAAACTGTTTATTTGCATTAAAAATTTACTTCCCCACATTCCCCAAAGTATCAAAAGAAATTGAATGTTAGATTTATAATTAATGTGGTTTGGATTTTAAAAGAATTTTTTTACAGCAAAGAACATTTCCATAAATCATGTCCATGATTGAAAAAGTATGGTCATAACTGAAGACAAAACTGCTTCATTTTGCATCTGTTTCACGTATATAAATGTGTCAGGTTTACATAAAACACACTGATAAAGATGAGGAAGAAGGGAAGAAAATGATAAAAATAACCTAGGTTGTATCAGTAACACCTCCTTTATTATAATTCTCACTGATACTATTGTGGCCAAACTCACTACTTTTCTTGCCTGGTTCAGTCACTTAAGCTGTTAAAACATTAAAAGAAACACAACTGTTATGGAATTAAACTCTTAGTTCAACCCTAGAAAACAGCTGTTGTGCACAACATGTCGTTACCTTACTTTCTTCTGACCTCTT
This sequence comes from Tricholaema leucomelas, assembly GCA_013400475.1. Taxonomy (NCBI): domain Eukaryota; kingdom Metazoa; phylum Chordata; class Aves; order Piciformes; family Lybiidae; genus Tricholaema lacrymosa; species Tricholaema leucomelas. The sequence continues at coordinate 2,219,061 of WAAF01021089.1, forward strand.
ACAAATATCAGCCCTAAATTAGTTCATCACAGAAGTGATTTCTTTCTGATCACAAAGCTTTGATTTCAGGGGCAGTGTTGGCAGGGCAATGCCCATCCGCAGGAGAGGATTTGCCCAGTGCTCCCATAACACAGCAGAACTGCCAACGGAACCACTTATCACATGCAATGTCCTACTTGTAGTATTACTCCACAGCATAACATATGTCTTGCAAATAAATTACTTTTCTCCCTAGTTGGCCAAGAATCTGCTGTTACTAAAAAAGAAACACTAATACGTTTCTTCTAATACTTTTAATTAAAATATGTCTTTAATATATTTTGAGTCCTTTTTACCACAGCAGTTTGGCATGAAACATCAGAGAGAACAAGAGTAGACAACAAAAATAAATTGTTTAATCTACCACCATCTTGATGGGAAAGCATATTTAGCAAATTATTCAAACCGAGGTAAGTAATGTGGTACATAACAATTTTATCCTAGCAAGTGTGCAGTTGGAGTGGCTAATGCAAAGCATATCTCCTTCTTCACACATAAACTCCCCTTAAAGCTGTTTTCAGGCTCTTTCCATTTACAGTGGAATCTACTTCACTTAGGACTTAAGTATTTAAACGTGTGCTTGAGGGGGGGGGGTAAAAAAAAGGCAATTCTTATTTCCTATAGCTTATTTTAGCAGCAATATAGTATTAAAAACAAAACAAAACAAACTCTGTTTCTGAGAAATTTCTGCCAATAAATTTACATGGCCTTCAATGGAAGCTATATTTCGAATAGAATAGAATAGAATAGAATAGAATAGAATAGAATAGAATAGAATAGAATAGAATCAATCAGGTTGGAAGAGACCTCCAAGATCATCCAGTCCAACCTAGCACCCAGCCCTATACAGTCAACTAGACCACGGCACTAAGTGCCTCATCCAGTCTTTTCCTGAACACCCCCAGGGACGGTGCCATTCCAATGCCAATCACTCTCTCTGTGAAGAACTTCCTCCTAACATCCAGCCTATACTTCTCTCGGCACAACTTGAGGCTGTGTCCCCTTGTCCTGTTGCTGGTTACCTGGGAGAAGAGACCAATCCCCACCTGGCTACAACCTCCCTTCAGGTAGTTGTAGACAGCAATGAGGTCTGCCCTGAGCCTCCTCTTCTGCAGGCTAAACAACCCCAGCTCACTCAGCCTCTCCTCATAGGGTTTGTGTTCCAGGCCCCTCACCAGCTTTGTTGCCCTTCTCTGTACACGTTCCAGCACCTCAACATCTCTCTTGAGTTGAGGAGCCCAGAACTGGACACAGTTCTCAAGGTGTGGCCTCACCAGTGTCGAGTACAGGGGAAGAATAACCTCCCTCCTCCTCCTGGCCACACTGTTCCTGATACGCTCACTCATTTATAAATCAAGAGGAAAAAAAAGAAGAGAATCTCTAAACGTTCTTCAAGAAATGGTAGGTCAGCAGTAAAACTATCAGTTTTCAGATGTATCAACTAGGCAAATCCACAGACGGTTTGCAAGCTCGAAGTGGTCTGAGACAGTCACTGTGTGTGTGGTTTCTACTTCCCTTTGCTTACTGGTTTTCAGTCAGTAAAACCTTAGAATTATAGTGATTCTAACGCTGGTGTGCATCTGCCCTTTCTGCGTGTCAGGAATGCAGCACAGCAGATTTTACTTACAGATGTCTGTCCACCACCATCGCCTCAGTAGATGTGATAGACATGGGGCCTTCGCTCCCTCTCCAGAGGTGACAGACTGCCCTTGCTAGCCAGAGGACACCCCCTCAGCAGGCAGCCACGGCCATGGGGTGGAGAGGCCCCACAGCCAGGGCGCAAGATTTGGCCCTTTACGCTCTGCTTTCCCATCCAGCCTCAAGAGGCTTCTAAAGCTGGCGTGTGGCAGGCCTCGTTGTTGTTTTGTGCTTCCTTTTTATTTTATTTGGCATTTATTTACTTGCTGAGGGCAAGGTATCCTCCAAACTAAGGCAAACCACATTTTTAGAGGCACAGAATGAAAGAAGTGATACAATTTGTGCTGACAAAACGGAAACTCCCATTTGCTTCACCACAGCCCCTTCAGCTGCACTGCTGCTTAGCCACAAGGCCCCAACATGGCTGTCCAACCACGACCAGGCCTGTGCTGCAGCCCTCATTCTTGGCCACCTGGCATCATCATCGCCACCAAGCATAAACATTCAGGAATAACAGTCCCCCCACAAATATCCTGATCACCATTTGAAAGGGCATTTAGAGGTCCTGCCCCTTCCCTACCCGCTGAGGTGGGCCATAACCAGCGCCCTCTGAAGGTGGTGCTGTTCCCATGGCTACAAAGAGCCTCACAGCAAGGAAGAACTTGGCCTCATTCTCTTCCCTGGGGCCAGGAAGCATCAAGCCAAGAGCCAAAATTCATCTGCCCTTGCTGGTATGGGCCAGGGGTCTCTGGGACCCCTCCACGTCCTGCCCAGCACCATACTTGGCCCTGTCCAACTTGTTGGCACAGCCTAGTCCTCAATCTGAAAGAGAGAAAGAGACAGGAAATTGGATAAAATAAAGGATGGAGGGGGGTAGGGGGAAGACAGGACAAAGAAAAAAGCCAGAGATTAAAATAAATATAAATAAAACAATGAAGTAACAGAAACTGGAGGGTGAATCTGACAAATTACTTGTCTGCTGACAGCCAGCCTGGCACTGGGACACATGCTGGAGCAGGAGGGCTTGTATGTCTGCAAGGGCTCAGGCACATTCTGGGAGAGCTGTGGCTGTGCTTCCCCCACGGTTCCCCGAGCAGCCCTGCCTTCTCTGCTTCCATGCTGACCAAGTTCTTGTGACCAGCCAGCACAGACAATGCGGAGCAAGGGAGCAAACAAGGATACACCGATGTCCCCTACTCCTAAAAAAAGTGTTCTTAAGCCTGACAAATGACTCAACCATATTTTTCCCCTAATGTGACTATGTTCTATGAGAAATTAATTTTGCATGAGCAGAACTGGACCTAGGCGCTACCTTATGAAGATGAACTACTTCTGATTTGTTTTTTATAGTCCAAACCCTTCCATTAGCCACTCTCCTAAATAGCAGCAATGCCAAATTTCCTTTTATCGAGCTTCAGTCAGATGGCTTTAGGTGCCAAGTCCAAACCAAGCAACATAATTTATTGTGTGTTGCTGTCTCCAGGTCATAACAATAAACTCAAACCCTGAAAATGTTATCTGTGCCAAGCACTCTTTATCAGAGGTACCTGGATAGGAACCTTAGTTTCTGAGTGTTTCTGCTTAACGGTAGGAGCCACTACAAGATAGATAAATTTTGGCTCTCTAAACTTGAATTCTGTGCTGATTTAACCCCATATGCACAAGAACTTAAGAACCAAATTGGGATACATTTGACCCATATTCAGTCTCTCAGCTGGCACACAGGCAAATGATTAATAAATAAAAAGGCAAAAATGTTGAATACTTCCAATACTGGGAGCATCCTCCCAGTTTCCAACTATTCGCAGCTCTGCTGATTCCCAGCCTCACCTAAGTTTGCTCAGTAACCCTCAGAGGGTGTCTTCCACAAGAGATCCTACTTGAACGTGCAACACTCAAAATGTCCTTGGTCCAGAGATTCTTCTGCTCATCTCGTGGGGAACCTGAAGTGTTGGACTTAACCCCCACAGCCCACACCTGTGAGCCTGCATTCCCCAGATAGAGACCAGGAGAAGTCAATCCCAGCCTACTTGCAATTTTCTAAACTTTAAAGTTAAGAAGTAAATTGCTGTACATTACTTTAAAAGAAGGGGGGGGGAGGGGGGGGGCGGCAAATGAAGAAAAAGGCAACTGAGAGGTAATAGCTTTGCTGAGTGAGCTATTAAAACACTTTGATTTCCACATTAAACCAGCAAAACTCTGATGTTTCCAAGTTCACTGAGATGTGTGTCCAAATTGCCCTTTTATTGCATATGGTCAAGTGCTGTGAAAAATCCCACCACTTAGCATCTCTCTGTTATCTCGGCCACAGGCAGGGAAATTCTCCCCTTCAAAGAGAACCATAAAAAGAGATAACAGAGACAGGGACTTCTGTGTCATCAGCATTTCAAACTCCACATCCCCTCAGGAAAAGAGATAGGGAGGGTCTTGTAAGGGAAAAGAGGGTTATTTGTAAGAGTAAACTGATCAATGGCAGTAGTTTCTCATCCACCACTATGCAACACAGGAGAAGAAATGCCACTGGGCATTCCACATGGGAGAATGAGGTAGAAAACTGGTACAGGTATAATTCTGGGAACACTAACCTGGCACTAATGGCGTTGGTAAATCACCTTACAAAACACACCTGCTTACTATTTTCCCATGTAGATGCAGTGCAAAGACAGCTTCTTCCCAACACTTAACCCCCTTTCAGCTCCAATTTTACCAAGGGATATGATTTTTCTTACACTAATAGATCTATAGTTAAACTTTTGGCTGTATACTGAATGCCAAAGTAGATGCTGCTGTACGTGGGTGGGAGGGAGAAGGAGTCTGCCAGTATAGCACATTTCATTCAGGGAACTGGTATAAACTACATACAGACAAAACACTAGCTTGCCAGTATAAGCTGTGGCTACACTAGGAAAGTTTGCCAGAAAAGCAAACTGCCAAATCTTTTCTAGCGTAGAGAATCCATGCTATGCTGCAGATAAATGTTGCTTCAGACATTAACTCTCCCTAGTCTCACTGTATGTTGGAGCTGACATCACTGATAGATGCAACTTTTTGCCTCCACAATGTCTCTAAGGTCAGCAATTTCATGAGGCCCAAACTCTCCTGGAGAAAAGGGAAGGGAAGATGCCTTTGGAGGCTGTTACGCCCCTAAACATTTGCTGCAATGAGACATGCACTGGCTTATGGCCACTGCCACATACAAAAACAGAAGATCTGGCTCTGCTGCATTAGAAAAGAAAGGGGACTATCGTTTCTTTTCACTTCACTGGACTACTTTTCGTTTCACTGGACTACTTTTCATTTCACTGGACTAGTCACTAGTGTCCTCAGTTGAATTCATCGAGCTGTCTTATAAAACATGAAGGAAATGCATTTTACTCACAAGTGAGAAGAGCAGACAACAGATTGATGAGTTGGAATAAGAGCATAGTTACTATGGTAGGAAAAGAAAATAATCACTTGGTATAGCAACAGTGTAGATGCAGAAAGGCCAGACCATCTGACACGGTAAATACCATAGCCGCAGACCCAAGTTATCGATCTAGTACAGAAAACAGAATAAATGCTGCTGCTTTCTTTTTTCTGGATGACATATCAGGTTAATGGTCAGAACTTTGCTAGGAAAACATATGTAATATATTCACATGTGAAAACACACCAGAAAGTATTAAAAACTCATGTTGGGTGCATAGCATATACCACTGCCTGAGGAAAACCTTCTCTCTACTTATTTATTTTTCAAAGTAATAGTTGGCCTCAGCAGGTAGATGAAGGTATAGACAATCAATCAATCATCAGAGTGTTGTATGTATACATGGCTTTTACTGTGAAGACTGGGGTGTTGTTGGTTGGTTGGTTTCTGTTTTGGTTTTGTTCTTTCAAAATCTTTACAATTAACATGGTAAGAACATTTATATACTATTTGTCTAGGGCACAGGAAATTACACCATTGAAACTACCAAAAATAACTCACTTCTCAAAATTTTGGAGGCAATGCCCCAAAGCTATCCAACAGTGGCTCAGTTGTTTTAGCCACAGTTAATTAATTGATCTCTGATAGAGGTTTAAGTTGCAGTCCTCTTCCTTTTTCCTTTTTTTTTTTTGCAAATTTTTCTTTCATTTTCTTTCCTTTGCCCCCCAGCCCCACTGGTGCTCTGCCTGCTTACTTCATATATGTATTTCTTTTCATTGGCTCTCATGTTATCCTGTCTTTTATTAATCTAATTTATAAGAAAAATGAAGTCTTCAGATTTTCCCTACATCCCCAGGCTGGCTGGCAATTGGTCCTACACCATTAAAGGAGAGATGACAGTTTATTAAGCATTAAGCTACGAAGTAATGAGTTCTTGCCAGAGCCTGTCAGGATCAATTCATTTTTCCAATGAAGTGAAATCAGTGGCTAAATGGATCAATACAATTCCCTGCAAAAAGTGTTCTTCCACAATAAATGGAGGAAAGCACTGCCACTAATATTTTGCTGCATTTGCCATTAGTGACTGACATCTCAAATTACCCTGCTTCTATTCCGGCTCCTTTTGCAAAAGAACTTTGCCAGAGAGGGTGAGGAAATTCAGGCAAAGTAAATAACAGTGTTATTAACTAATTTCTTATTCTCATCCAACATTTTCCCCCCTATTGCCCACACTTGCCAGCACTCAGATTTCGTGTCTCCTTGACTTTCAGGAAGAAATATTTCAGTTTCTCGTAAGGACCAGATTTTGGCTATCTTACTGCTGCATGGGATCTGGCTTTAGAGATAGTCCCACGGATTTCTGGGAGGGGACCAATAAAAAAGGGATGGTGGAGAAGGGCTGCAGATCAGTGGAAATACACATTCCTGTGCTAGGCGCTCCTCAGCATGCGTCAAGGTGTTAGTGTGTTGCCATCAGGTTGTCTAGACTAATTAACTCGAAACACGGCTGTTTAGTATTAAAATTTATTTCACAGCTATGCCTGTCATTCCTGAGCTCCTGAGTTGGTCCTTGTGACTCATGCCTCTAAATGCTCCTGCTCTGTCCCCTCTCAATTAAAAAAAAAAAAAAAAAGAAATAAGAAGAAGAAATCTCCCTTCCCTCAGCCACCTTTCTTAGAGATAGTGTGACATAACTCACACATCAGCTCTGGAAATGCAAAAGGCACTGGGACCCCTTTAACATAGGCACTGACTGATTTAAGAGGCGATTTTTATTTATTACACATTATGGTAATTCATTTTTCATTGTTTGGGAGATTCAGGGGGCTTTGTGTTACCTTTAAGGAAAGTGCTGACAAGCTACCACAAGTGTAAGGCGAGAGGCCACACAAGAGGAGGTAAAGAAAACCAGTGCTAATGGCTGTTTGCTCGAATATGGTTGATAGTCTTCATTCAGCCTGTATTTATTTAGGAACTCAAGGAATATTACAATTGTGGCAACAAGTCAGGAGCTGCTCCATCTTGTAAATTGGTTTGCTTATTCATATCAAGTACTCAAAGCCAATAAATGTCCTGGTTTGGGAAGTATGACACCGAGTGCAGAGTCACTGAGGAAGGCAATGAGCTCTCTCCCTCACTCCAGCACTCAGCACTTAGTAATCGCTGGCTGCTACATAAATCCTGCGCTGTATTATGATATGTGCTAGGCACAGCCTTTTCCTTGAGTCGAGCCCCAGAATTGCTTCTTTAGCTCTGTGCAGAAACAAGTTAGCTCTTCTCTTTGGACTTGGGCATAGGAAACAGAGTCTAGTTTTACTTTCCTGTGTCTACTCATTTTTCATATTTTCTCACTCCTAGACAGATGAAATTTGCTTTTTGGGATCAAGAATTTAAAATGGTGATAATGATCCCATCTCGGAGTATCTTCATAAGCAACCTCCCTGAGAGATAACAGTTGGTCTGTTAACAGCAGAGCCAGTAAAGCCTGCTTTGTTGAGAATTTGTGCCTGATACCAAACTGATGCATGGATGTGCCATTATCTGCAAGAACAGATTAACATTCACTGCAACCTGTCCTTTGGCAGGTACACAAGTCAGGTCTCTTTGCATAAAGCAAATTAAAATGGGAGATGTTTTAGAATTATCCCCCTGATTAATTGTTTGGTTTAAGTGCCATTGGATGAGGAGGAAGGAAAACTGACAATCAAAAAAAGAAACAAATGCTGTGTAGAGCAAAGGTTGGGAAACCCCAGTCAATTCTAGGTCAAGTAAGAAAGAACTGGAATAATTTCCCAAGGACCATGTGATTACTATTTAGCCAATTAACAAACTATTTAAGGCATTTATCTGATTCAGATTAGGAAGAAGAATATGCAATTAAAAAAAATCTTCATATTAATTGCAGAATTGTACCTCATACACTGCCCTCTTTAGGTCTGTCCTTAGAACCAAAGGTAACTTAAAAAAAAAAAAATTAATAAAATAATCTTATCTTTTCTCCCAATTTCAAATCAGAAATTCACGACTTGGTTCCAAGACTCTCAGATCTCAACTGTTGGACTAAGTAACAGAGCTCCCTCTAACGGTGCTACTATAGTTATACTGACTTACAGTCTATTGTTAAGTCGTGCTATTCCTGCATGTTACTAATAAAGTTACATCAAGCTCAGGACTGCCTTTGTTGTGTATATTTTTGTTTACTCACTTCCATCTGGTACTACAGTTCTTCTCGCTGAGAAAGGAGGCGGTTCATTGCAATGGAATCCGAATCTCAAACAGAGCTTTGGCAGAAGAGGATCATTTTTATATATTGAGTAACCTTTAAAAAAAAAAAGGCAGGCAGTGGAGGGGGAGAAGCAGAATTTAGCTAGTATCTTATATGGCTCTTTTTCCCCGACTGCAAATTCTGGTTAGATGTTTGCAAAATGCTTGCATTAACAAATACAGCAATATTTCCTTTGCATTTGGGGAGTATTTTCTTACTTTCTCATCCCATCCAGTTGGACTGGATGATCTTGGAGGTCTCTTCCAACCTGGTTGATTCTATTCTATTCTATCATGGGAGAGTTTGCTGTTGTCTTTGGGGTACTGCCAGGCATATAATTGTTGAGGTGAGTTGAAAACAATACAGGATTCAAAGAGAACATTTGAGAAAAAGAAGTGTAAGGACTTGAAAACCCTAAAGTAAGATAATACAAAAACTTGCTGATGCATAACATTAGTTCATTCACTTGCTTTTCATCTAGAAATTAGCCAAAGCCAAGCTTATTTCATGTCACGCTCACTGCTCCTCCTCACTTGTTGCAAATTTAAATGAAACAAGACCCAGAGGCAAACCACTCCTAATTTTGATCCAGAAAAACAAAAGCTACAATGAAGATTCTGTTTCTGTGTTTGTTCTACCCCCAAAACACTCAGTTTTGCCCAGAAGAGCTCTGAATATTCCAGTTTGAGCACAAGCAGAAATACTCTGTAGTGTCTCACGATTCCCCTCATTTGTGCACATCACCAATGTTAAAAAATCAGCAAATTACAGCTACTCAATGAAGGAATACACATAACATGGAAGGGATATTGCCCATGTGAAATAGGAGGTACTGACTTGGTTAGCTCATGAAGTCAGCACCATTAATTCCCTTTTACTGCAAGCGTGAAACTCCTGCACACAGTTGGAACAAAAGGTAGAATTTGACAGAAGCTTTACTATGTACAGTCAAAATAAGAATAAAGCAGGGACAACCTGCCCAGCAGAAAAATACAAAATAAGAGCAGGAGAGAAGGGAGCAGAATCTATTGGAAAGAAACCTGGCAAAACTGTAACTATGCACGGCTATGTTTATATGTATTTTGTACTTTATGAAATATTATGAGCATACACCACATTGGTTTTAAAAAAAAAAGAACAGCAGAAGTACTAAGAGAAATAAAACACACCCTTGGCTAAGTATCTTGGTCTATCTCCCCAGGGAGTGAACGCATTTTTGGTGGTCAGACAAAAAGGAAAGAAGGGATTCATTACTCTTACTCTCGTAGAAGTATATTCTATATGCAGAGGGCATTTATTTTAGCTTTCTCTTTTACTTAATCAGTAGCACAACTTTAAATAACTCATTCTCTTTCTGCATAGGACATGCCTATAAAAGGATTCATCAATAATCAGATCCTTGTATAAGTTTGGGGTTTTTTTTAAAGTTGCTACTGTTGAAAATCCATCTCAGAAAGTCAGTTCCTAAGTTTGAAAATCTGGACCTCAAGAGTTAACAGAGTTCAGCAGCTGGGGCACTGCAGGTGTACAGGTTGCAACTCCTTTTTTAGGTCACAGTAGTGGGTAGTAATGGATGGCACTAACAGTGGTTTATTTGATCCTAAGCTACCATCTTATTTGAGCTTGAAAAAAAATGCCAGTTTGTGGCTTTCAAATTATGGAATGAACTTAATTAAACTGCAAAACATTAAACAACAGAAGGAAAGATTAGATCCTTGTAGGAAAAAAAAAAATAAATTAAGTGCCTTTGTGACTTGAAGCAAATGAACATAAAATGGTTATAAAAATAAATCAACAGTTTCCAGTCCCACCCACTAGTTTTTTAGTGATGACAGCAAGGTAAGTTTGTCATTTCAGGGAAAAAAAAAAAGTGAGAAATAGGAAAGAATAGGCAGATACATAGATGCAGGTCTTTGAGACTCAAAGATATATCACTGCCTTTCTTTTTTTTTTGTCCTCTCCTCCCATCCCCTCCCCACCATCATTCTGTCATGCTAAGAGTTGCACACTCCCAATAGTTTACGTGTTGTTCTAAAGCTGAAGAAACATAGTAAAATGTGGAGCATTGCAACATTACCACTCTAATTTATCAAAAGTTTGGACTGCTTTCTCAATATGTGTGAGTGGGAAGAAAGAAAGAGGCATTTTTGACATGTAAAATCATGGTTGGAGAACTTCATCGAAAGTGCAGGCAAAAAAAAGGAGAATAAGAGACAGAGGGGGGAAACAGCAATGGGAGAAAAAAAAAGTCAGGGGAGCAAATTCACAGGTATATCTGACAATATTTTGTTAAAAAAAAAAAAACAGCACCCTTGGATTGTAAAGATTTCCTGCATTTTAACCAAAATTTTAAAAAATTAATTAAAATAAAGAATGTCAGATGAAGTCTTTTACACGAGACCAGAAAAAAAAACCCACGTGTTTCTACCAGCTGTCATGAAAATATTGCACAATGGATGGCACAGAAAACTAACCCTCAGTGGTCTGGGGCTTTTTTCTGGTGGTTTTTTTGTTTTTGAAGAAAATGTATAATCAACGCATCAGGAAAGCTAAACTGGAAAAAGAAGCTACCACATTGCATTTAACTTTCAAACACACAGAAGTCTGAATCTTCTCTTACTCTATGCATCACCAAAAAAGAGAAGACTGGATGAGGCACTTCGTGCCACAGGCTAGTTGACTGGATAGGGCTGGGTGATAAGTTGGACTGGATGATCTTGGAGGTCTCTTCCAACCTGGTTGATTCTATTCTATTCTACTGCAGACAATGCGATATTGAGAGAGTAATTCAACAAGGCACTTAACAATAGGCCCAAATTCAAATCAAAGAGACTGCTCAGCTGGGTCAGTGAAACTCTCCAAGCAAAAATCAGGGCTTAACAATATGCCCAAATTCAAACCCAAGAGACTGCTCAGCTGGGTCAGTGAAACTCTCCAAGCAAAAATCAGGGCCTAACAGAATGCCCAAAGTCAAATCAAAGGGACTGCTCAGCTGGGACAGTGAGA
>WAAF01021089.1:2230496-2312737 GCA_013400475.1 Tricholaema leucomelas
TCTCCAAGCAAAAATCAGGGCTTAACAATATGCCCAAATTCAAACCAAAGAGACTGCTCAGCTGGGGCAGTGAAACTCTCCAAGCAAAAATCAGGGCTTAACAATATGCCCAAATTCAAACCCAAGAGACTGCTCAGCTGGGTCAGTGAAACTCTCCAAGCAAAAATCAGGGCTTAACAGTATGCCCAAATTCAAATCAAAGAGACTGCTCAGCTGGGTCAGTGAAATTCTGCAAGCAAAAATCAGGGACAATCTTAATGTCTTCTGTATAAGAAACTGTCAGTAAGAAATTAAAGTCATTGCTCTTTAGAGGACTCTCGGAACAGAGTAAATCACAGAGACTGACCAGGAATGTGAGGACAAAGACTGTCAAAGAGATAGGCTGAGACTATGTAACACCTTACAAACAAGGAGAGCAATTTCAAAACCAGTATGGTATTTGACTGGCAGCCAATACATTTTCAAAATAAATCAAACGTGCTCCTGTCGTCTCCTTTTCATAAGAAACCTGGCAGCCACATTCTCTGCTAGTTGGAGTTTATGTAAAGTCCCCGGCTCCCTTAACATAGTGAAAACCCAGCCTGCACTACAAGTATTTTTACTGTTCATCTAAACCATACTTGCATCCTTGAACACCACTCTGTTTTCCCATGATTTTTGATCGTGTTGCATTCAAGGGGAGTCTTTAAAAGGTTAGCTTGCACTGCTCGAAGAACAAACCAAACCAGAACAAACCGAAAAATACCTAGAACTAGTTATGTGCAGTGCCTGATCTCAGAAACATCACAAATAGAAAATAAATTCTGTATGTGTAATTGAATGTTAAACTGGATCTGATCATTTTTAGAAACAAAAAATTAACTGACCTCACTAAAATTTGGAATTAATTACTCCTTTTCTGAGATTCATCTCCCATTAGTACACCAACAGTTTCTTTTCAGTATAGTAGTATTCTTTTCCAAGTATAGTGCATTAATACAGGGAATTGATATCTACTATAACAGGGAAAAAAATATTACAGCACTAATTGAATTCTGAGTAATAACTGAGTATTCTCCAGAGATGAAACAGAGCAGAAACTGGCAACAGGTTGAGGGGATGGGGGAAGTGGGAGGGAGCAGAAAAGCAAAGGTATTTGCTAATCACTGAAAGGAAAAGACGCATGCAAGTATGGTGCCATAAATCTACCTCTAGGCAGCAATGAAACAGCAAACGTAGAAAATGAAGAGCCTTGCCATCAACCAAAGCTGTAAGTGGGGAAAATTGTTACACTGCTTTATGCAAGCTAAAAAATCCAAATTACAGTAGTTGGGGGTGGGGTGGATTTTTCTTAATTTTATGAGTTCTTTCAAATCCAATTATATTAAAAAGTCCATAAATTCTTAATACCAGACTCTCGATTGTAATTTGGGGAAGATTCCATTATAAACAGCCAAGACTGATACAGCAGCACAACAGATACAGAGTGTTGTCATAGATGGGCAAGGAGCGAGTGACTGCTGGAGAAATGCTACAACTAATTTTATTTAACATCTTTATTAATGATCTCTAAGAGGGAGCACATAGTACATTAACTAAATTTGCACAGCACATTAATTAAGAAGTGCTACAAACATCAGAATGGATGTAGAGATACTTAAAATCATGGAGAGAACAAAACAAATAAACTGCCACCCAGACACACATGCTAATATCCTGGGTACTCAGGCAGTTAAATTCTGCACTGAATTTGGAGGTCTGTGGGCCCTTGCACTATATGCTGAACTCAGATTAACTGTGTAACACTTGCTTCTCGTGATGCTAGACAGGGGAGGAAAACTGTCTAGAATATTTTGTGTGCCTCCTTTTAGACAGGGAAAGATATTTGAGCTTAATTGTTGTGAGGTTAGCTCTTCACAATGATGTGTCAAGGGAAGAATGTCTCATTTGTCTAGGATTTTTCTAGATAAGCAGGTGAATTATTAGTCTTTCCCCCCTCTAATTCCTGTAACTTACATCTTTCTTTTTAAACCAGAAGAATCCTCCCTCTCCATAACAAGTGCAGCCTGATCGGTTTGATTTTTCAGGTTGTTTGCCTAAAGCATGTGGTCTCTGTATGAATAATTAGTCTTTATCATTCAGTTTCCTCTCCATAAAGATAGCTGAAAGCTAATTAGAAATTGTTCAGTGGTTAGACCTCCGTCTTTGATCACTCCTTACTTCTAAACTTTGTGCCTGTGCCCATACTGCATTCTCAAGATATTTTCCTTTACCATCGGAAAGGAGATAGAATTAAATCATGCCACAGTGTGCTAGTTTGAAGCTAGCTAGAATGTTTTGGTGAGAAGAACTAGATTACAGGCTGTGAGAAGAAAACAATGGTGATGTCTGCTTCACTCATAGGCTTGCTGAGATGTATAAGAACAAGAACACAAACATAGATAAGGGAGACGCTCTCTGTCTGGGCTTTGAGCTGCATCTCTCTCTAACCTAACCTGCCATCTGTGTGACTAAATCCACCTGCTTCCTAACTCTCCTGGCCGACCTTCCAATCTTCCTTGGCCATAAGGCAAGATCTGGGGTAAGGTAGAGGGGTAGGAGGGAAGGCGGAAGGGCAGTTGAGAGCCCTCCTGGCAACTCAGGTTTCTGGGAGGGGAGTTGTGTTTCTGTATTACCTTTTAACTTGTCCATTTCTGTATATAACTGTATCTATTGTAAATACCTGCCTGTATATTGTGCTAAGCTGTAAATATAAAGCTTCANTAGGGTAGGACCCAAACCATCACACACAGGACAGGAGTGCTGAGAGGATGAGTAAAATTAACAATGTAAAGCACTTACAGCCTATCTCACTTTAAAAAAAAAAAAAATGGATATTTTAGGATTTTTTGGTACAGAAAGGAAATTAGTACAGTCCTTCCAACATGCCTATGATCAAAACCACAATGTGGCAGCCAAATATACAGTGCTCATTGCTTCAATAGCTCCTTGTTAATTCACTTAACTCAAATATTGAAGTTATGTTTGGGAAGCCCCACTCAAAATTTACATGGCAAACTGACTCAGAAATGTCCCCCTACTTCTATTAACTCTTTTTATATCTTCCTGTCAAAGCCTCATCACTCATGGAAAATGAGCCACTTGTGGTAGGCTTTGATTTTGACAGGAATGCCACAGGAAAGGCGACTCACACATAGGTGGGATGGGCAGAGGACTGCTCAAGTCACACTCTCCAAAGCTCTTGTGGACGTGTGTGTATTTAATAACTACATAACAAGGAAATGATCAGGATAGACTCCATGCCACTGGCTGTTTGATACCTGATTATGCAGCAAATTTGCCAGCAACCTTGCTGAATAGGCTTTAAAATATATGCCTCGGTGGTCTCATAATCTCCATTATATGAGACCTGGAACATCACTTTTGGAATTCACCTCTGCTTTGCTCAGTGTAAGTTTGACTGTCTTCAGTCTGAGCAGAACGTATCAATGCCTTTTGATTCTACAATACATCAGCTTCAAAGAGGTAATGCCATTGTAGCTTTTATTGGAAAGAAGGTTCACTAAAAAGGGCAGCCTACTGCCTGCCCAGCATTTATCAATACCTATCTTCAAGGGAAATAAGCTCATTAGCAATGTGCCGTGTGGAAGGCTGGAAACAGGAAAACTGCATAGCAAATGACAACACCTAAATTAGAAGGCAAAACATGCTATAGCAGCAAGGATCAAATTTGACATCACAGCAACGTCCCTGCCCCCACTCAGTGAGTAAAGAAGGTCTGCATTGCATTTGAAGTTTATCCTAGTGAGTAAACAGTGAGTGTTTCTCATGTATTTGGCTTGCAGAATTAGCAGCGTAGCTAGAAATTGCTCTTCTGGGAAAAGCTTTACATTTTATGTTCCACATCTTCTTGTGAATTGCTGGCACCTCTGTCTAAATCTTATCAGTAGGTTTTACCAGCTATCTCTTTCCTCACTCCAATTAGCATAGAGAGAAAAGAGCATTTATCTTTGTCTTCAGGAGCTGAAAAAGATGATAGGAGTGGCAGATAGTACTGGGTGTGTTATGGGAATTTTTACATCCATAATTGCATGTACTATGCCCTGCAGCCCAGGTTTTGAGTCAGTCAATCGGTACTGGACTGGGTCAAAGATTCATCCAGCTCTGCGTTCTGCCTCTGACTACAGCTCCTGGCAGACACGGAGAGGACAGTAAGGATCATCTGAAGATACACCTATAGACAAATATGCATTGGTACTCTCTCTGGTATCTGCCCTTCTAAATTATGATCATCCAGAGCTGGGGGCTGCACTGGACCACAGATTTTAACAGCTCCAAAAGGACTCAACTTCCTTTAATGTGTCTAGCTCATTTTTAACATATTACACTTTCAGAAATGCAGGTCCATGATTTGCTTCCCTTCTGATCAGTTCACAGGGAAGAGAGAGAGGGTCAGGATATGCACTCCCTGCTCTCTGGCTGCTTTGCTCTGCCTTTTTCGGAAATTTCCTATGATTGCTGAGGTGACACTTGAGAAAGGGGTAAGCAGGACTTCTGTTTTCATCATGTTTTAAAACAAACTTCCAACACCACCCAAGCAGTCCAGCAGCCTACAGTAAAGGGAATTGTATCCAGTCTTGCAAGTCCTGTGTGGGAGATCAGCATATGAGATGTGAAACAAGTAGTGCTGCCGAGCAGGATTTGATACATGAAAGAGCAGACTCCTCACAGACTGTCTCTGCTATTGAAAATAAAGCAGAGTCTTTTTCTAAGAGATTAGAAGGTGCTGAAAACAAGTTTGCTGCTCTGCAAATTAGCTGTGCTGGATACGTTGGCATGTTTAATATGCTGCTCAAGGAAAATAAAGTGCTACAATACAAGATGGACAACGTAGATAATGAGGCCAGAAACGGGAATTCTAAGAATAGTTCTGGACATCTAAGACAACTGAAAGAGGGGAAGGGGATGCTCTCTTTGCACAGCAGCCTGAGCTTCTGTAGTTCTGGGGGAGGACTGGGTACTGATTGCTTTGATCTCTGCAAGGGGAGCAGCACAGAAAAAGCAATATAGTCTGCAGTAGTCTGTTATGTTGCTCAGGGAGCCCTTGCACAGCGATGGGAAGCTTCCAGTGATTAGACTGTCTCAAAGTTGTCTCAAGGCTGGGGAACCAACTCCCCCATCCACTCACTTTTTCTGCTCACAGTGTAAAATGCAGTTTTTTGACCTTGCCTTCTCAAACAACCTATGTAAGTTACAACAAAGTTTTTTGTGGTGCAGCCTCATATGTTTGGGATGAGATGGAACTCTTTAAGGGCTGCTGCGATTCATGCATGAATGGAAAGCACCCACAAAGCAACAAGTGATTCCCATAACCTCTTTTACTTGCTCTGCTGTCTTATTAAACTGACTCACCTTCCTGCTAAAGACAGCACCCAGTTGTTTATTTCACACATGAATGTCTTGTTCCACTCATATCACATATTCCCCTTAAACTTCCTCAGAGGTCCTTATCTCAAAATCTGTTTTATTTTACACCCAACTCAATATCATGTTCTCTGATATCAGCCTGCCCATTCTGTCCTACTCCTTTCTGTCGAGCACAGCCATTTCAAATTTGAGGTAATAATTCTAACATAAGGGGAAATCTCTTGATTTGCATTTGAGACTAACTGTGCCCAGATCTATATCCTGAAATCCTGTTTCTTAATTCCAGTTTGCTACTTCTTCCCCCCCTCTTTCTCTTGACAGTATGATTGGGATTTAGTTCAGAAAACATTTTGAGCATCTCGTGCCCAAAAACTCCAGTGAAGCAGCTGTTTAAAATGCCCATGGTTTCTAAATAGAGGCCAGATAAAATGCATATTTAAGTCTGTCTAAATGAGGGTGTTACATTTGAAACAGCCCACTGTGCAAAGCCTTAGCCAGTCAGCTTGTTGGAATAGAGACCACTCAGCTTTTTCCAGTGTTGAAAACACTGGGTTTCTAATCCTGATTTATTCTAATGTTACATAAACAAAGACCTTTTGGTGCCTGGTGAACGAGAACAGTTTTGATGCATACAGCAACAGCTCTACTTTGACAGCTCCAATTCAGCTTGTTTAGATATCCACAAGTTGCATGCGAATGGGTTTGTGCCCATCAGCCTGCCGCATTCTTGTCCCTTCCATCACTGAAAGAGCGGATGACAAACAACTCTCCACATGAAAGGCAAGACAGAGGTCGTACTGCCTCTTCTTTCCTAAAGCATATCCACTCCATTTCATTTGCCATGAGAGAAAACAAAATCCTCCTCACGAGATCTCTTTGCTAAACGTATATTCTTTAGATCTAGATAGAGAAAGTAAGAAGTGGAGACGTCACCCTGCAAACACCTATAACCCAGCCCTGCAGGCTGGTGACTGCCTTGTTGCCTCATACAGTGGCTCACACACATCAATGCCAGGCTTGGGGTGGGGGTGAGGGTCACAGAGATATTTTGCAAATTTGGGGAATTATTTCAGGAGAAGAGTATGGAAGGAGTATTCAAAACTCAGAAGCTTCTACTTTGATGTTGCATCCTTTTCCCTTGTCATTCAAACACATGTTTTTTTGTTTAAGGATGATTAATATATTTTTAATGTTTTGCCTAACTGAAGGGAAGCCTGTGCTATATATTAAAAGAGGCTAGAAAAACACCCCGAAAGCTGAGCTGGCATAAGTGGGTAGCCTGTATGAGATGTTTATTATGATTTTTCCTTGAGATCCTTGTCTCCTCATTTTTCACTGTTTCTTTTTGCATTTGTCACTGCCCTATTTGAGGCATCTTGTCTTCACTCCTGTATTAGTCCAAGTCCCAAGAAGAATTCAACCCAAAAAAAAGCCTCTGAGAAGGCTTTAACAAGTACAACACTGAGCCAAGCTCCATGCAGAGCTTTGCAACATTAGAGACCTAACTTGACTGCTACTGCAGCTCAGCTTACTGAAAATCTAGGTTTAATAGTGCAGGTTTCAGGGTATTCATCAACAGCTCAGATTAGGGTACAACATGGCACACCCAAGCCTGAGTATGCGAGACTCAGAGCTTTTATTCTGGCCAAAGAAAAGACAAACTATCAGTCACAGGACAGGGCTCTGTGCTCCCCACACTCTACAGCAACTATGTCCCAGTGCATCTGCCCCAGCCACTCTGAGGGAGCCCCTCGCCCCAGCAGACCCAGGGAGATCACCTGCTCCACCTCCATCTCCTCCACATGGAAAAGTCATTTCAATACCTAACCCTGACTCCAGACAGACATAGCAAGTCCTACCAAAGGCAGGGAGGTTATTCTCTCTCATGATTATATTTTTCAGTGTTAACAGGGATAACTGCAGGTGATAGCTGCGCTTGGCACAAAGGACAAAACAGAAGACGCATTTGTCAGCAAATATTAAAATCTGAAGAGTTCCTGGAACTGGATTTGCAGGCACTTCTTGAACACTGGAAACGGAGGAGATGCCACTTTTAGTGGCAACAGCTAAATCTGAGCTCAGGCAAATGGATCAGATGAAACAGGTTCTTAAACGTGCAGGGGAAATGACTGATCCACTGTCATGCAGCACAAACATTTATCATGTAAATAAACAGTAGTCCATAAGGTCCTCAGATTAACTTGTTTCTATTCATGTCATTTTCACCTTGCTGATAAGATGAAAAATCTTACTATATTTTACCTTCCTAAGTCTTACGACTCTGACATATACTCAGAAAGATTGCCTTTGCTGCTGCTAACTACCTGCCGGCACTCTCATTAAGGTTCATTTAGGAGTAATCTATTACCAAAAGGAAAGGCCCAAGATTTATTTAAATCACAGCATGCCATTCTGCAGCAACAGGAAAGCATCCAGTTCCCCCCCACCAGCACTCTGAGAGCTGCTCAGTGGTGGAAGAGCAGCCCATGGGTGGTTGCATTGAATTTCCAGATGAGAAAGTAATGGCAGAAAACTCAGGCCACCACAACTCTGAACAAGTGCAAAGAGAAATATTTCACTCTAGTATGAAGAGCTGTGTGCAAAGTATATAAACACTACACTGACTCTAGAAAAATATCAAGGCAGCTGATAAGAATATTTAAGAAAGTATATGCTATGTCAAACCATTTGCATATACATTATTCTTCTTACTTTCATTTATGGAGATACAAAAATGACTAATATATGCTTGGAAAAGATACACACAAGGGCATAATACAAAGCACCAGGTTATTCTAAACTGCAGGCAATTATGCATTTAAACAGTTTGTTGGGGTTTGGTTTTAAGTTTAAAATCTTCACTAGAAACTTAAATCTATGCTTGAATCAAAATTTATCAAATATTACAGATTATATTACTATCCAAGTACTTTGAATGGTTCACTTCAAAATATTCCTCATCTAGTTTACTTTTCAAAATGCATTTGAGAAAATGATGTTTTAGGCAAAAGTGAATAAAATGCTAATGGAATTAGAGGGAGAAAAAACCAGAAACAATGTTGACTGACACACAAAAAGTAGGCTTTGTTAATGTTATATTCATTACCTTAGAAAACGTTTTACAGGAAGTGCAGTAAATCCACCACAGATGTGATAAAGATTAAAACCTCTTTTAGAGCAAATCTCTCCTTTTAAAATAACCCAAAGGCATGTGCAACATTTCTCAGCAATTCCCCAAATAAACAGCTGATGAAACAAACTCAATATTCATCTGAAGCATTTCATAAGTCCTACACAAATAAATCCTGTTAATCAAGTTGAAAATCACAAAATCCCCATTTTCTCCTTCATCTCCAAGAGATATTAAAAAGCACTTAGAAGCTAATTTGAAATGGCAGTCCCTTTGCTCCAGCACTGTGCTACCTACCACAAGGACACAGAAAACCACTTGCAGGAGATTATATGCACTGCATCTCCCTTACAGCAGCCTTTAAATTAAAGAAACCCAACATTCTGAAATACAAGTACCTAAATTAAGAGTGCTTTATCTGATACATTTAAGGGAGGAGATGTTATTTTTTTATCCACCATGTTCCATTTTGGTTTTTATTAGACCATCTTTAGATGAACCAGGATTAAATATTTGCATTAAGCATACCTATAAATGCCAATGAACAGCTGGGTCCTATCAACCCAAGCATCACAAATGGACTGCAAGATTCTGATTACTACATGCATATTTAATCAGCTTTAACGTTTTTCTCCTAAAGAATATGTGACAACACAGTAGAGCTAAATGAGAGTGTAAAACTAGAGAATTAAACCAGCCACTTCGTCACGACAACATATTGTATTTCATTCTCCTCAAATAAGTGTCCCTCTCCTGCAATTTCCATACAGTATTTCTATCATTCTCCCATAGATTTGGTTAATACTTTAAAGCAATTGAATTAAGAGGAATATTTCAATCAACAATAGACTCCCAGAAGAAACAAACAACAAAAAAATCACTTCTAACATACAAAAAATACTTTGCCATTGCCCATTGCTTTGTAAGACAAGGTATAGCTTAATCGTTACATCCTACTCTCACACATGAGGGCTATAAGAGAATTAAAAGGAAAAAAAAGGTTGAAATGGTGCAGCTGAATAGGAAAAACAGCCTTGGGACCCAAACCTGCAAGCATTTTTTTTCCCCATGATTAACTACTCTGCCACGAGGAATCTCATTTGAATCATTAGGAGTAAGCAAAGTTAAATCTGTACATAAGTATTTACAGGTTTGGACTTTGATATGACCCAAGCACATAGCAGAGAAACTCTGTCTCTATTTTTCTTTGTCTAATTCCCATCACTAACATGAAGGATTTCTTCAGAAGGAAAAAAAAAAAGACCAGTCAATGAATGGCATCTTTCCCTGAGAGTTTTAATTCAGATTTTGGTTTTGAAGAAAAAATTCTCTCTCTCTCTCCCCCTCCCCAAACAAAAGTAGTGTAAAGAGAACATGTGTACAGATTACAGCCCATAAAACAACTGCATATAACGTTAAATATTTGCCTATCTTCTTATGTCAGCTTGGCAAGAATTAAACTTGCTACTCATGAGTATTGCTGACATTCCAAGTTCATGCCAAGAAATGTATTTACTACTGCACACTGGCATCTTTTATACAGCATAACATATGTGTGTGTTTATATGCATATACAGATATGCATGCACAGTCAGAAAGAGTTGTGCCATAAATAATATTCAATTAAGTGACAATAGTATTTAACCCATGCATCCCAAACTCACTAATAAACAAAATCAATGTAAAGACAAAACCTATGCTTGACTTTCGTCATGATGTAATTGCTAATTAAGATGCTAGCCGGACTAACACAAAGTAGGCTAATTTGGCTAATCACTCCATTTCCTCACTTTCTTTCTGCAATGAAAATATTACTGCAAAATTCCTATTATGTTAATAACACAGGACTAAACAAAGTGATAAAAAGTAGGATTCAGCTCCAACAGAAAAGGAACACACAAGAGTATGAACACTGCTTCTCAATCAAGCTACTTCTCTGCTGAAAAAAAAAGTGCATAGACTGGGGTATGCCAAACAGAACACAACCAATCCAAACACTGCACTGTGTCTTAACTGGAAAATGTAACCTTTTTCTTTCTTTCTTAAAAGAAAGCAATGCAGTAAGTGCATAGACTTCAATGCTTAAGAAATTCTCCCCACGGATGGCATACATAATTTGATATATTATATGTATTTCCTTGTACATTTCCTCCAAATTCCTCTACTCGAATTAAGTCAGTTGCAATACAGAGTTTCTCAACAGGAGCTTTAACAGACATCAGATCTTTCACTCATCTGTGACTACACCACTTTCCCACTGAAAGAACCAAGAACCAAACTTGCATCCAATTAACTCCCTGATGTTCCATGTCTACAAAAGGGCAAGGCACAGTCTAAGTGGAGCCCACAGCACAATAGCCATGGTACAGATTTGACAAAGCATGATCCCTGTGGGGGCTGTTGCTATGAATCAGAACTCACTGCTGGTCAGAACATGAGCAAAAGAGCCACGATTTACCTTTCACGTCTGCATCAGGGCTTAGGATGCCTGTGTATCCAGATGCCAGGTGACATGCTGTTCTGGTACCAAATGTCCTGATACAACACTGTTGGGCTGCTGTACTTGTTTCATTCCAATAAAAAGGGCATCTCCATGTCTAAAGGAGTTCTTGCCTGCTGAAACAGGCTCCGGAGTCGCTGGGGCCTCTTAGCATAGTTTGGAGTAGCTGAAACAACCAGGCCAGACATGCAAAGCGGTTATGGTCAGAGACCCCCATCTTGCACCATTTGTGAACTCGTATTCACTTGGCTCTTTCGAGTCTCACCTGTAACTGTTAGCCCAGAAAGAGGAGCAGTGACATGTGGGTCACACCGCAGCAACTGGCAGAAAGACAAGCATATCTGCCTACTGCTTCATGAATTTCTCTGGTCAGTACCAAATGTTTTTGTAGTCCAAGGTCACATCCATCATACAAATTAATGTAAAGTTCGCTATAAAAAATGAAATCAAAACATTTGGGTCAATACACAAAATTCCACAGAGAGCACTCTGAGGATTTCTTTGAGTGAGACAGAGCAAAATGCCCATAACATGTAGACAGCTGGTAATAACATCATGGCAAGGAAGCCTCTACATATTGCTTAGAAGCTCAAGTACATTTCAATTTGAAAATGCTTAAGCAAACTACATAAAATGAGTGCAAATCATATTTCCATAACTTACTTTCTCCATAAGAAAAGCAGCTGAAAGGGAGACTAAAATATGCAGGTTTAGAAGTTGTTTGCATAGGAAAGACACATCATAATTCTTGTAATACACAGTGTTAATGGTATATATTTAAATGAGCCTCTAAAGCCTGTCATCCTGCTTTCAGTGTTTCTTTAATCAGCAGAAATGGGGACTTGGATGTCAGCAGTTCTGAAAAACAACAGCTCCCTTTGCCTCCTGAGAGAGCTGTGCAAAGTCTCCATGAGACAGGGCTGCCCCCCATTCTGCTAAGAGCTGGTGGCTCTTGCTCTGCCATAGCTGCCACCACTGCACATAGCACTCTCTTCCTCATCTGAAAGCCTCAGAATTTGACCTGATTTTAATTTCAGTTGGAAAATCAGAACCACTATTTTCATAACACACTAAATCCAGCACTAGGCAAGGAACAATTGGCTCCCATGTATCTTTTCAGATACAAGCCAGCTACAATTTCTGGAACAAAATGGGTACTACTCCCCAAAACTCTTGTGGCGTTACGAAATGTACATGCAAGAAATGAGAGCAATAAGTAACACAAGAAACTGAGCAATAAGTAACTCCTGTTGTAGAAAGTCCAGAAAATCAGCATTCCAACAAACAGTTCATAAAAAGCATCCATCTGTTTAATACGAAAAATCCATTGTTAACTTTTTTATTTTCAAAGTAATTTATCAGTTCCTGAGATGTATTAAAACTGTATTTTGTGTTGTTCTTCTGGCATAGGGATCCCCAGAAGACAGTTTCAGCAGTCAGTGGAGAAGTTTTATCCAATGCTTTGGGGTCCTTGGGTTCTCTGGAGACACCAAGGCACCACTCAAGCCCCACTGATCTTTACAGCAGGCTAAATAGCAATGGGAAAGGGATGTGTCTTCTTCATGATGTTCCCCGAGCGCAGCTAGGGCTGGCTGCCAATATGGGCAGAGGGGCTGAAGAACAGTGACCCTTCAAAGGGCGCAGCTGAGCTGGTCACCTCCCTCCCCTGCTCCAGGTTCACATCTTTGCATGAACTCTCCACCTTTCATGAGCCACAGGAACTTAAAGCAAGGCACATATCATCGTAGCTTTGGAAACACGGAAATCCCAACCCATCCAGAGATGTTCTGTTCCCTGCACATGTCTGCCAATAATCAGTACCAGTGTGGCGGAAGGAGATGCACAGGAGCTGTAGCAAACAGTTATGGAGCAATTGTCTTGTAAGAATGAATTCTTCCAAACCCTCCATCTAGGATCTGAAAGTCTGCACTTACATGTGTTATGAGTTTTTAAGGACATTTGGATATATTTTAATGTATGTAATAATCTAATTGTTCTAGCTGCCCATGGCACGTGCTTTTTGTGTAAGTTAGCTTCAGACAAGACCCAGTTACATGGGGGATTTGATTAACGACTACCTGGAAAGTCTTACTTGAAAACTGACAAAGTTAATGAGCATGCAGGTGACTGTCACCAGTGGGGCTGTTGGAAAGTCACCAAAAACACTTATGAAACTTGAAAGAAAGGAGAAGAAATGGTCACCCCTCCCAAGTTTCAAGTTGACGAATGACACATGTGAATGTGCCCTTAATCAAACAAAACAACAAGGGGGGAGGGAGGGGAAGTTTCCTGATTAAATAATGAACTATTGCTTACAACAGCAAAATCACATAAACAAATGCAGTGACTATGAGAGCTAAAACGAGGAGAGAAAAGCAGTTTCAATAAAACCCAAGAGCCTCTCCAGATCACAAGCTGTGAGCATTAAGCCGTGCCTACACCACCAGTATGATTGGCACCAGTTGCTGCTGAGGCCATTAGTTACCAGAACATGCTGAATTTCTTTTAGCATTGACCCCAGCTCCTTCCAGCTCCTGGAGTGCATTTATCTTCTTTCTTTTGTGGGTTTGTTTTGATTTTTTTTTTTTTAAGTAGCTACACAAATTAAAGGAGTGGAACAGGTTGATATGGTGATGGCATTAAGTTTTGATCTCTTGCTTCAAACAAAAGGTACACACCCAGCTATCAGAAGAAAGTGAACATTGTTTAATGCTACTTGCCTGACTTTGCCTCACCTTTTACCTTGTGTAGTCACACAGATCTGAGCCAACAGGATATAAAATCTTACCCAACCAGAACTATCCACAGTGCAGATATTCGATACCCATGTTGCCTCTTCTTGTTTCTGAAATCCTTTCATAAATGTCCTTTTTACCTTAGCCTCTTTGTAATCCTTAAGTCATTTTCAAAAGAATAACAAACTCCCATCTAATGCACAGTGTCAGAAAGGGAAAGTCATTTTTCCAGGACAGCTTCCCTTCTTCTCTGTCAAAGAACAGCAGGCTATGGTGGGTCCCAATGCAGGTGACTGATTTGCAGATATGTTATTTACAACTTGGAAACCCTGCAGCTGCCACAAAGCTATCAGCAGCACCATTATGTGAAGCACTCTTTCAGACAGCACAATTGCAACGCTGATGTGCAATTAGGAGCTTCTGCATAGTCTGTTATTTTGATACTGTTCAATCAGAAATATGTAGACATATATATTATTCATAAAGAATCCAAACTTTTAGATCTCTCTATCTGGGAAAACAAACAACATCCCCACACAACCCAGGCTGACTTCAAGCCTCCCATTTCCTACTCCTGCACCACAATAAAAATGCTTGCAAAAGTTTCTGGACAGTCTCCTATCTTTTCTCTGGTTTGAGGAGAAAAAATAAATGTTCTTCAGATTCCTTATAACAGTGAGAGGTTTAAAATAGTTTCTAAAAGATTTTATAGCATCTTAAAATATTCTCTTTTATCTTTTATATTTTTCTTATAGTGTCTGCAGATTATGGGCTGAGTTTAAAAAACCCTTGGGTGCTACTTTTGGAGTTGAGAGTATGCATATGGTGCACACATTTCCAACTAAGTGATGACTTCCATGAGACATAGTATTATATGTGGGTGGGATGCTGGCAAGTAACAGATTTCAATGTACAATTCAAATAGGGGCAAGAAAATCCAAGTTTTGCAATAAAAGAAACATGTTGAAATTCAATGGGAGAAATTTAAAGTTATTTATTCTCTGCCTTCAAAAGAGCTGGGATTTTTGGTTGTGTCCTGAGGCTGTACGAAATGGCTACATGGAAAATCTGTCTCCAACCAAATCTGCCTGGGACTGCAGGCATTAGGCTGGTTTTGTGATGTCATCTAGAGTATTGTTTCACAGAAAATATGGAATTGATTGCTTTTTGCCAAGTGAAGTGGAAACAAAAAGATTTCCCATGCTCAGTTGTAATAACTCCAAAATTAGGGCTAATACATCTTTCTACCCTCAGCAGAAATCTCTTTACCTATAAGCAATTTTAGCTGCCTGGAAAGAGGTGTGCTGATGCCACGATGCTGCGTAAGAAGTGGGCTCTTGATGTTAGCCAGCAAATAGCCGTGGCTCCATTAGGATGTGGATAGTGTGATCTTTCAAGCTGCAGTAGCAACACTATAAAAATTCTTTGCCCAAGGCACTAGCATAGCAAGGGATGACTCTGATCATTAGTGCTGGAGAAGCAGTTATATTGTTTTGCAATTTATCCACTACCAGCAAAATTCTCAGCTCTGTACGGTACATAGTTCACATTTATTTCCTTCCCCAAGGAAAGTATAGATTGACCACACCATGAAATGTGCTGTGACTAGGACATTGTGTCCCAAATATGTTATGACATGCTCTGCTCTTTGTTTTGTAGACATTGTTACTGAATTGCACTATAGCCCTACATGAATCAAACGTTTTTAGGTCTTTAAGTGTGCTGACAGCACAGATAACCACCAGATTCTTGAAAGTCCAGCATCAAATTTGTACAGATCCAACTGATTTACCAACAAAGACCTTAAAGGAAGTATTTGTTATAAAGGCAATTCTTGAGGAAAGAAATAGTAGGTGTCTGTTTACTACAAAAATGGGAAGATGTTCTTGCAAATGGAAAGGGTGGGTGGTGACAGCACAAGGCATAGGAACGTAAGTGGGAGAAGGATGAAAAGTTTGGGGGATGTGGTATCAGGAAAACACAGGAGGTTATGTAAAACTAATGAGACATGCAGAGCCCTAAAACCACATGCTATTACCCAGGGATCAAGTCCCACAAAATCTCATGCAATTTAAGAAAATACTATTTTCACATCAGATCTAAGACATACAATACAGGAGGAAAATAGTGTCTCCTTGTTTTTAAGCTTGGCACATCATCAAAGTCTCCTGTGAAGTCAAAGAAAAGCACCTCCACCCTAAGCTGGGGCTTCCACACAGGGAAAGAAAACATGTTCCCTTTAGTGGCTATTTCTACCAATGAAAGCAGAAAGTAGGTGGGAGACACACTGAGCTGTAAGCTCTTCCCATTTCACCCTAATTAAGCTGGAATTCAGCCAGACCACTATGTTTACAAAAACACAATGGAAGCCTATGGAAGTCCAGTCCACTCCTCCACAAAGATGGCACCTTTGGAAGTCCAGAGCTACCTCAGTCACTAATTTACCCTGACTCAGAAGGGCTCTCACTCCTGGTAACCCACCTGCTCCCTGATGCGCCTGGCCTTTGGTGGCTTTCCAGACAACTGAGGAGGCCTCGCCCTTGCCTGTGAGCTGACGGCTCCCAGACCAATGGGGAATGGCTGCAGACTTGAAAGACATGCTGCTTAAAAGGCTCTCTCATGTTTCAGCTGACCATGTGTTTTCTCTTAGTACCCTGCAAGTTCAAATACCTCTGTATAACAGAAGTCAGACTGAAAAGGCATTGTGCATAAAATAATTCTTACCCACGTTGGTACAAGCCTTTGTGCTTTTTAAAAGGGTACCCGAGCAGGCAGGGTACTATTCATGCTATTTGGCGCACAGATTGCATCTTGTTCAAATTCAATTTATACATACGTATTTGTAAAGGTTTTCTTTTAAACCTGATCTGCAGCAGCATAGATCATTCCACAGCAGCCACATCCTTCATAGGTAACTATCTTTTGAGAAAGACCAGATTCCTCTCTCTTTGCATCTAACGCTGCTAACTACAGTGCGTGTGCCAACCGCAGGATCAAGCTCACAGTAATGACATAGTTTGCAACAGTATCCCACTAAAGCCTAAAGCCAATCCCAAATCCCACAGCTGTTCTCTAAATTAAAATAAATAAATAAATAAAATGTAGGAGTACTGCTTTGTATTGAAGGATGCAGATCCATCAGTGGACAAAGTGTTCGGTGAACACATCCCAGTTCAGAAAAAGTGTTTGCTACCTCTGTTTTTTATTGTTTATTTAAAGGTACTGGGATTATAGTTTATTCAAGGCCCTTAGAAAGCCACTGCATAGCCACTAAAGTAAAACTTCATCACAGAATGAGTAGTCACTGTTGCAGAATAAAGTAATACCAATTCAACTTTCAACCAGGATTTGAGGACAACAGCTGAAGAAGTAATTGTGATTCTACTGAAAGACTTATTTTCTACTATACTTTGCTTTCTACCAATGTACTCATTGTCCATGAGCAAACATTTCAGCAGCACTCCCCAAAGTCTTTGCATTTATACTGCAAACCCTGACACTTGCTCATAAACATCATTTAAGACAACGTGATGGACTCCTCACATTTGATCTTACCATCTACCTATCAAGCTAAGCACATTGCTCACTTGAAAGCATGGGAGTTAGGAAGCAGCTCAGAGGTGCCTTGATTGATGATTTTAGGTACTAAAACATGGAATAAGAATAATATCTTTTCAGCCCTACAGATACATAGTCTAAAATTACATGTAGACAGAGAGACAGACACACGTCCTCTCTTTTTCACTTGGCACCTTCAGCCTGGTCTAGAAAGCAAATCTGCAACATCATCCCAGGATCCACACACGTCAGAAATAACTCCTTTACTCTCCTGGCTCCCTGCCCCTGTTTAACAGTGAAAGTCCCAAAATCAGAGAGGCCAGGGATGCATTTTAAGGCAACACAAATAATCTTAGGCTATCAGGAATCCTTTCTCCAAACCAGACCAGTAGAGCTGCAGGAGCTTCATGTTTTGCACCACAGGGCTCCTTGATGCTGCATCCATCTGAGCAAACCATAGTGCAGCAGCTCATACCTGCCAAAAAAAGCCTTGCAGTCAGCAGCACTGAATGCTTCCTATTCTATATTTGCAGCTTAATTTCCCAATTCCCCATCAGCCTGTGTGGAGCACCTCACCACTACAATCAAGCCATTCTGAGTAGTTAACTCTCCCTGGGTTATGCTGTGCAGATTACTCTTAACACTCTAGGAAATGCATCATATCACTGTGTGATATGATGCTCTGCTATGGATTTTAGGAAACTTGGAATGTTTCTAAAACCCACATTAGTATGCTACATCTCATTGTCATGGAAAGTTTTGTTACAGAAAAATTCCAAAGCCATGAGAGCATTTACAGTAATCACTTACTTCAATGGAAGAGTGTTTAACAAAAGCCTTTTTCATTCGATAAAAAAGTCATAGAATCATAGAACATTTTGGGTTGGAAGCAACCTTAAAGATCATCTAGTTCCAAACCCCCTGCTATGGGCAGAGGCACCTTACACTAGACCAGGTTGCTTAAGGTCCCTGCTGCAAGTAAAATGTTCCCAAGCAAGGGCCTTTAATTCAAGAACAACAAACAGGACTAGAGTTTGGTTTGCTTGTATTTGAGCCAGAAACAATTAGTTATAAGATACTTATTAATGTGTATCTTTACTACTATGTTGACTCAGCCTTCTGCAGCTTTCTTTCTACATTACTTTATACTATCCATCTTCTCTGTTCAACCTGAGTCTGGCAGCCTGCAATAGGTGTGTTATCTGTGTTAGAGGTATATTCCAGTTTTCATGTTTTAAATACCCTCAGCCTGATGACCTCTTTTCTTCATAGGGAAAATGCAGGCTGCATCACTGGGCAAGACTTCAGAATGCGGTTGGAGACAGGGATTAGACACTACTGGACTAGTCAGAGCAAAGGTCTTCTTTCCTCAAGAAAATCTACAAGACTCCAGATTCAGTTTCCATTGGCAGCTTTTCTGGAGCATAGCATGATTCAAGCTGCTATGGGTTACGAACACACGCTAGGGAAGTTAAATAAGTACCTAATCCATGCACCACTCAATTAATACTGTGCTGTTAACAGGGTTATAACTGCATGCATTTCACAAGAATTAACCAGATTTGTTTGTATTAACATGGTCTTACATCTCCTGGGTGACAGTAGGAACCATGCAATGGGGATTTATGGTGTGCTCTGGCCGCTGTCACCGGTGCCCAGATGGGCTGTGCAGAGAACCTAGCACTGGTGATGCACAGGTGGCTCTGATCCCCACACATCATCTCCAGCACCTGCTGAAGAAGGAGACAGCTTGCTCCCAGCTGTTAAAGCCAACTGTAATTTGCATGGGGGAATTACTGATGGCTCTGCTCAGGGCGAGGGGAGATGACCCTCTGGCCTTCTGATTAAATGGACTAGAACTGAACTTGCAACAAAAATAAACACAGCAAGTACACAGATCAGCAACACTTGCGTGACTTCATGGAGACAAAAATCAAATTATTTCAAGATGATCTTTACAATTACGTTAGCAAGTTCAATAGAGCATCAAAGTTGACAGCTGTAGCTCTCTATGGCGAGCAGCCCGCCCAAAGCAGCAACAGAGCTTCTCCACAGCAGGGCTGAGCCCCTCTTTGCTCTCATTCCTCAGCCATTAACTCACATAAGTACCATGAAGATTTTCATTAAACAGCATTGGGAAGAGAGTTAGGTTAGAAATGGTAGTCTTGCCTCGTGTTTGGCACTGATGAGGTGAGACGCTGGTTTCGGTTCACGATTTCCTCCATTTGTTTCTCTTCCATTGTCTGTCTCACCAACTTTGCAAACTCCTATGTCTAGAGAGGAGATACCTGCATTGCTGCCTGCACACTGCCAACAGTAATGTGGCACTTAGCACATTAGCAATGGGTTCAAAGTGCTGACAGCAAAACTGTGGGCATAACTCTGCAATAATAGATGGGTTTCACTGTCTGTCTACACAACTACTCATTATTAAAATACCTTGCTTGCTTTTAGAAATTTCAACCTTCACAACATTTCATATTAAATCATTTACCTCCAGAAGCTGGATTTGCCTCCATTACTGAGAGTTACATTTATCCACTTTCCAGAGCAAGCAACACTGTAGGCTTTACAACAATTTATAGATTAACACCAAACCAAATGTAAGGTTTATACCCTTGAAAGGTCAGCATCATGCATTTGATGTGGACGACACAAGGTTTAGCCAAATGATACAGGCCACATTATAGGGCAAATATCTGTAGATCTAAGATGAGGTCCACATATTCTGCTAGTTTGCTCATTTGAAAACATCTGTAACAGAACATACTGATCTTTCACTAAAAAAAAAAACACACACAAATGGAGTCAGTTCCATTTGTTTTCCATATATGGGAAGAACTGTCTCTAAACAAATCTAATTCTTGACTCCAAGTAGAACTGAAGATGCTTTACAGATAAGAAGTGGTAAAATAAAATTGCAACAGATCACAGAAAATGATGTTGTTATTCCCTTCCTGCAGCATTCATCTAATTTTATGTTTCGCACTGGGGCAGTTTGGGCTTCTCATAAGACCAGAAAGACAGCAGACAAACATCAGTTCAGCAGTGGTTAGACTGCACTCATGTAACCCAGCAATCATAATTCAAGGGAGAAAATGGTTTCCTGTCAGAAATATAGACTGAAACTGCCAAGAAAATCTCTCCAAAGCTACAAACTTATCGCCATTCACCCATTAGACTTGTGATGAGGAGAAAATTCAAAATTGCACCACTTACTAAACCATGGATGGAATATCACACAGAGAGGAAGAAAAGAAGACATAGACACGAAGCCAGCTTGAGTTCTACTAATTACTTTGTTTTGAAATCACACTTCTAAAAAATCAGAATAGGTAAAAATACAGTTGCATTTACAGCCTGCTCGATGGAATACTTTTCCCAGACAACTTTTTGTTGATTTTGTTTTAGCTACAAAGACCTCTTACCCTTGTGGATTCACCCATCTCTCCATCCCTGGTGTGAAAACTATCACTTGTGATGACCAACGGGTTGGCTTCAGGACCCTGCATGTACAATGTACAACCAATGGGGACACCAACCTTGGAGTGAGAGCCTGAGTAACTATTCAAGCCACCCTTGCTGCAGTCCAGTTTTCATAAGGTTTATACCAAGATTACAGCCTTTTCAAGTTAAAAACAAAAAACAAAGAAAGGAAAGCTTGATAGTTGGTGCTCCTTGAGCTTTTAAAGACTATTTCCCAATGACAAGGAATTTCTCACCCCCATTGAGGGTATTCTGCTTCTCTGGCACTGACAGCAGGAAGAGGGAAAAAAGGCTGCACAATGTGATTTCCTGATTAAGCTACTTGTAACCTTCTTGATCTGCTTTCACCTGCTTTGTTCTGTTGGCTGGGTTTCTTTACAG
Organism: Tricholaema leucomelas; assembly: GCA_013400475.1. NCBI lineage: Eukaryota > Metazoa > Chordata > Aves > Piciformes > Lybiidae > Tricholaema lacrymosa > Tricholaema leucomelas. The sequence goes on from WAAF01021089.1 coordinate 2,251,693, forward strand.
TTTCATCTCCCGAGCACAAAGGAGATCCATGTTAGAAATGGATGGATGGCTCACAGCAACATTATCTCATGCAGCATCCAAAATTTTCAGATGTGAAGCCTCTGTCCATATTTTTCGCACTAGTGCTTGCAGCAGATAAAGAGCATCACCATTAGTAAATTATCAAATTAACCTCCCAGAGGAATAGAGACTGGAAACTCAGTTATCTGTTGCCAAAAGTCACTTTGTCACATCATGAATACAAAATCCAGAGCACGCTGAAATTTTTTTGCAGAGCGCTCCAGAACACAAAACAAGAAATAAGAAACACAGTAAGGGCTGAATCTAGCTATAAATTCTGACATATCTCCACTAATAATGATTAATAACTAAGGAAAAGAAAAGAGAAGCTGCCTACATAAATGTCAACCTGAGCTGACATTAAGACATACAGCTATTTTAAATATTTTCCCTTCTAATTACATTTCTTACTACTGTAAAATATTCCGCATACAAAACCAGATTGGCTCTACTGCCTGTCTCAAAAGCAGCAGGCAGTCAAATAAGCTCTGAAAAGCTAATTCAAATGCCACAAATAAAACAGCACTGCTGTTTCTTCCATAGAAATTTCAAATAAAGGTCATTTACTTCTCTTGTGACTATCAGACAAAGGTATTAGCACCACAGAAGTTATTCAACAGTAATATATGAAGAGGGAGACTGAATGCCCAAACCCAAAGTCATTGCTACAGCTCCCAGTATTTTTACTTACATTCCAGTGAGAACACAACTTAATTGGCTTATGGAGAGGGCTGTGGCTGCACTAAATCAGCTTGTTTGCCAGTACAAGAGTAACCTCCTAAAGAGCAAGCTCAAGAGTGCACTAGTAACTGGTAGTCAGGGTATGCCAGTTTGTTCACTATTTCCCAAAGACCAGACTTCTTCTTTGAAAGACAGGTTTGCAATTAATGCCTAGCCTTTCAGATTCCACATGACCCAAATTCCACTGTTCAGGAACAAGAAACATAAGTTTCAGTATTTCCCTGTTTTACTGACAGGTGTAAATGAGAGTGTGTGCGTGCCAGAGAGCAGATGTGGACAGAGCTATGCAGTGAAGGCTGTTTGCTGGAGCTCCATGGATTCACTTCACATAGGGTGTTGTATCAGTAACATGACATCAGCAGGAGGCTAAATCCTGGTGATATTAAACCTACTAATGCTATTGGCATGTCACAAGCATTATGCCCCACTACACCTCACTCCTCAGCCCACTCTGATGGTGTGCTGCTTTCCCTTCTCCCTTCCAGCCCAGATCCTCGGAAAGGTCTCTATGCAACATAGGAGAGCAGCATGGCTGGAGGAGAACTGTGGGACTCCTCCTGCTCTTCAGGAAGCTGCTCATACAAACTCAAGCTGATGAGCAGAGAAATTCAGGGGCTCTTCCGGGCTTTGGGAGGTGGGTGAGTGAGTCTCTGGGTCATGCCAGGGATTCCAGCCAGGACTGATTTCAGCAAAACTACATCTGGCAAAGAGAAGGTGACCAGTGGCAGGAAGCAAATCCCATCCATTAACGCCACAGACCTCTCATACAAAAAGCTCAACAGCATGTTAATATTTGCGACTATCAAAGTACCCTCCTTGCTGTCAGTTATCATGCACGATGGAAATAGCATCATTTGTCACTGGTTCAATGCCATGTAACACATCTGGAAGCAGGGTGTTGGCGGTATTTGTGTTATGCTCTCAGTGGGATACAATTTGCTAGTAGGGATCATGACAGCACTGCTGGAGATGAAAACACCCAAAAAAGTGTCCATGACTGGCAACTTGTATTTTGCAACATATGTCAGACTCTTGTCTGTGATGTGGCACAACTAGCTATCGTATGATGTAAGTGCGACAGTAGATATTTTAACATCCAACACAATTGTCTGGAGAAGTTCATTTGACTCCCTGCTGTGAGACGCCTTACGTGACAACCAAGTCCTGCAAACCGCTCTACTCCATTGCAACGGCGCTGTGCGCCGAGAGCGCTTCTCACAAGGCAGGATGCACCGGGCAGAAATTGCCAGCACTGAACTGCAAATGGAAAACCTTTAAAGAAACACAAATATTAGCCAAACGGGATGCAGAATTACTAGCTCGGGTTGGGCCTCCTCAGAGCAATGAAGCAATTCCCTTGGAAATGCCTCTATATGTTCAGAGCCTACACTTTAGGTGGATTAGGCATGTTGTCATCTTATGTGAATACCAGTCTTTACTTGGGAAAATGAATTAAGACCACACCAAAATTACTCCAATGAAGAGCTCTCAACAGCACTTGCAACCTCAGGGATGCCGTTACAATGGCAAAAGGAACCAGCAAAATACAGACTGGTTTACCAGTGCTGTTTTACTGCAGAGCAGAAAAACGGTTTCTGAAACACACCAAGGAAATACTTTGCTTGGATCTCAGCATGGCAGTGCAGTTCCTTGAGAAAAGAAAGTCCTTCTTCCCTTCCAACACAGAGCTTAGGAAAAAATCACATCTGACATGAGTCATCTTCTCATTCAGACATGAATTCAGTTTATCCTGATGATCTAACCCCTACCTTCTCCAGACATTCTCAACAGGAGACCCAGGCAGAGGAGCAGAGAGAAGCTCAGTGACAGAGGTGAAAAGAGGAAGCAAAAACATACACAAACACACAGAAAAGCGATAATTCTGGAGCTTTCCTCCAGGAAACCATGTGCCACTGCACAGCAACAAAAATAACCCAGGGGTTCCCTCTCTGCTCCGGCTCCCTGTGAGGAACCACTTTAAAGCTTTGAGAACATTTGCAGAGTTTGAGAGAAATGTTTTTTGTTTAACTTCAGCTACTTCAGAAATGCCTGGGGCCTGAAGAAACATGTTTTTGGATTGCTCTTAAAGAACAGGCTGGACTTTGAAGTTTGGGGAATTTTTTTCACGTCAAATGTTAATTTAATAAACACCAACATGACAAATCAGTCTGGGGAAAAATTAACAATAACTAAAACCTGACCTCTTCTTGGATTAATTAATTGTGGTATATTGTTACTTACTCTAATATGGTGATGGGTCTGGCACTTCAAGTCCTGTAAGCCATACTGCATAATGTGTTTTTGTGTCCTATCTAAGCACATTTGATACCATTGCCTATTTGCCCTTAAAAAATAAAAGGTATACCATCATCACTGAACACATTTCAGTGTGGGCAGTAACAAGCCCGTGAATAACTGCTTTGCTTATGGAGAATTTCAGTTTAAGAAATGCACGCAGAAATTCAAAGCATCTCCAATCTAAATTACTTCTCTGTACACTGCTTCTCTCTAACAGAGGTTTCATCAATGCCACTGCATCTACCCTGCACTTGCTTGTTAATTGAAGTGCTTGACCAAAGTGTCCCATGTGACTCATTTATTCTTCACTGTATTGCAAGAAATGGCTGGATAAGGAAACCTTGACTCTATGGGAAGTAATGGGTCAGTCGGCCGCAAGCCACACACAGACTATTAATTACAGCTACATGGTTGCAGAATCATCTGCTAACACTGTACAAACAGGAACAGTATCGTGCCAGTATTGCCACATCCACATTTTTGCATTCTCTTCTCAATTTTCCTCACCATGATTCATTCTTAATAGGTGCCCTATTAAGTACTCAAAAAGCAATATTGTAAAACAACCTTCCGCTGCAAACACTGGTAAGCAGCAGTTCACTCACCGCCGTACTTCCTTACTATCCCAGTCAAGTACAGAGTGGGAACTACTGCTACTCAATAGACTTTTCTGTAGATTTCAGGGACCTTTTTTTTCAGGAATCTGAAGACTCTAATGCTTCAGCAGCCAAAAAATGTACCAATCAAGAGCCACTGGAACAAGTTTGCTTCTCACAAGTCACTCGATTGGTTAAAAGCAAAACCAAGACGACATCCTCTCCAGATTCTAGTCTGTTCTCATTAATGTAAATCAAATTAATTGTACTGGGACATTCCTAATGTGGGATGGAGCTGAGATGGGAGAACTTCTGATGTTTTTATCCCCAGGGAATCCTGCACCAGATTCATCCCTCTGACAAACAGAGCTATTGCAAAGGGACAGATCCTCAGCACTGATGGACAGGGTGCTTTGATTAACACCACAAGCTTCTGACCCAGAATATCAGCGCCCTGAGGAGGATTCCAGCAAACATCTGTTACTATTAAAGATCGCTGGTTGAGATCTACACCCAGGGAGAGCCAGGGCTGAGGGATTGCATAGTTCCTCTCTGAGGCCTAACCAGCACAGAGAATGCTAGCAGAGCAACACATAAGGAAATCAGCTTCAGAATCTGGGCTGAGGAATGTGAAACTATTCATTTAGTGGTTTCTCTAATATTTCTCCATTTAATATTTGCAAATGTAATATTTACACATGCAAGCATTACGAAAATTATGTTATAAAGATCAGCTTCTGTACTTCTCATAATAAACAAACAACCAAAAACACACGGTATGTATAGCAGGGATTTACAGCTGGGATCCCATATTACTCCTTACAGCCACTTATCTAAGATCTAGTATCTATAAAAAGCCTCTCTGTTTGCTATTTATACAGGTGTCCTGGAGCATTATATAATCATGCAGATCAACATAGCCTTAGGATCTCAAAGTATAATAAAAGTACATTTAGATCATGTCATAGAGGGAAAAGAGTTGGCTACCATTTGACATCGGTCTTTTACCCCTTCCAGAAGTCCACCCAGACAAGGAGGATCGATGTCTTCGGTTCTTCATAAGAATAAGGTAAAGAGAACACATATTTTCCTAATCTTGTTCCTGTAGATATTTTAAATATAGAGTCAAGCTGGCTTCTCACATAAACATTAACATTTTGCCACTCTTATGCTAAGTAGTTTCACTAAACTTGGCAATAGACCTCCTACAATAAGGTTCACAAGCCAGGAATCTTACAAGATCTCCACTTTCAAAAGTCAGCCTTTAAAATAGTAAAACCATAGTATGAAAAATATACACCACCAAGGAGGACATGAAGACATGAGAGATGACGGAGTCTACACAAGGCATAGATGTTTCCACATATTCTTTAACCACAGAGAGGATCAGAAAGTACATTACAAATTAAAGCAAAAATGCCCTCTAGAAAAGGCACATAGCATCCCTTTAAAAAAGAAAAGATAAAATCCTCTACAATGACTAATCTATCATTTCAGTCAGCCAAATCCTGAAGACCAGTTTGAGTCTTAACAAGGTAACAACAAAATCCACTAGAATGTAAGAGCGAGGGACATATTCGGTTTCCATTACATCTGGCTTTATTAGAGCTTATTCTGCTTTCAATCTACTATAATAAAGACCTTACTTTTGTGTAAAGACCTTAGAACTCGGTATGCTCATACAGAAATACACATTGCATGCAAATGACATGGCAAAGGCAACACTAGTACATCAGACCTTGTACTTACTGTGAATGAATGACGTCCTCCGTTCACAAATTCCTCCTGTCATTCTTTTCCAAAGCATCTGTTACACAGGATCTATATATACTGCCTTGTTACAGGAGACAACACCAGGATGAAGAAATTGCCACTTCTCAGTTCTTAGGCCATTTACAACTGCTGCTCATGCCAAGGCATTGCACCTTTCTCATCATTTCTATCTGCTATTCAGATTCCCATAGACACAAGAAGGCTGTAGCAAGAAACCTAGAGTCTTACATGTAAGGCAATAAAAATCACACTCTCACAATTTTTACAAAGCTCTTATCACTAGTGTTCAGGTGCAAGCACGTCATCACATAGAGAGAGGATTGCCAGAGGCCATCGTTAACAAGCATTCCATATAATGCATGTAACTACCAAGGAGTTGCTCCCAGACTACTATCATTGGCATGTGCCTAGTTGTACGTATATAAATCAAATGGCGCTGAGGCTTAAACTGGACGTACTATCTTTGACAGATGTAATCATTTGTCTGCTTGAGAACCATGGCAACACTAGCTCTTGAGAAGTGTGTTTGTTTAACACATCTTGTGCTATTCGTTTTCTCCACAGTGGGGTTTTTGAACTCTGCCTTTGGATGTGGCTCTACTTCTAGTCCATTAGGTCCTCAAACCTGATATACTTACAGGCTCTTTACCCACAAACGTACTCTGCGAGATCGAAGTATCATTAAAGAAATACTTTTGTCCAGAATGTAAAAATACATCCAAATTTATATGAATGTCAATCAACAGCACTGAAGACTGATAACAAAGTCAATGTATTTGCCCACCATACCTTAGGTTTTTCCCCATTTTCCTCAGACATTTAAGTGTTTTGCCGAGTGACAAAATTCTTATTCCTGCTGTGAATTCTATCACCCAAAGGAAAGCACAAAAATACAGCTGAGCAGTATTTTACAGCATTAATGATCTCAATCTTCCTGCCCCAAGTAATGGCCAGTTCAAGTTTGCTCAGGGATTACCCTTTACTCCTCCAAGGTTGACGATTTACAAAGCAAAGAGATACTTGAGAAGTCCTAAATCTGTTTACCTACCAGGCATTAAATCTTCTGAAATCAATAGTCATGGAAAGGAAATCCCAGCCCATACTTGAGAAAAGCTGTGTAAAGATGCAATTCTCTTTCTGAAAAACATCAGGAGAATCTGCCAGGAGATGGGCTTGCTTCCCTGGTAGGAAAAAGAGGTGAAAAGCACCAGCCATCACTGTAAAGGATTGACAAGCCACAACTAGCACACTCCACTAATTAGCTGCTAGAGGAGATGCAGGAGGGGACCCTGGGCAGCGAGTGCTTTCTGAAAGTGGTCCTTTCAGTGTAACTCATCAGTCGGGCCCTGGGAGTCACCAGAGGGACTGCACAGAGAATACCATCCTGTATCATGGGGACCATTTGCCTTGCTCAGGTTGCCTTGCTCAGTCCAATGAAGGCCTTTCCAAAAAAATTACTTAAAAGGCAGGAATTTTTGGAATGGGCTGCCTTATAAAAACAAAACAGAAGAAAAAAGAGCTGTGAGTCAGGCTATGAACGCCACACTGCCGTTTGCATTTCTAAAATTCCTCGCAATGGGTCTGGAATAAATCAGCAATGGGTCAAACCGGTTCAGAAAGTGTTTGAACAACTGCCCATGGAGTGTCCAGGGGTTCTCCGTCAGCTGAGTATTTTGACTGCTGCTGTTCAATTGCCATTTGAGAAAGCAGGACTGCTGGGAAAGACAACACAACATAAACCAACATTGGCTATAAAAGCATACGGTGTACCAATATTCACACCACACAGCCTGGCTTTCAGAGACATTACCAAAAGCAACTTCACAGAGCACGGCTCAACGATGCTCCTTGCCGGTGATGCTCGATACAGCCAAAGGTAAAAAAGCATTCAGGAAATCATGAGAGCCCAAAATATCTAATTTTATCTCTATAGTAGAAACAGTAATTGACAAATCATTATTTTACATTCATAAAATACATGATGAGGAACATACCACATGAATTCTAGACTTTCTGTCTGCGCTGGAAATCAGCTGGGAAATTAGGAGGTATGGTGTAGAAACATCACTATGAATATACTACATTACTGCTTTTGCAGCTGCAGTCCCAGAATTTGTTTCACAATAATTCAGTTACCCATGTTTAAATAACCAGCCAGCAGAAGAAAGGCTGATATATTTCATATGCATTCTCTTTGAGCAGGGGGGCCTTCACGTCTGGTCGAAAAATGTCAGGCTCATATGACACCACCAAAGTCAGGAGAGATGCCTAACCATAACTAAAAGCAGAATTTGGCCAACACGATTGGAAAATACCAGCAGAGTATATACAAATGCACACACGCAACCTCATATAAGAGCAGAGCATGAGACAGATTGGATTTTTTTAATCACACCTTTAAAAAAAAAAACCAACAAAATTGCCTGTACAAACCTTTCACTGCCCTCCTGTGTGGTTCATTTATCCCACTGAAACATAAACAGACATACCAGAGCCTGTAGTCAGGGAGAAAGTTCTCTTTTTTAGCCTTTTTTTTTTTCCTTCCCCCATTGAGGATTTTAAATACAGTTTGAAGAGTGAAAGAGGAGGTCTGGCCTGCCTTTCAAATCAACTGCAGTAATAGATAAGCAGTTTTAAGACCCAGTCAGCAAGTAGGTACCTACACTATACATTAGTGTATTTATCCAACCTGGTTGATTCTGTCTATGATTCTATCTACGTTTTTAAGAGAGCTTCAGTCTTCCCATTTTCACACTTTCCTCTAGCATACAGTCCAGAAGAAAACCAAACAAAAATAGATGTCTTTCCTGATTCAGCAAAACCAGCCTTTCCAAATGATTACCCTAACCGTTTAGGTATTATTTCTCAAGAATCCTTACCCAATGGAAAGCAGGCTTTTGGTCAGCTGCAGTACCAATTGCTACAAGATTTGTATCATCTTTGCAAGACTCTTCTATCAAACACATCCTTCATCAAGGAGTAAATTTTAGCTTGCTCTCTGCATGCAGCACCTGACTCAAAGCTGACATTTAATTCAAGTTTCTTGCCCATGTCTGGTATCCTTCCTGCTAATACCTGAGGCTTCAATATTTTGCAAAATCAGGATGAAAATCAACATTAGCAAAGCCATAACCAAACGCAAAGACATGAAGAGATTACTAAAAACACAAGATTCTGAGCCAGGGGTTAACAGCACATTTAACAAAATTAAACAGATGAACTCTGCTGCAAATTAAAAACAATTATCTTGTATCTGGGCCCAAAATTACTATTTTGAATACAGATATTTACTGCCACCAATAAAGAGTTGTTTTTTTTTTTGGGGGGGTAACTTTTTCTGTTATTGGGAAGAGCTTGAATACAATCCAGTCCAAAAAAATGCTGACTTTCCTAAATAGGGGCTGTGTTTTTGCAATAAAGAATACTGGTCAATATACAAGTGAAGGAAAACTGAACCAGATGTCAGTAATAGGACCACAGAACACTGCATTTGCCCAGAAACGCTATTTTAAACACACAATGTTGGTCTACTGGTTTGTGGGATAATACATTCTTGGCAGACAGAAGGAGTTTCGATATGTTAGAAGGTTATCCTTGAAGAAAAAAAATATATATATATATAAATATATATATATATATAAAAGGCAAGAAAAGAAGCAGGAGAGAGATAGAGAAAGGCTGCTAATTCATCAAGCTCTCTATAAGCAGAAAGGAGTATTACTTACTCAGGCAATCAGTAGTTCAAAAAGCCAGTCTCAAAACATGAGCTTGGGCTTTACGTTAATTTTCATTTTGTGCTTTACTTCATTGTACTTTGTCCTTTTCTCTTTAAAGGATTCTTCCCTTCATACACACTCAATTTCTAGGCAAGAAGTTCAAGGGAAAAACCAGTAAGTTTCCACCTTGCGACTCAAGTGCAACTGGACCAATGGGGGGAACCACAGTGCCCACAACTGCACCAACAACCCAAACTACACAAAATCCAGTCTCAAAAACCTCACGTTGGAAACTTTTCCTTCCAGGAACATCCTGCTGCCATCACTGGGATCTCTAGAAGAAGCTGTTCACAGGATCAGGGTCCACTGTCACAGAATCCCTCAAAGCAGTCCTGAAAGCCATATGCACACCAATAACATTAGCTTAAGTCCTTATCCATTGCTAATTATCCTCTGCCCATCTCTAAAATGCTTTCTAGATCCACAGGAATTTGTTAGGTTTTGGGTTTGTTTTTTGGGTTTTTTTTTTTTGAGGGGGGTGTTTGTTGGGGTTTTTTTCCACCCTTCTATTTAAGAAGTAGTTAACATCTGTACGCCTTCTTAATATAGAAATAAAACTTCAAGAAGTACCTTTTATGTTTGGCAATCACCTCCCTGTTTTACCACATAGTAAATTTTTAAATCAACTCTGTTCATTGTTTTAACAAACCCTCTCTGAAACATAATTAAAACCACTTCCCAATATACAACCAAAGTTTTATTTTTTTATAGTCTATCTTCCATTATGGCATAATCCTTTCTTTTTTTTTTTTTTCCTTTTTAAACCAGTGAAATATACAAATCACGCAAGACAGAAATATGTACATTAAATGTACAGAACAGAGGAAAAGACATAGAAGATTTACATATCTGAATGACAAGAAACATATTTTACATTAAATAGTGTTTTAAAAGCTAGGATCATGAGATTCAGACTTTGCTTAGACACAAGTCACTAAAAAAAAGCAACATGAAAAAAACAATCATGGTTTTTGTACAATAAAAACCAAAGTGACGTATTCAATGAATTAGTGCTTTATTTATCTTAAAGGTATTCTTTGCAAACATCTGAAGATGAGGGGTAAATATGTCCTTGTACAATAAATTAAGAGCAATAAAGCGCCACTTAAGAAGCTGACAAATGATCAAGATGAACTTAATGATACAGCTTAAAGGCTCGTGAAAAGTTAAGGCTTTAGTACAACTAGGCTAAAGTGAAAGATTTTCCTCACTTGGTTATTTGAAAGACCATTCATTTTCTTTTGACTTGCTGGGTGGGGCTGAGTTGTAAAGAAGCATCTGAACCAATGATGAAATCCTGTGTAACTACACAGCATTAGAGGGAATGCATACTGTTCAATAATAACCATTTCCATTTCATAAAACTGGAAAGCAAGGGCCAAATGCAGCATGTTTTAGAGTTGGAAAGTGTCTCCTTTCAGCAATAATCAATAATGCCCTTAACATAAGAGTGGAATAGAAGCAATCTCCAGACCGGTATCAAGTCAAGCGCAGGGCACTGCCTCCACCAACCGCTCAAGAAGTCCTAATGCTGGGAAAAGGTTTGCTTCTATGTGATTATCCTTAGAACAAACCAACAAACAAAACAAATAATAATAAAATTAAAAATAAAACCAAAACAAAACCCCAAAAGAACAAAACAACAACCAACAAAAAAAAAAAAACCAAAACCAAACACCAGAAGTTTAGAATCCACCTAAAAACCTGAAGAAAACTGAAAAAGAAAATGGGGCATGACCTGCCCCTGTAATTTAGACATTTTATTATTTCTTAAATCATTAAAATATGTATGTACAAAAAGCTTTGAAATATCAGACACCAGCAGACCACAGTTCTCCCATATAAATGTAACTGCTCAAGTATAGTCTGAACAGTTGTAGTGTATATCTGCAATATATTATCTAAAGCATGTGTATTAAAGACATAGGATGATAAATTTGGTATTGCTGCAACATTTCATTGAACTATAATAGCCAGCTAATGTTATTAAAATATGAAACTATTGTCTCCTTGAATGAAAGCGTTCCCAAAATCTGCAAAAAAAAAAATAAGAATCAATCATTCCAAGACTGGATATCTAATGATTTATTTTCTCACATAAAATTAAGAGGAGTTATTTGTCAAGCTGTGTTTTGAAAGACAGCCAGCAATTACACTACTTTTAAGGCATTTTCAAATTTGGAGAATTCTATTTTCTATGAGCTTTCCAGGATGGGAGACCAAAACTGTGCAAACGTTTCAGCTCTCATCCACCCAGCTACAGTGCTCCACACAGTCTGCACCTCATAGCTCTCCACACCCAGCAACAGTGAAGCACTGCTGTCAGACAAGATACTCAAACTCCACAACTAGCTAATAGGGAAAATGCTGCCTTGAAGAATATTACTCAACAAGAGAAGATTTTTGTTTGCTTTTTTTGGGGGGGTTGTTGGTTTGGGATTTTGGTTTTTTTTGTGGTCTTGTTAAGTTCTGGAACCAGACAAGGTGACTCAAGAATAGCAGAGTTGAAGCCTTTATGACCCTTTGCTCTTTACCCTCCGATGGCATCACGTACTTAAGCAGGCACATTCAGCTACGCAACTGACAATGCACTTTGTGATGAATATACCCCTTAATTACCTAAATGTACTGAACAGCTTTATATGCCCTGTTCTATTAACTTCTAGTGTCTGAAACTAAAAGTTTTGGACAGATCCGTGTGTTCCTCACGTCCATTAGAGATTGTTCCAACATCCCAAGCACATTACATGGTTTGCTTTGCCTACTGCACATGTATTACGGCCCAAGGGACTAAATTACGATAGGTTGGATTTTTCCCCTCAAACTACTCTATGGTTTTTAAGAAAAGTCAATTTACTTTTTTACTTTGTAAAATAAATATTCTCAGGTTCTCCCCCATTATTGCCAAAAATAAAAGACGCATACAGTTCTGGGATGGATGCAGACAGCGTTTCCAGGCACTTCTTTGCAACCTTTATATTTTTCTTCTTTTTTTTTTTTTTTCTTTCCTTACTCCGCTCTTTTTCTGTTTCTTTTTTTGTTTGTTTTTTTTTGGTTTTGTTTTGTTTTTTTTTATAAGAAGACAACAACTCGTTGAACTCTATAAATAAAGTGGAGATTGTCCTGCGGAAAAGGAGAAGGGCCTGCACCCCTTGCTGGCAGGTGACTGCAGTTCCTCCCACCTCATCCATTCCCTATTTGCATACAAATTGGTCCACGATCTCTGTGCACAGCTTGCATTTCACGTAGCAGCACCAGTGGAACTTGCAGTGGCAGCGCTCTCGCTGCACTGTCTTGAACTGGTCATACCCTCGGCCACAGCACATGAGTTCACAGCCATCCATGCCCTCCGAGGTCTTATTGCAAAGGCGGCCCTGGGTGCCCAGGGACCCAGTGCTCTCGTTGCGCACGCAGTAGTCAGGGCTGGGATCGATGTAGACCAGGTCATGGATGGTGGGTGCGTTGAAGCGGCTGTTCACTTGAACCAGCTTGCCCCGACTGTTGAGTTTCATGGCAGCAGCACTATCATATTTCTCCTTCAGGGCATCGCCTACCTTGCGGAAATCAGCAAGCTGCAGCCAACAAGTCTTCAGGCTACAGGAACCAGAGACACCATGGCACTTACAGGCCACATCAGCCAGGTTGTAGACAGTCTAGAGAAGCCAGAGAGAGAACGCAAAAACGATGATGAAAGATTAGTGCGGCTGAGAAAGTCTCCGTTCACCTCACTCCCTGCTCTCTGTGACACTTCCACTCATCCCTCTGCAACATTCACCTCAGCATCTTCTTCCCTCCCAAAATATGCTGGCAAGGAGAAGCAAGAACGTTGACAGACATGCACCCCAGCACCCCACTAGTCAGAGGAGGAAGAGGAGGGGGAAAGCACTCCCACAAGCACTCCCACAAGATCACCACAGAAAGAAACACAATCCAGGCAGCAGCATCAGTCAGGATGCAGTCAAATTTTAGGAATTCGCTCTCACGCCAGTAAAGGATTTTGCAGTTTCATTGAGAAATGTAAAACATCCTTTTATTTTTTTATCTGAGTTACTCTCTCTATTGATCTCTGCTCAGGCCTGCAATCAGAGAAAGAGTTAAGACTCCTCTTGTTCCTGGCTCAGCTGCAGTTGTGCATCTACTCTTGGCTCAGCATCCTCTGACTATCCCAAATACTGTTCTGAAGGAGAGGCTTCGTCCAAGAAGAAACCCCCAAACACCTAGGGGTGGGAGAACTACATAGCAATATCCTCTTTACAAAGCTTTGGCAGGGAAATATCAGTCATTGCCCTGTACAAACAGAAATAAGAGTCAGTGCTGACACTGCCCCAAAAATCTTGGGGTCTGACACATCAGATGATACTGTAGGCAGCTTCCACCCAGCAGTTACAGAGAGTCTTAACACTGCCAAGTGGTACTGCAAAGATGAGGCTGGGGAAGGAAAAAACTGCTCAAGTCTCCATAAGCAACTGTGAGAATGTAATTTTTCTTCCTGCTAATAGTAAATTGGCCTGCCCATGGCTTTCAGACGCCCTCCTCTCGCATTTAAATACTATTCATTTTCAATTATCTTTCATCCTTCTTCACCTTAGAACACAAGTGTAAAGTCTCCAGCCGACTATTTCTGGCACTTCAAGCTTTAGGAAAATAATTATTTTGGCTCTTCTTATTCAGACTATTAAAAAAAAAGAGAAGTTTACACCCATTCATTTAAGGCATTTCTGAGATTAAAGAAACCATAAAGGCATGTTTAACCACAGAAGACCATGTTTTCTAATAAGATGGAGGAACTTTTCACATCCTTTTAAAGCAGAGAGAGAAGAAAAAAAAAACAAAAAACCAAAAACAACAATCGTGTGGCACAATTCCAGCCTGGGAAGCCCAGCGTGTCCCTTTTCCCTCAGATGCATACTGTCCCGGTTGGAAATACAAGCTAACCAAATTCTGTTACACAGCGAGCAGGGCACTTTTAAAGGAATGATACAGAGGGAAACGCAACACACTTCGGTCTCAATCCTCACCACGCAGAAGACAAGAGGCAACCTGAAGCGACACAAGCTCAGACTCTCCACCCCGTCACACCCTGTTTTTGCCACCTTCTCGGTTTGTGCATGAAGTAAGAGACAAGCCACAGTGGGCAGTCACCGACCGCGGCCGCTCCATGCCCCACCGAGGCATGCCTTCCCCAAAAGGAAGGACATGGACAAGGGCAGAGGGAAGTGTTTTGCAGCCACTTACTCTTCTCCCAGCCTCGTTGTTATGCAGGTTCATCATGATGCGGGCGCTCTCGTAGGAGCCTCGCTGGTAAACTCTCTCACGCTCCCGGGCATCAACGAACTCCTTGGCGAAGCGGTATCCATATTCGATGTTATCCCCGCAGCCGCCCCAAAGCCAGTCCCGGGGCAAGTCTTTGGGCCGTGCAGCTCGGCTGCAGCCGCAAGAGGAGAGCTCACCCTCCCGGCAGGCACGGCTCATGGCGTTGACCACCCCAGCTGCGCTTACTGCATAGGTGAACGCTGTCTCTCGGCTCCCTGCGCAGAAACAAAAGTGATGTTAGGGGAGTGCCCACACACACCGCTCCCTGCCTGCAGATTGAGCCAGGAGGGCAACGGCTCTCCAATAGCCACCAAAATTCACTTGCCTACTAAAGGTAGAGTAACCCTGAACCATGCTCCTCAAAATGTCTTCACTGTGACATAACTGGGAAATTGATCCATTAGAGCACACAAGCTTCCTGTGAAGAGCTGGAGTCACTTCTCATTCCTGTTAGTGAAAGCTTGGGTGAGGGAGTGGGGAGGAGGTGAAGTGGGGCCAAAGCAACTGTACCTGCTTGAGGGGCAGAAAGGGAAAGAGACTCCTCGTCTTTAGGAAAAGAGAGATGTTAAATACAACTTTCAAAAGGCTGGTTCTTAAGTTACTACTTCTCAAACATGACTTACACACTTCACCCACTTCCTCCAATTCCTTTAAAGTTATAGGCCTTTACAAAGCCTCTTAGTATCAAAAGAAATGAACAACAGAATAATACACAACTTTTCAACCTACACATAAGCCAGGCACCTCTGCAGGAGGGTATTTAAAACTAACACCACCCTGTGCTGTTTAGTATCCATTGCTCCAACTCATGTGAATACGGCAAATGAGTCCATGGACAATCATCTTTACAAATTACAGGGAAGAAAAAACCCTAGGCACAAAGCATCCTTAAATGTTTTCTCTTAAAGTCTCCTTAAATGGAAATTGAAAACTTCGCATTTCAGGCTTTCAGAAGAAAAAGTTACAGTACCCACAACGCAAGACATGGCCATGTACCATCCTTGAGAAATTATCTAATCCCATCTTTATTCAGAGCCTGACTTTCCTTACCATTTTCCCAAGGATGCCACAAGTTCTGACTGTAACTAGAATAACTTTCAAACAAACAAGCAAAAAAAAACCAGCTTAAAACTCGCACCAGAGAGCCCACACCAAACTTGCTTTCATCTTAAGAGACAGATTCCCACTGGGTCTTTTCTAAGAAAGATTCTCAGAATGACTGAGAATAGACTATTTTTTTTCTAAATTTTATTCCTCATCTTTAGTCCAGTCAGCAAATGAAGCTAGTTTTTGATCTTGGTTTTACAAGACTTTTCATAGGAAACAGTATAGGCTTTTGCAAAATTATTGCTTTAAGAAGTTGTGTTTTGGACATATGTATTCAGGCAGCAGCATTTTGAGGCATAAACTCTTTGTTTGAGACCTATCATAATAGGTCAAATCTAACAGAAGCTTTCAAGTACTTCTGAACATAAATAATTTGCAGTCTGGCCCATATTTAACATCAAGATGACACCATGCTTCAGAGCAGCTTTGTTAATATAACATCTGTCATCTACTGGATTAACTTCAGTAATAGATGCTAGTTCTAAATGGGAAAAATCAGAAGTCTTACGTTGGAATGATCATATTTAAAGAAGATGAGAAGCACTTTGCTCCTTTGCTTATAATGGTCTATTCACACAGACACCTGTCTATGAAAGTACTTACATGAATTATGAGTACAAAGGGTTACAGGAGTAGCTTTTTCACTTAAAAAAGATTTGGCTCTATGCAGTGACTTAGGCCTTGCATTTAGTGCAAACTAGAGCATGGGGAATCTCATACGGATTTTAATGCTCCCATTTGTTCTGTAACACATATTTTTGGATTAATTCCTTAAGAAAAATTTCCACTAGATTGAGAGGAAAGAAACGTGGTCTGCTTCAGACCACAGGACTCGCCTCTTCCGTTCTGTTTTATTCTTTTCCATGTTTAGTTAGCTCATGCTTTTACATGGTTAACTACATCGTTTATTGCAGGACTTAAACTCATAAAGCTGATCTCTTTTTTTTTTTTTTAACTAGTTTTTGTTATTACCCTAAAGCATATTTTAAAGAACTTACTCTCAGTAGGAAGAAGGAGGAAAGGCTGGAGTACAGAAAGGAGAGATGCCCCTCAAGTTCCCTCCTTGAACATTTTGGCAAATTACAGAATAACATCAGCTGCTGAAGTAGATTTCAAGCCCTGCAGGTTGCAAGTCAGCACTGCCTCATATCAACTCCAGGAACACTTTAAGGGTGATGGTTCCACATGGATAGTTTACTTTGAAATTCTTGTTGTTGTTGTTATTATTAAGTCTTTAGGCACAACTGTGATTTCCTTCACTGTCAAACATACCTATCTTTTCCCACAGTTCAGCATTTCTCTCTATTGTAGCCATGGCAAGGAAACACACATTCCAAACACGTTCTGAGTCTCCCCTCTCCCATATATATAAAACACAGAAATGGAACTGTTCAATATACACACACTGTAGGAAGCCACCCACAGAGCAAGAAGCTGTGCTTTACACTTGATATGAATAAGCCTGCAAGACAGAACCTTTTTTATACATATATATATATACCTGAACATAAGATACAAAATGTTCTTTGCTTGTATTTTAAAAGCATTCAACCTCAGGCAGTAGGCATGAACAAACTGGATCCCAAATACACCAAGCTGTTAAGAGAGGATTTGGCTATTTTAAGTTAGCACTTCTTAGCTGCGTGTAAAGCCCAAGTACAGCCAGCCCAAGGCAACCACAAAGCTAGGGAATGGTGCAAGGCAATGAAGGCAGTGAGTACCACAGCCTGACCTGGGAACCAGTGGCAAAGCAGAGCAGCAAAGAATAAAAACCCTAAAAATTCTGAAGTTCAATAAGCCACAGAGCAAGTTTCCAAACCCAATGCTAGGTTTATTTGTACAGCTTTAGCTAACTTTGCAGGACAAATCCTGGAAGAGACTGTCCATTTATACACTGGGGTAATTACTGTGCTGTCCGTCAGTGTTTTGCCGAGGCACTCTCCCGTGCACAGCCAGTGACAGCATAGCCTCGGCTCATATGACAAAATCCTTCCAAACTTCATGCATTCAGATCCTGACTACCATCTTCCCCCCATCTCTGAAAGCAAAGAGTACCTGACAATCCAAAAAAAGACAGGGGGCTGCACTGAAATTAAATCAGGGTCTCAAAGTACCCACTTTTCCTTGCACTCAGAGCAACAGCAACTGGTCATTACCAAAGGTCAGCATAAAATAATACAACTGTTACCCACAACACCTTTCTTGTTCTCAGTGAATACACTCTTTAGACTCTTTAACGTCTGAATATGGCTATTAACCTTGCTTCCATCTGCAATTAAAGTAAGTGGCTTAATTACATGATGAATTGCTGTGCAGACATCAGCTAATACAGTCATATTCAGCAGAAGGGTGCGGCAAAGTTATTTAACTTGAAAGAAACCACCTTTAAATACGTCTGTCGTACTTGGGGACGGCAGAAACATCTATTCTGACAGGTATCACAAATCATGGGCCCAATCCTGCACATTTCTTCACACCTTGAGCTAATTTTCGCTTGCTTGGATAATGAGCAAAAGCTGAGATATGAGGGCCTAAATTTTAAACAGATTATCTCCCTGACATCTGTTACATCATTAAAATAGAAAGGTATACAGAGAAAGTTTTCTTTCATGTTTCATGTGCTTTTAGATTTTTGCTTGGGTAGGGTAATGAAAACAAACTGTATGAGAGGAGGGTTAATGCTATGCTTGCAAAAAAGCCTAGGTAAGGTTGTTTATCTGAAATCAGCTGTTCCAGTTAAGTACTTTTATACAATAGATTTTTTTGTTTCTATTTGTCTTGACAATCCCCAAATAACAACTTTTTACAGAGACTGACACCAAATGTGCATGAATGTACTCCTTCAACCTTATCTGGAGTTAGCCCATTTACAGATAAACCTAGATGGAGTCTCATTTTTAAATTTGATTTTTTTTTAAAGAAGGACAGAAAAATACAACCTTTACCCCTCCAACTAAAAAAACACTGCTGAGTTTGTCAGTATACTGATCACACATAAAAGATGACAGCCGTCTTCCAGAAAAACAGGTGGCTTTCAGTTGCTTACACAGAATCAGCTATCTGATTTGGGAAAGCCAAGCTGTAGGTTTCACCGTGGACCAAATTCAACAGTACTGTTTAAAATTTTGCCAAGGACTTCAAAATACAATAAGGTCCTTAAAAAACAGGAAAGGCAGGCAGTACATGAGCACTGGAGAAGCACATTTCAAAGAGGATCTGATAGGGAAAGGGTTGGGTGCCCACCAACTGTGATAAGATGTTAAACAGAAATCCCTCTCACTAGCAGTGTGACTACATGACATGCAAGTTTCAGGGACAATCACATATTCTGCCTCAACAGAACTGCTCTCATATAAATTAAACCCATACATTATTTTTAACATAAACCTATCTTTCCCAACAAAGATAAAACAGTTACCGTGTTTGGCAATAAGATAGAAGGGATTGCCTACGAACACTAATAGCACAGTAATTTTCCATTAACCCCCAGATCAAGAGCATTTATTATGCAGCTGCTAACTTTGGAACTAAACATGGACAACTTTAATTTTACAAGGCACTGCTGGTTCTAATTCTCTTAGGTTGACTTTGTTTTGTTTCAGGTTTTCTAAAAGGAGATTTCAGGGCTGTATTTTCTTTTCCCTATTCCCATATGCAAACATAGATTCCTTCTTTGTTTTCCAACACACATGGCTGGACAGTGGTGGGAAATCACCTCCAGCTAAAAATAATTCAACTCCTTTGCCAACGTTTAAAAACACTTGATTGTATACAGTACTCGGTAAGAACCTGGCAAGAGTTTCAAGTGCAGAAGAGCATGTGCCATACATATCCTTAGACAAGACTTTAATCGTAAAGATGTTGCTTCCTACCTATCTGCATGACTCTGCCAAAAACAGAGTTGTTGTCCACAGTGCTGCAATTCCATCTTCTGTGTCTGAACTGATACTGGCACTCCTTAATGCCCGTCTTTGCACCCTCTCCAATGAACTGCATATGGTCCTGATACAATTGGCAGAGTTTCTTCTGTCCTTGAGAAAGCCCGGCTAGCTGGCTACATAGTGGCTGGGCTCCTATTATATATACCTCTGACATCTGAACAGGGTTCATGGGGTTCATAGGGTTCATCCCTAAAGACCTGCATAAAGAAAGATTTGCATTAATAAAGAGAAGGCTCAAAAGGAAAAAAAAAAAAAAAAAGAAAGAAAGAAAAACATCTACAAATCCCAAATAGAACTGTATCTTATACATGAGTTTACAACTCCTGACTTTGCTAACAGCTGAGAAAAAAAAAAATCACTTAAATATGAAACTTCTGTTCTAAAGACATCACAGAAGTTATTAGTTCCTATCCATGTGGCTATCACCACACACTGGGGACTGAAGTAAGACGCAGACCTGGAAGACTTGCATCTGGGCAGTTCTTTACCAACTTAAATGAACGTAGTTAAAATAACAGAAGCTCCAAATTGCAAGGCCAGAAAAACAAAGTAAGCAAAAACAACATGAAGCCCCCAAACCCCAATTTATTTTAACTCACATTTTAGAGTTATGTCTGGATTTTTCAGTCTGCTCTACCATAAACAAACAGGGAAACATAACAAGTCAGAAGTTAGAAACTTGCTACAGAGACTACTTCCAGCTTCTTCCAAAGGACAGACAAAAACTGTAAACTGTAAACAAAATTAACTTTGTTTCTTAATTCTTGAAGTACTCTTCAAATTATACATTTCAATCGAAAAGTGGCCATTAATCCAAAAAGGATCACTTGAAACAGCAGAGAAACTGCTATTTCAAGAAAGTCCAACGTCATGCATTGTAAGAAACAGATAATTTGCCAAAGCAGAACTTTAAATGTAGTTCTTCATAACAAAATCTATTTATAAGCATTTAAGTTACAGAAATTTTCAAAGCAGAACTTTAATACCAGTTTTTACTTGTAAATCAGCAGTCTCTGTCATCTATGCACAGTTTCTCATCTAAGGGAGACGAAATGTCTCTTTTAAAAGTGAGGCAATTCTAATTATTCAAGGATGATCAAATCCATACAGAATCTACTTCCCAACATTCTAAAACCTGAATTTTACAACACGAGATGTTGCACACTTACACTTACTCGAAAGACCCTCTAATTTTACTACACAATATATAACAACTGAAATAATACTCCTCTGTTGTCTCGTTCGTATAGCACTCCCTCAGAAACAAAGTACATATGAAATAAATAGGCATTTAATCAAGCAAGCCTTGACACCCCCTTTAAAAATCAAGTCGATGCAAGATGCTTACCACCAAGAGCTGGCTTCTATTACAACCTGGGTAAAAGAGGAGAAAATGGCCAGAGCCACTACGAGGTACTGAGAAGCCATTGTACTGCCAACTGTCCCCAAAGCACCTCCTTGGATTAATACTGCGGTGGATTTCTAGAGGGGGAGAAAAAGGATCAGATTGTTTATTGCTTCTCAGACCATTTTCGAGCATTCAAGTTTAAACAACGGAAGTATCCGGGCCCCTTTTAACTTGACTGACTCGCCTGCCCTTCTCTTCGCAGAGACTTCGGTGCCAGACGCAAGCACGTCGCGGCTCCCGCTCCACCGGGCAGAACCCACCCACGCACCTCCACCCCCCCCGCGGACGCCGCCTTCCCAGGGCGGCCACAGCACCCACCCGCACCCGCCTGTCCCTCTGCCCAGCCCCGCCGCTCCCCGCACCCTGCCCGCCGCGGAGGCATTTCGACACTTTAAGACATCCCCGCACCCCGCTCGGCCATCCCCGCTTCCCAGGCGACCCGCAGGCTCCAGCCGGGCATTACCCCATCGCTCCCCGCTCCGGAGCCAGCATCGCGGACACGTAAGGCTCTCGGATGGCTAAAGGCGGCTTCAGATTTGCAAAGCGAGCCCGAGCGGGAAGCGGGGAGGCCGGTGCCACAGGGGGTCTATGCCGCGGATGCAGCCGGCCCTCGCCCTTCGCCGCCGCCCGCGGAAGGCGCTTCCCGCAGCCGCCTAAACCATCTCGCCGCAACCTCCGTGCTGCCCGGTCCCCGCGACGGCCGAGGCAGCCCCGAGCTCCGTGCTGACAGCCCCCGGGGTCGGCGTCGGCCCGGGGAGGTACCAGGAGGGACAGAGAGCGGCTCCGCGTCCCGACCCGGCCCTTGAAACAACCAGCCTGCCGTCCTGGAAGTCAAATGCTTCCCCCGACAGGTCCCGCGATCGCCGTCTGCGTCCTTACACGGGACTTTCTAACTCGTTCACCAGTGCCATTCGCGGGGTGTTATTTCCCCTCCCCTCAGAAGGGAGGTTAAAAAAAAAAAAAAAAGGCATTTCGACACTTGGGGGCTCCCTATTCATTCTCAAAAAGCCCTTAATGCCGAATTGAAGGTGCTCTTAATTCTAATTTACTTCTGTTAACGAAGGGTCGAGAGGAGAAGACAGACGGCAGCGCCTGGGCAGGAAACCAGGTTGGCATGAAACCTGCCCGGACACGCGGTGACAGCCAGTGCGTGGGGAGTAGCTCCCCGCCGCTATTCGCCACCGTGACGGGCTGCAGTCCCAAGGGCGAAGCCTCACCTCGCCCCTGGCCGCCCCCTGCCGGGGGGGAAGGCTCCCTGCTCCTCACTGCTGGGGGTGGGTGAATGAGGCCAGTCTGCCGCGGCAGAAAGAGCCCGTCCCATTTAGATGGGAGTAAGCTCCGGAGAGAGCCGGAGGCGTATTAAGCAAAGAACGGGGCGAAGGCAGGTGTGCGACGAGCTCACTGCGACACCCTAACGCCATCGCATTGAATTTTCCTTCATCTCTTAGTTCTTAAAACAGTAACAGTAATTAAAAAG
Source organism: Tricholaema leucomelas (assembly GCA_013400475.1). Lineage (NCBI taxonomy): Eukaryota > Metazoa > Chordata > Aves > Piciformes > Lybiidae > Tricholaema lacrymosa > Tricholaema leucomelas. The sequence goes on from WAAF01021089.1 coordinate 2,274,183, forward strand.
TGTCATGGAACTGCCCTAGCCCTGAGGATGTCGTAGACATTGGTGCCCAAGCGGGACCGCAACAAATGTGCAGCTGTCCGGCCCAGCTGCCATCCCGGTGCACACGGAGCTGCCTCGGCGGGAAGGAGCCGGCGACCGGCGCACCATTCTCCTCTTGCAGTGTCCTCCCTGCATGACCGGAACCGCAGTATCAAAGCCCTTCTGCCTTGTCCAAACGGCCCAGGTGCCACCCCCGACTGGTCGTCACCGCCGCTCCTTAATCAGAGTATCCGTCTGCATCGGGCCGGCGCCCCGGCCTTCGGGGAGGTGTTCCGTCACACTCCCAACAGGGGGCGGTCTCGACCGCCGCAGGCCCGGGAAGCGACGGTATCGGGCGGCTGCGGCCACTCCGACGGCTTCTCCTGCTCCTCATCATCGCTGCTATCGCCCTCCTCGGCCTCCCGACACGGCGCTGCTTGGCGAGGCGTGAGGAGACACCTGCGCCCGGAGTGCGGCCATAGCCCCTCTAGCCCGTCCCGTCTACACGCAACAGCTAAGCAGCTGCCACCAAAACCAAACCAAAACCAAACCAACCAAACGAACGAAAAGGGCCAACAACTAAAAGAGAAGAGTTGCTGGCAGCATGGCAACATTGGCTACCACGAACGTGAGGCACCTATTTCATTTTTGTAGGGCTGCGGAGATTGAGTTTTGCTATTTAATGAACCCCATGCGGAGCCCTCGCTCTGTGCCGAGATGAAAAGAGAGGCTTTTAACAGACCGTGCAGCCGCGGGATCGCCTGTGATCCTGTTTTACACGGGGTGTCTGGAAAGCCTGCGAAGGCATCTGGCTTTCTGGGAGCACTACCTGCGGGAAGGTGGCATCCAGAGCCCCGGCTCCGGAGGGTTGTAAACCGCGGCGGCCTCCACGGGAGGCGCAGCGGCTCCGCGGGGAACCTCGATCGCCCCCTGCTCCCCACTACGGCTTTACATCCACTTTGGATGGGCAAGACCAGGTTTCACGCATGCAGGGAACGGCACTCGCCGAGTCCCCAGCCCAGCTCTCTCCCAGAAGAGAGGCGGAGAGGGGTGTTTTCCAGAAGGATGAAGGCGCACCGCCGTCCTTCCCTCCGCGCCAGCCCTGGCCAGGGAAAAGCCTCACTCCTCGACCCAAATGAACTCTCCGTGACCCTCCAAGCACACCCGATTTAACATACAATTGACAGTTAAAAACAAACAAACAACAAAAAGCAAACAGCCTTTCCAACATGGAGTCCTCGCAGCGCCAAGGGGTCTCCGAGCAGCCGCGTTCATCTGCTCTGACCCGCGCGGGACCCTCTGCAGATGCAGAATGATAATCTCCAGAAACTTAGAATAAATAAAAAAAAAAAAAAAGAAGAAGAAAAGAGGGGGGAGCTGACTATGGGTCCTCCGCTGGCCCCCAGCCAGCTCTCCTTAAAGGTACAGGCCACCATTAGCGCCGACGTTGCGCTCCTCCATATCGATGCTCCTGGCCAAAGTTTGGGAAGTTTGGGAAGATGTCTTTAAACTCGCTTTAGGAGCCGCTGCCAGGACGATGCACCGGGACGCGGCGGGCAGAGCGAGCCCAGCAAGTGTCCTTGCGGTAGCTAGGCTCTCCTCGGCGGGGGGGATTTAAAGAGAGAGGGGGGAAAAAACAAAAAAAAAAAAAAAAAAAAAAAGAAAGAAAATAAAGGAGCTTTTTCCAAGCGAAGAGCAGCGCTCTCCGCGGTGAGAGCGGAGAGGTGGAAGCGCCCGGCAGAAGCTAGGAGGAGCGGGCCGGGCCGCCCCACCGTGGGGGCCGGGACCGGGACCAGGACCAGGACTCGCATCCGCGCAGGGCCGCGCACCGCCAAAGTGCAGCCTATCCTGCGCGCCCGCGGCGACAGACCGTGCTGGCGGAGGTACCGCACCCCGCGCAGACTCACCTCCATTGCCGCGGGATCAGCGAGCGAGAGCAGCCAAGTAATCCAAGCAGAACAGGAGGCGAAAGGGCGAGGCGAAAGTAAAATCCTGGCTCGCAGGAACCGGGCAGTATCCTCGCAAGCAGCGGACGGCGGCGGCTGCCGGGGTAGAGCAGGGGCCCGCGGAGCTGGCGGAGGGCGGTGAGCGAGCTGTCGCTCTGTCCGGTGCAGGCTGAGCGTGTCCGACTGCGGAGCGGGGTACCAGTGCAGCCTTCTTTCCAAGGTCCATCAGCAATCGCAGTAATTAGGGTTTTCCACCACCAGAAGAAGAAGGGGGGGAAAAAAAAAACAAAACAACAAAACACCAAAAAAAGAGGAGAAAAAAAAAAGCCAACCCAACACACGCACACAGCGCCCGTGGGCGTGATTGTGCGGAAGCAAATAAAAATCTTCACAAGCGGCAGCGAAAGCGCCGCGGGCGACGATCCGTCCCAGCAGCCCAGGTGGTGCCGCCGCGGGGCTGCCCGCGCGCGCCCACCCGGCCCCCGGCAGCGCTCGGGCGCTGAAGCGCCCCCTCCGCGGCTCGGCGCGAACAGGGCGAGGGGGACGAGTGGAGCCGAGCGAGCGCAGGGTTCCCCCTGCCCGCCCCCCTTCACGTTAGCTTAAAGGCTGGGCGGTGCGGAGCCGGGCGTCCGCGGCTGCAGAGCCATCCTGGGGTTGGCTCCCTCCATTTTACACTGAGGAGAAAAAGCTCAACAGAAAAAGAAGTTTCTACACAACCGGGAAAGGGGGAGGGGGGACCTTGTGCACGCGTGTATCTATCTTACGGGACGATTGATCCTGCAAGGCGAGTAAGGGCAGGGGGAGGGGAGAAGTCCGGGGCTTCAGGAGCTGCGGCTCCCCCAATCCATCGCTAGCAAAAGCACCCAGCGCGTGGAGCAAGTTACGCGCGAGAAAGCGAGTGGAGCAGACGGCGTCGCGCTGCAGCCGACCTCCTCCTCGAGGCTGTCTCCCCCCACCCGCTGCAGCTGGCCCAGTTCCCCCCGTGTCTCTCCCTCGCTCCTCTTCACCCCGCTGCTTAAAACTGTTTAAAAAAAAAAAAGAAAAAGGAGGGAAAAAAAAAAAAGAGTTCGGCGAGCCAACGGCAGCTGAAAAACTTTCTCGGCAGCGCATGCGCCCACAGCCGACCTATTGCAGCCTGGGCTGGATTTTAAAGCCGTACGGCAGCGAGCGGGGGGACCCCAGCGCAGGCCCGGGGCGGGTGTGGGGCAAACGAGCTGCCTGTTCTCAGCGCGTTCCTGGGAGCGCTTCTGACCTCATCCCCTGACCCGGCTGAGCCCCACATCCGTGGTCTGGTCAGAGACCCTGTGAACACAAACTATTTCCGCAGAGCGCTGCCACACACCCCACCCCCTCCCGCCCAGCCCGGCCGGTGGGGTGCTTGTGAGAGTGTCTGTCCCGCTCTGTGCCACCCGCGCGGCCGGTGGTTGTGCTGGGGCGGGGGTCACACACACACAATAACCGGCCGGGTCGGCCGCGGAGGCTCCCATCGCGTACATGTGCGTGCAATGTGCAACGCACATGGCCGAACTGGAGGGGGCTGCGCCAGCATTCCTGACGGGTGCCTCACTTGACAAGTCTTGTTCATCGCATGCTCCGAGACAGGAGAGGCAGCGGCGAGTGCCAAGCGCAGGAGGGAACTGAGCGGACTCGTAGTTTAAGTTCCTCTGTCCTCAGCGTCTTTTTTTCCGCTGTAAATTTGGCGAGTTGTTGAGAAAACTGTTTGGGTTAGATCATATAAGACCCAATGAGAACTATAGGGAAGGAAGGCTTCGCAGACCCTTTGTGCTTCAAAGTGCTTTTCCTGCTCTGCAGTCATCAGCCAAAAGTTTTTTATTACACCTCTCACATGCACCCAAGTGCAGGAAATGGGAGCGTTCCCCCAGCTATGCTATAACTGTGTATTATTTCTCTTGTATTCGCTTGCGATTGCGGGTCCATGGGAGATGTGGGGGAGGGGACACATTATCAAAGCAGCCCTGGGAATTCCGAACAGCTCTGCTATCAATAAATGCATTCACTGCTTGAAAGCCACTCCAGTGCAAATAAAATCCCTTCAGCAGCCCAGCGGAGGAAAGGGCACATCTCGGACGGCCCCGCTGCCGCAGAACACTCGCCTACACGGCCACGATCTCGCCCGCCCCGACGGGGCTCGGCCGGCCAGGTAAGTGCAGCCCTCCTCCAGCACCAGCGGCAGCCGCACACACCAGACAGGCAAGGTCCTCTCCACCACATCCCCTCGCCACGATACCCGCTCTTCTTCCCCCGCCCGGGTCGCCCCTTCCGTCACAACTTTGCCCGGGCCACCCTCCCCGGGAGAGAGACGGGCCGGGGAGGCCACCCCTGAGAATGGGGTACCCGGCTCCGAGAGTCGCGGGTACGCAGGCAGGAAGCGGGCGCGCGGCAAGGGGATCCCAGCCTGCTCAGCGGCGGAGCAGCGGAGCGGGGGCTGTCAGGCCGGCACCCTGCGCGCCCCTTTGGCACCTGCCCGCCCGGGCGCGGCCTGAGGCCGCGGCATTGCTCCCGGCAGATTTAGTCCCTAATATCCGAGGAGCCTTTCTATGAGGCATCGTCCTAGCCCAGGCTGTGGTTCGTTCCTCGGGACGACTGGCGAGGAATTTGTAAATTAGGTGTAGTACCAGGTATGGGATGTGGGGTTTAAGGAATAAAGGGGTTGTTCGTGCCTTTTAGGAAGGCCAACCTTAGTTTTATGCCTAGTAAATAATATTTTATTGCCTTTGGTTTACTGTGGCATTTCAATTATCCCCTTTAGGAGTCTGCAAACTGCATGGGTTAAAGGTCATTTCTCAAATCACTAGAATTAGTAAAGAATAGCAGAAAACTGTAAAAAGAGGAGGAGCAGCATAGTAAAACAAGAAAGATCTCCTGGAACAAACAAATAAAGAGCCTCGAGCTGTTTACCTCTCGCATTTGTATTCCCAAATGATGTTTATCGTCATGTAATTGCATAATGTCATCGGGCCTGGGAAAACGCCTAGCCCAGGACAGTCAGTGCAGGCAGACAGGGCTGTCAGCAGCAGCTTGGCAGTAGGTGAAGCCAACACCAGATCGGTTTTGTTGCTGAGATTCCTAGTTGTTGCTTTTGAAAAGAAAACTGAACAGGGAATTTATAAATCATGGGCAAATTTTCAAGCTATGGCACATAGAAGTGGAAATAAAGGGCAGAAATCCAAACATCCTGCAAGGCTTTAAGAATTTTAATTTCTCCTCACTATTTAAAACAGCTGACTGAAGCTAGAGGGGACAGGAGGGGGAAGTATTGACAACGTTACAGGCATATGTGCTGCCCAGGCTTTTGTTTTCCAGGTTTGCTGTTCATGCAGCTCTAAAGTTCACTGGACAGCTGATCCAGTTGCTTTACTGCCAATGTCAAAGTGGTTTCTGGAGTTAAAAAACGTGCTTTAAGTAACATGATAGGAAATGCAAAGATACTGTTCCATGTCCAGAGAGCAGTATTGGAGGAATTTGCAGATCTGCTATAGCTCTGCAATTCTCTCTAAGACAGAAATAGATTGTTTCTGGAGTTTTAGATGTGTTTCTGCCTTTTTTTTTTTTTTTAAGAGTAATACATTTTAGCAAAGGAGTGGCCACACTGAAACAGTGCATAAATGTGTTGAATTTAACATGCAGTACTGGGTGATTTATATCTTTACACCTCAGCCAATGGCACATACGCAGTCAGAGGGCCTTTAGCATAGCTTCCTGTCATGAAGAACCCACTTGGGAAGCAGAACTTTTGATAGAAGGCGTTTTCCTGTAGGTCCTTTCAGTTAATGGCATTTGAATATATAGTATGGGACTTAGTACACCCATTGACCTGAACTGTTGTGAGGTCATCTCCCATCTGCAGCTGCTTTGGCATTGCTATGCATAGTGTATCTGCAAATACATTATTTCTTTAGGTGAGTGCCATAAATACAACCATAATGACCAACAACCTGATATAGTTAAAGATGTCTCTGCTTTACTGCTGGAGATTGGACTACATGACCTTGAAGGTCACCCTTCTAACCTAATGCATTCTATGATTCTGTGATTTGACAGAACAAATATGCCATGTTATTTTGAACCTGTAACCTGCAGTTTGCTCACCAGTACGTCTACTCCAGGGACAATTTCTTATTTTTAGGTCCAAGGGACTTGGGTGCAACTGCTCTGAAATCATATATGTACTTCCCTACAACTGTTTTGTTTCCTAAAACATGCTGCTGCTTTCTTCTGCAGACCACCCTGTCATCCAAAAGATGGCTAAACTGCAAAAGTAAATGCCAGAGATAATGATTTTATGTCAAATCTTGCAATAATTATTCTTTTCCTACATCCTTAGTCACTAGAGGCAAGAAACTGCTCAGGAAACTATCTCTTTAAATAATTGTTTTGTATTTCTGCCTTGCCCAATTGCTGGAGAAAGTTTGACAAGAGACCAGAAGACAAAAGAATATGGATGTCCATTCTGCCACTTTGACCCCTCTTCCCTCCCCCTTCTCCCCCTAGTCCCAAATTCCTGTTGTTGAAAGAAGCCAGGGTATTTGAGAGCAGCAATAACTGCTAGAGAGGATGAAATAGAGTCTAGATGAGCATTCATCTTTACCAGATGAAGAAGTATTTTAAATGCAGTGAGACGCAAGTAAGAGGCAGCAGGCAACAGAGGAAAGTTTGCAAGGTAACAAAATGTCACAGTTTCTGGGAAATACACTAATGTACAAACCTGCAAAGTCTGTAGGAAAAAGAATAAACACAGCTATACCCATTTCTTATTACTAGGACTGAACAGCACAACAAATGGCCCCCTCCAAACCCTCAGCATTTATCTGCATTATCATCTGGAGAAAAAACTCATTTTTCATTCTTAATGTGCAAAACACAAGTGAGTTCTTTTCATTCCCTGCTAGTGATGTCTGCTAAACCTTGCTGTCATTGCAGAAGTCACAGCCCAGGTATAACATGTGTGTGTGCTGGGTCATGGAAGAAAATTAAGATGTAAGAAAATTCTTTACAAAAATGAGACCTCTAAAAGCTGTTGAACATCTGCCACATCTATTGGAGCACAGGGCTTAACTTCTGTGGTCTCAGCAAGGTAGAAGGTGGTCAGAAAATGTCCTCTCGCAAGAGCAGCAGAGGCTACATTTTGGTGCGTCACAGTGGTGATTATTTTCCTGTTCTGGGAGATGTGTGCCACAGACAGCTGTTTGTGCCCAGCCTCAGCTCTGGCACACTGAACTCAGTGAGTGCAAGAACTGATGCTAATGCCAGTGTCTGAAGGAGGTGTTCAAGTAGGACAGAACTTTGCCACAGCTGACAGGACATGGGAAAAATCTGCCTAGACCTCTGTTTCTGTAGTAATCAAGACTGTGAAATGGGATCTTCTGACATTTTTAGGTCTGGAGTATCAAGGTTGTTGAAGTTAATTAGCATAGGGATAACTTTATGCCCTGAGAAGTGTTTGCTGTTTTCTCCTCTCCTGCCTCTCTGGGTCAAGCGTCCCTCTCCTTGCACCTTATGCCATTGCCTACAAGCTGTGGGTCTTTATCTCGGTGATACCTTTCCTGTTGGCATCTCAGCTATCCCCCTGCTGCCACCATATGTCATTGGAATGTTTCAAGTAGTGAGTCTGGTTTACTTAAAGAATAGTGCTTTTAGAGGAATAATACTTTGCTTTGTTTCCATTAGAACCTTAAAAAAACGTTTATGGGAGGAAAAATAAACAATCCCACCACCACTCCTTAACAACAGAGTACTTTCCCTCGCCTAATGCTACCAGTTCCTTCTTTCACTGAGGCCAAAGGCACCTCCCATAAACTTTGGAGGGCTCTTACATGTTTCTTCTGAGTGGCCTGAACATAACTCTCCCCAGTACGCACACACAAAGGCACACAGAGAGTTCATTCTCCAGAGATGACCAGACAGGGAGCTTTGTCACACCGACTACAAAGCACCATAGTCTCCCGATTTGTCCTCAGCTACAGAGCAGTTGAGGCATGGACGGCCACAGCTACAGAGAGGGTCTGTCCAGGAGACAGCAGGAGAAGGACAGGGCTTTTCTACAGCCCACCTTTATCACTCACGTGTAACAGCTGCATTCCCACACACAGGTCTCTGCCTTGTGACTGTGTTTCAGGTTCCCAACTGCAGCAGCAAAGAGAGGGCAGAAACAGTCCAGCACCTGTTACGGAGATGAAGGATCTCATTGGGGACATCTCTGTTCTTTAAACAGACATCTCTACAAACAGACTGCCTTTGCACTCTGTTTACGCTGCTAACACAGCCCAGGCAGACTCAGGCTGGGGCTGGGTGGTACATCACAGTTGTTTCACCACCCTCCTTGGACCATGTCCTACCTTAGAAAACTTTTTCAGCCCGTTTTCTGCCTGGCATATTTTCATGGTGTTGGTGTGATTCCTGTGCCACACTCATGACCCACAGGTAACTGGGGCTCTTCCTCCCCATGGCAGAGGAATTTGAACTAGATGGTCTTTAAGGTCCCATGCAACACAAACCATTCTACGATTCTATGACAGTTTGATGGCAAACCAGACAGGAAGGGGAAGAGAGGAAAGGTACCACAGACTTCCCAGGTGCATGGACCCATCTGATAGGCACTCCTGACATGGTCACAACTGTATGTTGTTGCCTGGGGCTGTGTTTTCTCCTGAATAGCACTACTTACCTTCAAGGAGATTAGAAGATTAGCCTCAAGTTTATGATTGTAGCAGCATTAGACCCTCAAAGTCTGCATAGCTCAGGGAGGAATGTAGGTGGATGCTGTCTGAAGCTCTCACCTGAAATATCACAAAGCATTTCTTTAAAATATGTACACACACGTCATCAGTAAAGTGTATTTAAGAGTGAGGGGGGGGACCTTGGCTAGCCCTTATATGACACTTATCTTAGAGACTACTTAGCTAATTCATTTCCTTAGGACTAGAGATGTCATAACAGCTAAGCCAATGTATATTTGTCCATGACTGCTTAAAGCCAATATAATTCTGAACATAGCTATCAAACTATGCACTATGAGCATAAATGTAACCCTTTCTTTCAAGCTCCATTATCATCTGAGGTGACCTTGATTCTTACTAGTTTATTTAGAATACAGCCTTGTTTGACAACTCATTTTACAAAGATATTTCAGGTTTAGACTAATTTTGAACTCTTTAAGCATTTGACTAGGCAAACATTGTGAATGATTGCCCCAGCTCTGCATTATTTTTCTCAATTCAAGTGATAATTCTGAAAACTTTTGAATATGGGGCTGACAGTGTGACTGTTTGCCCACAGTCAGTAACACAAGGATACACTGATTTGCACAGCCGTGGGACCAGGCTGAGTAGTGTGTATTAAGATTCTATACAGAACAGGTGCCGTGGCCCCATGTGTAGACTTGGCAGATAGGGCAAATGCTTCCCCTGCTAAAATCACTAAGCCAGACTTGAAAAGTTGGAAACTGATTTATCATGGACCACCTTCCATTCTCTTCTGCTGTTTAGAGCCTATAGACTGTCACTTTTTGACTTGACAAAAAAAGTGATCTTCCAACTATGATCTTGGAAGAGACAAAGACAATTGTGGTGGAAAGGGTATTGTGCTTCCAGGCAGAACCTAGCAATGGAGTGGATGAGAGCTTCTGCAGTGAAGAAGCTCCAGCCTACCTGGGTCCTGGTATCGAAGTCCAGAGCCTGCATATGCAAGACTCCTCTTGTTCTGCTTTTTCATTCCAAGACAGAGAAAAAAAGAACAAACATTTGAGCTGGAGCTGGCAATCCCATGGAGATGGGAGATGATCTTCTGTTCTTTATAATAGTGCAGGACACTGTAAGTTTTTTTTCTCAAATAGCTGTATTTTTTCTTCTGGGAGATGGTGACAGGTACTTATTACTGTTTGGTGTGCTGCTTTGAACAGCTACAGTAATTTCCCAGCCCTGCCTCATTGGCATCAGTCCTGGCCACAGCGTTTCTTCCACCCAAACAGTCAATAATAACCTACAGTTCAAAGCGGAGTGGTGACTCCCTGCTATCACTTCTAACAAAGCAGCCAAGCTAAGGAGTAGCTACAGGAGTAGCCACTTAATTGTTTGCTAATAGTCACTGCAGTTCAGTGTGTCTCATTGTCTTTATCATGAGTTGCCAATTTAGCAAGTTTTCTTTCTTTAATCAGCTGTTTTGCTAATATTTTCATAATTCCTGGACTTGCTTCCAGAACGTTTGAGGCTTACGGCATAACTAGCTCAGAACAGAGGTGGATGTATTGATCTGCTACTGGCTGTAGTGAAATCCACAGGGAAAACAAAATCTCATTCCTTTCTGTAAGGTTTTATGAAGAACTTCTTTTTAGTTTTCATGATCAGTTATGTGTATTTCTACAGAATGAAGGAAATATCAGAGGGCAATACCTTAGCTACTTCTCAATCAGAAGTACATTTCCATGCAGTTCCCATCAGCCTGTGACTTTTAAAACACTTTTTGACAATATATTACAAGGTTATTTTGATGACTGCATTATCATGAGTAGGTTATCACAAAGATCTCTATTTCCATAGAAACAAATAGTATTCACTCACAATCCTAAAATACCAGCTTAGGAAAATATTCCAAATTTCTTCAGTATTGTCTTTGTACCCCTCTTCATCAAAAAGGTGTTTTAGTTACAAGGCTCAGCTTGACTCTTAAAAGAAATTAGTATAGAACATACATTGTAAAAGTCAACCAAGTAGTTAAGTGTGTATCACAGCAGGGCTTTTTGCCACTAAGTAGGTAGGGTGATCTCCTTCCAAATGCTGGACTTTATACTTGCCATTTGCACTGGAATGAACATTGACAGTCCTGTCCCTGAGACTAGAACAGTCTTGGGAAAAGCATTCCTTGTCTGAAATACAATTTGAGCAGTATTTTACTATACTGTGACCCTGTGAGTATACAATCAGGAGGGACTCCTGGGGTTTATTTCAGCTGATTATGGAACACAGAGGAGAATACAGGCAGTGACCTCTGTAAATGATCACATATTTGACTTTTGGATAAGAAGTCATCTAGTCATAAATGATTTATCTGAAAGATTCTATCTGATCTGAGACTAAGCTTCACTCAGCTGCATTTGCAAAGCATGTAGCAATTTATAAATTTCACATACTGCAGTACTTTAGAAAATATATTTACATTTTATGTTCTTTACATATATCTGGTCTAGATTTTGAAAGCTAATTCAAAGTGAAATCAGATTTTTAAAAATATTTGTTAAAAAGCCCTTCCTAAAAATCTGGTTTTCATTTTAAGATGATATCCTGTGCTTAAAAGGAATTATTAATATTGTCTGTGTAGCATAATTACAAAACTGCACTAAGATGTGGCACTCAAAAAAAATAAATAAATGTCCTTTTCATCTTTGTTCCTGCAATGCAAGTAGGATGTGCATAACATCAAAACTATCTGTTCAATTGCCATTTTGTTTGTAACAAATGAATGTTTTGAATATGCAAATAGGAAGAAATCTAGCAAAATAAAAACATCTGATTTTTAAAATTTGGGCTATTCTCTGACCTTCCTGAAAGTACTAAGCTATCACACAGCGAGGCACCATCCCTTTCAGATGAATTCATAAATCTCATTTACTTGATTTGCAGACTGCAGTTTAATGTCTGTGTTGTTAAGTAAACTAAACTGTTCTCAGAACTGGCTAAGGTGTCAAGATCCAACAAATCAGTTGCTGAACATATCCCTTCAGTGCAGTTTCTCAGTAATCACTTTATTTAACAAATATGCATGCATTTATATCTGGGATTTCAAAAGTGAGAGTGAAAAACTTATCACTGAGCCAAACTGGCAAGTCATCTCTGAAAACACAGCATTTCCAAACAACCTATTTCAATATTTCCTGGTTTGCCTAATTCTCTGGAGGTGGTGGAGTTGCCATCCCTGGAGCTGTTCAAGGCAAGGTTGGACATGGCACTTGGTGCCATGGTCTAGCCTTGAGCTCTGTGGTAAAGGGTTAGACTTGATGATCTGTGAGGTCTCTTCCAACCTTGGTGATACTGTGATACTATGATACTACTGGTGGCAACCTAATATATACCAGGAAAAAATTATAAGTAGGTTTTATATATATATATATAAAATATATATTTCAGTCTCTGTAGTGCAAGATGCTGATTATGTTCAAATCCCACAGCAAGCAAAGGAAGGAGAGTGTTTTCATATTGCACAGAATAGGACCCAGAGGTAAGTCCAAGAGTGAAGGATGTGTTTCATTTCAGACAGTCTTACCTTAGGTGCCTTCTGCCTCATGCAAAGTCCTCTGTGCATCCCCAAAGAAAGTGGCACTTCTGCGTGAGGAATTTCGAGTTAAAACACGTGCACAGCACTGAAGAAAGCAGAAAAATTAGTTCTGAATACCCTGGTGGCTGTAGTGGAGAAGAGCAAACAGAATAGCAGCAAAGCATAAACACTTCAACGGAAATCACTCCCTGTGATGTTGTGTAGAGAACAGATGTGGATGAGGATTGCTAGGAAAAGGCATCAGTGTATGACCATGAGCATTAGCATTACCCCAAAAGCATTTAGAGTTGATTTCAGGATATAAGTCCTGCAAAATATGGTCACATGAATAGCTGCACTCTTCTATAAGCCATCTGGCCAATTATAGCCTCAAATGCCACGCACTGATACCCCTTACTCACTTGATAAGAACTGAGAGTAATTCTTTCTGGCTTCAGTAGTGTTACTCATGGAAGCAGCATGTCTCTCCTGCTGTCTGATTTTAAATTCTTAACCTGTTTCAAAGACATTAATGAGTGTAATAAAATTTATAGTCAGATTAGTAAACAGTTCTCTGTATTTTAGCAGAATAACTTTATCCAGTGCACTCTGCTTCACAAAGAACACTATGAGATATATCAATTAATTTACCTGTGGATTGAAAGAATTGATGGTAATCTTGAAGAAAAATTAAGAACACCTGCATGATAATCAGGACTGAAGAAAATGCTTCCACTGAAATATTCATGTTCTTGTAACCAAGAAAAAAAATCCTTATCACATGAGCTGGACAGGTCTTTTCCTGTAGTTTTCAGACCTCAATGTTTTATTGACCAAACTCCTTGCTTTAGACTTGAGCTCATGTTCTCTGAGGAAGTACAAGTGGTAATTATGCAAGTCTTTCCTTCCCTGTCATAGGCAACGTTCACAAGGGAGATTTACAACCTTCGGCTTTCAGATACTGGGACTGGTTGTTTAACTTCAGTGAGAGTAACTCTGACATGGGAACGTAATCGGAATCGGAATAAATCCTCTAGAACCTGTACCATCATGGGAGTTAGTTATTATGAGGGGAGGGGACTGCCTCTTTTTTTTCCCCTGTAGTAGCCACAACTGAAAGATTGGTCAGAATTTATTTTGTTTTAGAAAAGAGACTGCTTAAGCATAATGCATTTACACCTGAAACAACAGCAAATCTATCTATAGCAGTAGGAAACCAACTTATGGACCGAGTGAGAATTATTCAATCATAACAGATTTTATGAGCTAAGTGACCATAATGTAGAGACACTATAATGAGAGACTGTGTTAGGAGTTAGTAGGAGTAGAGTGCTGACCTAGAAACAGACTCAGGACAACTATAAACAAAATACATTGTAAATGAGTGTCAGTAATGAAACCTAAGATGTATTTTCTTATCATAAAGCATTCAAAAAGTCGGGCAGTTTGTCATCTGAATTACACTTAGCTCAAATTCTGATATATAGAGGAAATGGTTTGGCCCCATGCTCCTGTAAATGTACACATTTGCTCCAGAAAGAAGCAAGTTGGGTACAATCAGAAACTTACTTTTAAACAACAGACTTTCAGTTTGCTTCAGTAAAGTTTGGATTAGTCCCTTAATGCACACCCTTATCATGACTGACAACGATCCTGCCTTCACACAATTGATCTAAGAATGGAGAAGGTACAGTGGGCAGAAGAGTTATGCATGAGGAAAAGAATGAATTTATATAAGAATCTTTTTTATTAAAACAAAACTGCAAGAGCTCCAGGGCAGATCTGTGTTCTCTTTTGGCCTATGTTAACCTCTAGCCAAAATCTGTCCATTAAAAAAAAATATACTTCAGCTGTTTTTCTTTATTTTTTGAAGTTTAAAATGAAATATAAAGCCCATAATAAAATGCATATGAGGAAACAAATCAATAGATTTGAAAACTATATTAAGAATTACCAAAGCAGATAGCTTTTCATTAGCAAGGGTGTTCTCCTCATGAAATTCAGAGAATGCTCTTAATCTCTTGTCTGCCTGCTGTTGACATGATGTTCTTCATTTCCGTGGTAACCACAGTGGTAAATACAGCAATATTAGACAACAGTAATCAAGAAAAAAAAATCATATTGCAAAAGAAGGCAAGTAAGAGCCAAAACAGAGGTGTTTAGATGATAGTGCAATTTGCTGTAACAACTGTTTAGCCACATACTTGGCAAGCCCTGAGTGACTGACTGATGAGTAATGCATTTATCCAAATTACATTAAAATTAAAAAAAAAATAATTGCCTTTCTACACTACCTGCATTCTGCATAGCTATTTGCTCTCTATTGATTTTCCACAGCAAGAAGGCTTCTTACTGAACTCAGGTTAACTGTGGGTTGGGGATTACTTCTCTTGTGCAGCCTCTCAAAATTTGGTTAGGTGATGTGGAGCCACACATCATCAGTCCTCCACTATCTGGAGCTATGTAGCTTCCTTGTGTAGCCTCCCACTCGCCTCTTCACTGTCTGCTCCATTTGGAGGGAGCTGGCTGCTCTTCCCCAGCCCCGGCTGCTGGAGCACAAGGCAGCCTGCAGCTGCCAGAACATCTGCTGTCTCCTGGCCTCACTGGGGTGAGTACCAAAAGCACAGCCTTTTCGAAGTTGGACAGTCGCCTCTGCTAGAAACTGGATGAGTTCAAAGTTCTCAGATTTGTCCTGAGACTTGTAGCTACGTGGGAATATATGGTACAGCTATCAGTAAAGCAAAGTCAGTGCACGTTTCAAAGGGACACCGGCAGAGTCCTTAGGACACACCGGCATTTTGGCTGCACTACCCCTGCGTCTGTGGTGATCTGGGTTTAGGTTAATATCATTCTGAAGAAAGAATCATTTTGAAGAGCAAAGAGCAGAGGGAATGTAATGCCAAACAAAATCAGCCCTTGATTCTGCAATTGTATCCATCAAGAGCATAATTCTCAACAGGGCTACTGCTGCATTGGTGCCTCCAGAACATATACAGTCTGTAGTGATGTGTCGTAGGCTGCTCCTGGTGAAGGCAGAGGTAGCCTCGTGTTTGAAATGGTGCATTTCGGAATCAGGTCTCTTATTTGTAGGCACAAAATAATGTCACTCTAATGTCACAGGAAGACATTCTGTAGCAGCCCCGCATTAGCTGTCTTTTTCATACATGGGCAATGTGCACGGCTCCCACTGACTTCATAACAGGAAATGTATTACATACTTAGACCTGACTTGGCACTATTTAAAATGATTTAGTACATCAGTTATGAAAGGTTTCATGTTGTGGAGAAGCCATGTCAGCAGGTGAAACGAAGTCATGCAGTTCTTTGCCCTTCTGTTTTGTACCTTCTGACAGGTTTCTGCACGGGACAGGACACAGTGTGCATACTTAGTGCAGCTCCTCTAGGGTTTCATCCTAGAGCTGGAGCACAGTGTCAACGACCAGGAGATGCTGTAGGTGTTCTGCAATTGGCATTATCCAGCTTGTGCTGTCATGGAGCTGTTTGGGGCTCTTGAAGTGTATCTGAACTGACATGCTGGCATGAAGTGCAAGCTGACAGATGGTCTCATCCCCTCGATGACCCCCACTGCTTATACTTTTGCTGCTTGCTCAATCCTAGAGCTGCTTTGGCTTGTCTGGAGTGAACAAGTAGGCTCTCTTAGGAAGATACCTCGGTCTCAGAAGAGGCTGACCCTTATTCAGACTCTTTCCTAGGACTGGAGGAGCTCTTGACTGTATGAACTCAAACTTCAACTTGAGGTGAGATGTTCCTGTAGCCAGACCTGCTCTCGGAGGAGCTCCTCTCCCGAGGCACCCAGCAGACACTATCATGCTGGTCTTACCTTTTCCTCTAGACCCTCACAAATCTGAGGGGATGCCTTAATTTTAGAAAATGGAGCTCAGGAGCCTTTTGCAGTTTCCCCAGATCCACTGCTCTTCTCCTCTATATCCTCATTCCAACACATTGGCACATACTGTCCCCTTCTCTGTGCAGGGAGGCAGGAGCTGCCTGTAAAGCAAGAAGTGATCAACACCGAAAACAGAATTTGTAAAACAAGTGTGTTTCCAGTGGAGTGGACTGGAGAGTCCCCTAATAAGGCACTGCCTGAATACACAACAGGACCATTCTGAAAAATTGTGCAGGTCTAGAAAGAAGATAGAAGCAACTGCTACTGAATTTATAGTATTGCAACTCAAAGCTAAGTAGGCGTAAGTAGAATACACAGTAAATGTATATTTAGCTGTAGCTAGAAGTGAAACCTAATATCCTATGTTAGTACACAGTACTCTCTTACCAAGAAAACTAATTTATAGGTAAAGAAACAGAGCTTAAGAGACTGTGTGTTTTTAAATAACCTAAGTAAAATGCATACTTACTTACGTTTTATTCTCCTGCTGTGTGTGCCCTGAGCTGGTCCAGAGAGTTCTATGAGGTAAGAAATTCCTGCTCAACAAAAGTTCCTTTTCTAAAAAAAGAGAACATAATGGAAATGGGGAGCCACTTACTAGGCAGCTGAAAAAGGAGCTGACTGTGCAGAGAATTTCACACCTTATGGCTTTTGGTCAGTAAAGTACATAAACAAAATGTAATTTTCTATGCAATTACACAGGGTCACACAAGAATATTATGTTTTAGTAACCCACTCAAAAACGTATTGCTCTCTAAGAGCCCAATCCAGAAAATGGTTCCTCACTTTAGTAAAGCTGCTTGTAAGCATTTCTGGGAGTGGGGCCTAGGAGACATTTTCCTTTTTATGCTTTCTTAAACAGTTTATGTGATAGTAACAACAGGAAGATAAATTACTTTGAATGGTAGCAATTAGAGAAATAAGGAGTGTGGTAGATTTACCATGTGGAAAACATCTCTCACGCATTTTCTTACGGTCATTAAACCTACTTTTAATGACACAACACTGATTTCAGAAAGAAACAAAGTTTATTTGATGAATATAAACAAGCTGATCAACACTAAATACTTCCCATACACATGATAACAATGTTATGAACTCTAAATATCTTGGTACTTTACACTTCTACTAGACATTAAGTTACAATGACTGTCTAATACATGCCCACTGGTATTTCTAGGAATTCCTTAGTTTCATATCAATGTCCTTAACCATACATCAATATCCAGAACATGCCACTCACTTGAAAAAATTATTACAAGAAGCACTATCAAATGAGGATCTAAGGTAAATAGGGAATACTGACCCATTGCTGCAGAACATCACATTCAAACGTCACCCTACACGCACCAAAAAAAACCATTGCAGATATAGGTTGTGTCAACACATCTGAGGTCTCTCCATAAACACTGTTTAAAAAGTAAATTCAAACCCACTTTCAAATGAAAGTCAATGTGCAGGTACGTGCATACTGGATACACAAAGGTCATTAAATACAAAATTCCTACTGTACATTTAAATGAAAGAAAGAATGTGCAGTACAAGACTGATCTCACAGTAAAATAATAATCATTATCTTAAATGTTAACCAAAAGTTAGTTTGCTTCTTTACACATAGAGGGGAGGGGGGGAAAAAAACCTACCAAACATTGCTCAAATAAAATAGTTCCCAACATCACAGTGTTTATTGTAAACCCCGAGATTCTATTGTAGTATATGAAAACATTTTCTTCGAACACCATAGAGTATCACATGGAATGGAAAGGGGGAAAACCAAAAGGGGGGGAGGGGGAGAAAAAAAAGCAATGTTAGAAAACATTTTCCTCTTTAGGAGCTAACTTGTAGGCCCTGATAAAAGTTTAGATCGATACTATTACCAACATGAGCGGAGCAAAAATGCCCCTAAAATAATATCTGTGACAAAATTGGCACATACATACAAATATCTAACTATACAGCTTTGTATCTGTGACCCTATTTCCCCCTAGTTTATTTCCTACTTCAAGTATTCAGTTGCAGAGTTAAGGTAAAGACCTGATTGTAAGAGACACAGACGATTGTCCCCTACTGTGACAACAAATTTGTCATGAGAACCTAGTTTTGTTGTCTGAGTTTCCGAGTGCAACATTTGTCATATGTGCTAAATATACTCCCAAAAGCTTTGCTGTTTGAAAAACAAAGATCTAAAATGCCATTGGTAGTTAAAGGACAAACCTTTTAAACATGAATGAAATTGGGATTATCTATACTATGCTAATTCTATACATTTTACTCTTTACTGAAGACAGTAGCATCCAGCAGGACTCCTGCTTAAATAAATTGCTCTTTGATTGCACCAAGAATTATGGTACAAATAAACAAAATATTAATCTCTAGTCATTTTAAAGGGGTTACTATGTATGGCTCATGTAGGATGGTTAGGGTTAATTGCACCACAAGTTCAAAAAATATTTTTTTCTAAATTCAGTGCAAGACTTTAGGAGTATTCATTTAAATTTCTTTTTTACAGCAGCAAAGAAAAACTAAGGATTAAGGCCACCCATGCTTAAATTTATTGTTTGTCCTTTAAAAATGCAGATATTCTATTCCCACTCCCATCAGCATGGAAACATTTCTTCCATGGACAAAAAGATGCCTCAATAAAACAGCCAAACATTTGCACATGTTTGCCAGACTGACTGAAAATGTTTGTGGAGTCGTAAGGATCCTCTCCTTGAGAAGTGGTAAAGATTTGATTATCAGCTCTATTCACTCACCAAATGTAATGACTTCACATTTTTGTTTTTCCTTGCATGTGCTTTAAATTTACTTTTACTAGATACTCTTCGTTGATACAAACAGCCTTGAAGTGCTGTTTGTTCATTGGTATTTTCTTTAACATCTAAGATTTGTTGGGATCCATGTTGGAGAAGGTCCATCAATATAGAAAACAATAACAAACGATTCCTCATTTACAGAAGATCTAATGCATGTACTGTATTCACAGCAATCTTAACTTTAGGTTTGTTTTGTCTTTTTTATTGTTGTTGTTGTTGTTTTTAAGAGTCCCAGCTTTTATTGTTGAAAACCTGTATGCATTTGGATGGTAAAAGGTTGATACATCTTTGTGTATATGTCCATATATATACATACATATGTATCTTATATGCCTCAAGCTTTTACCACCCAGGAATAGATACACCTTTTATATATCTTATATTTATGCTCAAATTAGATGTCCTATGCATTGTCAGAGACACACACCATTATTTTTATAAAGCTAATTTTTGTCATCACTTATTAGTACCAATAATTGATTTCATTTCCAACCTGGCCCAGAGCTTAATACCAGTTATACTATCAATGGTTTGGTTTTTTGGGGGGTTTGGTTTGGATTTTTAAGTATTATCCTACCAGTAGATATAAGAAAATAGAGGAGGGTAAAGGCTTCATTTACTGTTATTTGGAAAAGCCCACATCTACTGGGGGGTAAGATTAATGCCAACACCCTTATATAGCATTTTACTAATACCTCTTTGATAATCTAGTGCAATAGAAGTGATACTTTAGAATCGACTAGGTAAAATTGGCAAATGCAGATACCACATCTAAGAGAATCTGAATTACTTATTAAAATCAAGATCAATATACCAAAAATTAAATATCCTGTTTAAATGAACTTTGTTAAACTATAAGATTCTGAATAGATGGTTTCTTTGTGAAAACAGACTAACTTGCAAGACTCACTAAAGACAGAAATGAAGTTGTTACCATTTCTGCTTGAGTCTCCTTCATTATTTTAAAAAGTATCTAATTTCATAGTAGGCTACAAGACAAAAAAATAAAAGGAGAAAAATGCCAATTAATGCAGCATTTCAGTAGCTATCAACTGTAGTGTTCATTTTCTGCATCTGTGATCTTCTCCAGGATATCATGGTCATGTTTGGAGATCCAATGCAATAGATTATCATTGTTACATTCCAGTGCTACCTTTTTTTCTTCCTCTTTCGCTAGTTCCTCTGACAACTGTAACAAGGGAACAAAACATTCCAATTAATAAGGTAATTGAATTATATATACATGAGAACATCCTGGTCTTATGTAATCAAACTTCTCATAGACATCAGTGGATCTATTAATTTTCTAGAGACTAGAGATTAAGTAAGGATTTAAATTTCGTATGATCCCACTTGTTATGCCCATAGGGTGGCAATTAGTTTTACAGCTGGTTGATGTGACAAAATTCCCCCTAAATGATTCCAAATTCCAAAGATGTGAAATTGCATTCGTGATTCTGTAAATGGCAAGTCTTCTGATCTTCTCTGTAAGCACAGGAGCTTTGGAGTGGAAACACTATTAATAAAACTAAATATTAGTATTTGGAAATGAAAGGAATCACCCATTTGTTTTTCCACTGAGTTCCACGGCAGGTGGGAATACACAGCGCCTCCAGCAACTCTCCAGGACCGAAGGTACTGAAAGCAGCTTTTATCATTGCATTGTAAGCACTTTAAGTCCACTTCAATTTTCTAAACAGTGGAGAAAGGTTTTATGGATACAAGAACATCAGCTTTATAGAAGTTTACATATACAACAATCTGTTAGGAGTTTTTCAGCCACGCAGTCAGTAGTCAATGACTGGACTGTTATTCTTCATTGCTGGTAGCTAGGGAATGAGAAGCAACTGGAGTAAGCTGGAGTCAGTCAGTACAAAGTGCCTTCCTGCTTTCCGTAGATTTTGGATAAGACTCCATATCTAAGTGTGACTACAGAGTGAAGCCTGAATGATTGTTACTGTTGTGCTAGTTCTGCTGCAAGCAAAAGGCACAGTACTTCTGGACAGAGAGCAGTGAATTAGTCTTATTCACGTTACCTGTATATCAGATGAGTGGGAGGAATTAAATGGTTGCTTTACAGGGCAGTTTTAATTTGTACACTGACTCTATTTATAGAAAAGTGGAAATATGATCTGTATGGGATGCTCCATTACTGCCTTTGCATTTATGTAACCCTAGCAATTTCCAAACCATCCTATTTTATGAAAGAGAAATTGCCATAGAATGCTTACACTTTTGAATACTGATGAAAATTTGGGGATTTTTTTTGGTAAATAGAACTAGTTAACAAATATGCCCCCTTAAATGTGCACAAAGTGAAACATGGGTTACAGAATAAACACCTAAATTGTTTTAACTCCTTTTTTTTCAAGTTCACATTTCTGTGGCAAGTACCTATACTGCTTTATATGATATGAACTCAGGTGAACAGCTCTACTTTTCCACTGGGAGGTTGGTACAGTTCTCCTGCTTAAAACACTTAGGGGCTAATCCAAAGCCCACTGAAATGTGGAAAAGTTCCCACTGATTTTAACAGGTATTGGATCTGGCCCTTGAATGGAGAAAAAATTACTTCTGCAGAGCTGGAAAGCCAGGGAGTTCCTAAAGTAGATCATGTTACTAGTTCTGGCACATAAAATCTTTGCAAACTTTTTATGAAAACTGTAAGTTAGAGCATGCATTACGTTTCAGGAACTCTGCATAGCTCCCATTCTTTTGTGCCCTGACTACTTCTTAATCATCATTCAAAGAGATACGTAGGCATAGGAAGCACGCATAGAAATTAATGAGGAGAGTACATTCCAGAAACCAGAGCACAAAAATGTCCCTAAGTTTTTGTTTTGGTTTTTTTTTAAACGGGTTTGCTAAAGCATAATCACAGCAATCCTGCAAGATACTCAGTATTTTACAAGCTGAAGTTCCTCTGCAATTAACGCTCATTTACACCCTTACAAGTAAGAGCCCAGAATCAAGCAGCCAATCTGAGGAACAGCAACAGACCAAAACTACAGTCTCTCTCTGGCTTGCACCCCAAATTCTCCCTGTGATTTTATTACAGAATGAACCCCCCAAAGAAACCCCACCTATTTAATCAACCCATCCATTCATCAGGAAACCATAATAAGTATTGGAAGTGTAACAAAAACTTGCTCACCACAAGTAGGAAATGCAGAGTATTTCTAAAGTAAGTCAAATAAATATATAAAAGGATATTGCTGTCAAATACCAACTGAGGTTGAGTAAATTAAATTTATATTTGTTTCTTCAGCGCTCTACTTGGTCACTGAACCTCTAGAGCAGAAATAAAGTTTGGTAACGTACAGCGGGCTTGAGATTCAGCAGTGCTGCAGCTGAAATTCATGTCTTATGAGTTTGGCACCTTTGACAGTCCATTAGATACTAGTCAGTGAAAACAGCAGAAAGATGTGAAGGTATAAAAGCGTAGTAGCCCACAAACATTTGTTCAGATTGTTTTTCCTTTGGATAAAGACACCTGCCTGATTACTACTTTTTACCTCCAATCCTTTCCTCTCAGCAGTGATTTGCAGAAACAAGCTGGAGGGGGTGGGTAAACACAAAGGGGTTAAAGGGGAAACTGTTTAATAACAGTAGTAAAATGCAGGCTATTTTTGACATCTGGGTTAATGTCCATTATGCTCCATATGCTTTCCAAATGTTTGCAACAAGCACCCAGATACAAAAACAGATACCCATTCATATAGGCTTAAATTGCCCTCTCCTAACCCGTTACACATGCTACCTACATAAAAGGCCAACAACTGATATGGTAATTAGTGAGTCAGAAAGAGAGGGAATAGCTACTTTATTGCAGGGTATTGGGATCTGACCAAACGTTAGTGGAGAAGGATATAATTAATGAAAACTTATTAGGGCTATTTCTGCTCCTTAAGCTACAACATGGCATCTGTATTGTAATGTGACATCCTTTCAAAAAGCTGTCGGGATGAGTTCCTCAGTTCCCTTTTCTAGACTCATTCATAACTACTGAGATCAGAGTAGCAACTAACAATGAGAAACTATTTCATTTTCTGGAAACAAGTAACTAGGCTGAAAAGCAGTGTTTAAATTTCATTTTCTGGAAACAAGTAACTAGGCTGAAAAGCAGTGTTTAAATTTCATTTTCTGGAAACAAGTAACTAGGCTGAAAAGTAGTATTTAAAAAAAAATAAGGCTATCATAAAGTCTTTCTCAAGTGAAAAAGAAAACCAAAATCAGTTTTTACTTTTGTCTATGCAAAACCTTGAAAAGAATGACACAATTAACTAAGGCAAAGTTCTGGCATGGTACTGGTCTGAATCCTGTTCCTACCACTAGCTTATTCTGTGACCTAATGAAAAAGTCATATACTTTTTCTGTGTCTAACTTGCTTTTTGCTATAGCAGGGATAACATCAGGCTCCTCGGAGGAATTTGCAAGGCTTAGTGTTTGTAATGTACTTTAATAGTTTTGAATGAGTGCTAAGTATTATTATTTTTCAATCCCTGCATTTGATTAAAACTGAAATAACACAGTAAAAAATAAATTAATATATTAAGTTACAAGTAAAGGGCAAGCATGTGGTTTGTGGAGCTACTTGTAACACTTTTAATATGAACATGTATTACAGACTAGGTGATTCCCAAGGTCTGTAATGACATGTACCATGTGGGCATAGCTTAACAACTGCAGAATCCCCCCAGATGTTTGATTTAGCCAAAAGCCTGTTCGTGGCTTCTGTGCGAGTCCAGAGTTTGGAGCAATGGGAGTGCTGTGGGCTGCTTTTCCCCTGCTCCTGCGGTGCACTTGCAAACATGATCACAGTCCTGATATTTGCAACTCAGCGCAAGAAACAACATTAGGTAGCACGGATCTGCTGGAGAGCTTGCCATTGTACAGTTCCCTTAACATAGGGTATGAAAAAAAGTGGCATGATCTGTACTATTTGAAATTCTCTGTCATTGCAGTCCCAACAATAACTACTGTTCTTGCTACTTCCTGCTGGCCTGAGTCTCGTGGAAAGAATGAAACCCCACCTCTTGCTTTCTAAAGAACACAGTAACCTGTTAAAGCCTGTTATATCAATGTGAAAATCTCTAGCAAGGACGGCCAAATAATTAAGACATAAAGTTGTATCTAAGCTATGCAAAAAACTTCTGGTGCTGAGATGCCAAAGACACCTAAGACACTTGTTGAGCTGAGTGAAAAGGTAAAATCTAGTTTAAATTTATAGCATTCCTTCAGTGTCCCTCTAGGAGTTTGGCTTTTTGCCAGTGTTCCTTGTTAAAAATTTGTTAAACGTGTTTGGCATTAATGCAAACACAAAGTGCTCATTTGTTACAAATTCTATTGGAATGCATTCATTTAAGGCAATGAAGTAGTTACCAGAAGAGAAAAAAATGTTCATTAAGTACATTTTAAAAATACAATGATGTATGCGGTGCATAACTATGGCGCCCCAGTGGCTGTATAAATATCTGACAGAATAACCACAAGTTGTGTTTGGTTTGAAATTGGAATCTTTTAAACATAACTGATAGAACAAAAACTGGGTTTGTTTGTTGTCAAAACTGGCGTTAGTCTTTCTTGTTTAGAACTAGTTAAAGTAACCAAAGTTTTGCCATACAATTTCTTACATCTCTAATCAATAAAGCCCACAGGTTAAAGCAACGCTAAAGGAAGTTGCTTGATTCGAATGGTAAGTGCAGCACTGCACATTATCTGGAGAACAGTGAACACAGAAAGTAAACACCCTCCATGGAAGAGAACAAATTTTAGTCATTCTTAAAAACTCCACTCAAGGAAATGTTACCTGAGAGACCAGCAGCTGTCTGACAACATTCAGGAATACGCAGGCAAAGGTGTCCTGCTCTGCTCTTAATGCACTAATCCTTTCAGAAAATCCATAGCTGAAATCCTAACAACAAATCTCTTTTATAATAACATTAAATGTTCCTGCTAATCATAACTCTGGACATAGAAATACACCCTAGAATTGCTATTCAGAGAGGCTAGAAAATATCATCTTAGCTACACTGCAGAAGTAGAACTATTTTTGCTCTTTAATTTTCCAATAATTTACAGTTACTTGTAATAAAGCTTAAAATGTATTTTGAAAGAAAGATCCAGAAACTCAGTGATTTAATTAAATATTGAGAGAGGTTGAAGAAAAAAATCAGTATAAAAAGTTATTTATAAAGGAAAAAAATATTTTGTTCCAATGCTGGCAAAGAAATGATTTATCCCATTTGTTGCTCTTTATGTTTTAAATTAATTATACAGTAAACTTCAGAAAGATCTGCAGCTGGTGGTAGAATCACTGCATGGATGTGATGAACTTTCCATATTGCTCTAATGCCAGAATTGTTAATCTGAGTTGGGGATAAAAGCAGATTCCATTGGGATGAATAAAATCAAATGGATTCAAGCACTCTAGAGAATGAGAGTCCTTGAAAACTACTGTATGATTATATGATAAAATTAGATGAAGTTTATGAGCCTTGAGACTATTTGGACAAGGATGCCTTCTCTACTGGGAGTGTTTATAAATCAAAGTGAGACAAGTGGTATAGCAGTTGAAAGATAGCTTTCTCTTTCCTTTTTTTTTTTCCCTTTTGATAGATATTTTTTTTCCCTTAAAACGTGCCTAGTCCAAATCAAAGCTCTTCAGAAATATGCAAAACAACCCAGCACATATTCCTCAATCTGTCATTTTCACAGAGAATGAAAAAGGGGGTTATGGTTAAAGATGGTCTCATACTAGCACTCTTTGATGAGGTGAGCAGGAGCACTCTGAAAATGATGGAAAAGTTTCTATTGACTCCAGCGGGCCTGAGAGCTGGTCACAGAGGCAGCAGTGACTCAGCAGTGCAGGGCATGGAGATCTGTGTCAGGACATTTATGACTTCCTTAGGATGCAGCATGTGAGATCATTAAGACTTCTTTTTTTTTCATGTTTTTGGCTTTGTTGTTGTTGTTGTCTTTCCCCAACAGAAGTTACAAATAAAGAGGAGTTTGAGAGTAAAGTGATTCCAGCAACAAGAGTTCCCAACAGTGATCCTAAAAACTGTCAATAGCAGAGATTACTTAATGAAATTTGAAGGAGCCTTTTTCATCCTTGTTGGTGTGGAATGCTATTTATTCTCATGCTAGGGACTAATTAGGGGCCTTTTTTGAAGATCAAGGTTTTTCGATCTCTGCTTCTTAATAACATGGTTTGCCTGTCTGCCACCTGGGACAAGGCAAGGCACTCTCTCTAACTCCTGAACAGCAGGCACTGCCTTAGGCCATTGCAAGTGCAGGCAGGAAACTGATCCTGCCTTTTCAGTCGTTTAACCCATTGACTGCCAACCCTCCACAAGCCCACTCAAAAGTCCTGAGTAGGCAGCGACCAATCCAGTAGGAAAGCACCAAATTAATAATACAAAAAATTCTGCGGCTGGAAATCTAACATCAAGAGAAAAAATAATGAATCGGTGTAGTGATAAAGGTGGCATCAGAAACGAGCCTCTACTTACAGACTGGATTGAATGCATGTGGCAGTGTGTGCTTCAAATCCACATACCACTTGCTGTGCTCCAAGCAGACAGACAGTTCATGTTTCTAGTGGCTGGGAAAAGAAGTGGTTAAATAAAAGCTGTGTCAAGCCCCCAGTCTAATAAGTCATCTTATTAGGAAGTTGTGATGCCCTGTTTGCCCTAGCCTGTGGCTTGTCTGCTCCACTGAAAGGTCTCCTGCTGGGACCTTTGTGGCATTATATGAGGTAGAGAAGGCTGCAGCAATATATGAGCCTTGGTTTTGAGCAGCCAAAACAGCAGGAGAACTAAGCTGCAAAGAATTAAACATGTAACAACTTTGTAAAAGCACAGACAGTGATTGAGGTTGGCCCTTTTGCTGTTGACACATTCTGGCCCCTGTAGGTTGTGGTCACTAAGCCCATTAGAGCTGCAGTGTGGCAACATCTAGTTCAGCAAGTTCAATGTGTTTCTGTTTTATTTCTGAATACTGGACGCAAGCTGGCAGCGATAGGAGAGCGAAATTCAGCACCAGAAATATATCATAAACACAGTCGTCATTGTCAGGGATGTGAAATTACATTTCAAACTGTTTTGGGGAGATGGAGGTTGGGTATATTTTTTGCATTTTGTTAACTGAAATTTAATTGCAACTTGCTGCATGTTTTGTTTGATTAAAAATAAGAAAAGGAAACCTCAAGATGCTGTTTGCTCTTAAAAGAGAAACTTTTCACAGGATAGCGAAGTGTCTGTTGCTAGAAATTCATCACAAAGTGAAAACAGAAAAAACAAACCCACTAAAATCTCAGCTGGGACAAGTTTCACTTACGAGCATCCACTTATTTAAATCAATGCTTCCCACTGTTTGTGCCTTTGGGTTGTTTTTTGGTTATGGGGTTTTTTGTTTCTTGGGTTTGGGGTTTTTTTTTTTTGGTCATTTAAGACAAAACATTTTAAATTCAGATTTTAAAAAATAAAACATGAAATGGACCAAAAAAAAAAAAAGATTAATTAATGAAAGAAGTTATTACTGATTTAACCAAGGGGTATATTTAAATGACAAAACCTACTATAAGATACAAATCAGAATACCCCTTCCAGACTCCTTAAGGGCCACACTTTTTTCAGGGAGTGGTGCAAGGTTTCTGTTGATGCTCCTGGTCCCTGAAGGTTCTGCTGTTTGCCTTTCAGAACTGCATTGTGGTCCCACATTTTGTACATCTCTGCAAATTCATCACTGCCAGGAGTTATGAGTCTGTAGATACAGAGCAAATGATGAGTTGGCTGAACACTTGCGTATCTCAAACATTTGTTTCTCTCTCAAGCCTGTTACGCGTTGCCACTGCCCTCATTCCCAAATGAGCTAAAGCTTATGTAAGAGGTTAAATGTGCAGAGAATGATAAAGACAGGTCACAGCTGGAGGAGGAAAGGGGTTGGCAATCTTTTGTTCTTTCTCTCCACAGGCATTTCACTGGTGCCCTCCCCTGTTTCTTCATGGGTGAGGTAACAGCGTTTTGGTCAGATGTAGTCACCCTTTGGATGCACTCATCTCACTGCTGCTGGCAGCACTGCTGAGGGCTCAGTAAGTTCCAACTTGCTGATCCACAAAAATGATTGGCCACTCCTTTTGGAGGGACAGAAATGATGTCAAAGGCAAAACACATTCTTTCTTTGGCCATCAGAGATGAAGGAGTGTTTCTTTTCTGTTATTGGGAGTTTGCCTGAGCCAAGCGAAGGTCATAGCTGTGTCTTTTCTCTGGATGAGGGAAAGCTCTAGAATTTGTAGGACTTACTTTTTCTCAGTCATCCTTTTAGATTTGCTGATAGTTTGGTACTAGAAGGACATTCTTAAAATCTCACAGATATTTGTTTGGTTGTAGGGAGTGTGACTTGGTTTTCACTTCATGCATCCTACCAGAGTCAGTCAATATTTAAGAACTAAAACTGGCTGGTGGCTGTGCTTGGATAACTTTAGTTATTGTGGCTGTCACCACAATCTGTTGTTAGAAGCATATTGGTTAGTAGATGTTGTACCAGAGTGAATACTAATAAATTTGGTGGTTGTGGTGAGGAAATTTAATCCCAAAGCATTCCAGCACAATGAGCAGGCATACAAGGGCCATACTCCATCTTTTGAAGTACCCAAGGCAGGATGGAATTAAGAAGAAGAGAGGTGGTGAGAGCTGAGTGCAGGTTTGTGGTACTTCATGTGTGGGCCTATTTCTTCCCTTAGGAAAAGGCTGGATTCTTGGCTAGAGAGGACAAGTCTTCTTGGAAATGCTGGGCATAGCATGGTGTCCTTAGGGCAGATGACTCCAGTAAATTGGCAGAAGTTTGCTGGGATTATCTTTTTCTTAACCAAATAATAAGAAGAAAATTAATAAAGATGCATCTAATGTCTTGCATCTGCTTTTCCCATCACCATAGATTGCTTATCTTCTAAAGTGGAGAATAAGCTAATGAGCTTCAGAATGTTGCTCTGTAGATCTAAATATTTGTAGCAACAGCTACAAGTGCACGCTATTTTGGGGAGATGGAGGTTGGGTATGTTTTTTGCATTTTGTTAACTGCAATTTAATTGCAACTTGCTGCATGTTTTGATGTGTCCCTATCTATACTTCATAACGTAGGTAAACAATTAACAATTAGATTGTTCTGCAAGTTAAGAGCCCTGTATTTTAAAGTTATCCTATTAGTTACACTTAAATACTAATTATGCTGTGGAGGACATTGTGAGACCTATGAGGCTGAGGGAGCTGGGGTTGTTTAGCCTGGAGAAGAGGAGGCTCAGGGGTGACCTCATTGCTGTCTACAACTACGTGAAGGGAGGCTGTAGCCAGGTGGGGGTTGGTCTCTTCTCCCAGGCAACCAGCAACAGAACAAGGGGACACAGTCTCAAGTTGTGCCAGGGGAGGTCTAGGCTGGATGTTAGGAGGAAGTTCTTGCCAGAGAGAGTGATTGGCATTGGAATGGGCTGCCCAGGGAGGTGGTGGAGTCACTGTCCCTGGAGGTGTTCAAGAAAAGACTGGATGGGGCACTTAGTGCCATGGTCTAGTTGATTGGCTAGGGCTAGGTGCTAGGTTGGACTGGATGATCTTGGAGTTCTTTTCCAACCTGGTTGATTCTATGATTCTATGATATGCTTATTGTGTTAATAATAGTACTTATAAAGGAAATCGATACACTAAAGGACAGCTCAGAGTTTTGTATATATACCAAAAGCTTGTGTTCTGTATATAAAATCCTAGTTTACTGTACACAAGATATATTTTCTTCCCCTCCAGATTATTATATATTTCTTCCCCTCCAAATGATCCTAAATACTTTTTACATGGTGCACAATACAGACCTAGGTATAAAAATGAATCGTGTTATTTACAGCTGCATCTTTTAATGTCAAGAAGAAAGAGACTAAGGGGAAAGTGTTAGTTGGCCTATTTGAAGTAAGACCAATGCTGGATCCACTTAAAACTCCTTGAACTGCTAAAGCATTACAATGACTGTGTGTGGCAGTGTGAACATGACCATACATGCTTGACAGCTACTTATTTTTTAAATACCCATCCAAACAACACACAGCATTTTGAAATCTGTCTTGTGTGGTCTAATTACGCAACAATTCTTAAACTTCAGGCCCCAATATTATGAGCTTCTTCACAATTATAGGGCTGCCCACGCCTTTCTCAGTGCACGATAGGCAAGACTTAGGGACCAGTTGTGGTAAACATATAAGCATATGTTTTAATTTTTACTCGAAGTGAGACTTAAATGTGCACCTAACATTAAGAGAACTCTTAAAGAGTCTATTCTAAGAGACCTTACAAGGCTATCCTCTGCTCGCCATACGGATCAAAGACTCACAATTATCAGCATACCAATAACAATGACTACTGCATAAAGGGAAATGGAATAGCAATAAGCACCTTGTTTAAGCAAAATTTCGCTCCCCCTCCATCTACCACGACCACCTTTTTAACCATTTCTGCACTCAAAAGCATGCGCGTGTGGAAGAGTTAGCAAGACCAGAGCCCTAGATCGCAAGATCTCCAAAAGAGATAGCCAGAGCTGCCATGCAAGTGTCAAACGACAGGTAAACATAGCCCACTAAAGACATGAGCTTCGACATGGAAGCAGAAGAAATTACGAAGGCAAGGCATTCTGCTTGATGCAGTTATAAAAGCGTGATGCACTGCCATTACACTGCGCTTAGCAGAAGGCAAGGCATTCTGCTTGATGCAGTTATAAAAGCGTGATGCACTGCCATTACACTGCGCTTAGCAAAGCAAGACCTCTACGTTTATGAGCAAAAATAATCACTACAGTCTATCATAGAATGGGCTGGGCTGGAAGGGATCTCTGGAGGTCGTTTAGTCCTGCCTCCCTGCGGTCAGCAGGAACATCCCCACTAGACCAGGTCACCCAGGGCCTTGTCAAGCCTCGCCTTGAATGTTTCCAGGGAAGGGGCATCAACCACTGCCCTGAGCAACCTGTTCCTGTGCTCCATCACCACTCTCATGGTAAAGAACTTGTTGCTAACATCCAATTTAAATCTGCTCTTCTCAAACTTGAACCCGCTGCCCCTCATCCTGTCACTGTGGGCCTTTGTAAACAGCTTCTCTCCATCCTTCCTGCAGGCCCTCTTCAGATACTGGAAGGCTGCTATTAGGTCCCCTCGGAGCCTACTCTTCTCCAGGCTGAACAACCCCAACTCCCTCAGCCTGTCCCTGTAGCACAAGTGCTCCAAACCCTGATCATTTTCATTGCCTTCCTCTGGACCTGCCCTATCAGGTCCTTGTCCTTCCTATAATGAGTCCTCCAGAATTGGTGAGGTCTCAACAGAGCAAAATGGCAGAATCGCCTCTCTGGATCTGCTGGCCACACTTCTTTTGATGCAGCCCAGGATGTGATTTGCCTTCTGGGCTACAAGTGCACACTGCCTGCTTATGTCTAGCTTCTTGTCCACCAGCACCCCCAAGTCCCTTTCCATGGGGCTGCTCTCTAACAGCTCATCCCCCAGCCTGTACTGATAGTGAGGATTGTTCCAGCATTAATCACAACTTACACCAAAGAGTATTTTTTCCTAGAGAATACCTATAACCCTATGCACATTTCTTTTCCTTCAGTCTCCCATTTCAGCTATGCACAGACCTTCTCTATATTGTCTCTATGTTTTTTTCTTCTTACCTAAGGTTTATTTCTCCCCACTCTTGTTTATTCCATTCTCTCCATTCACTGTTTTACCACTCTGTCTTTATCTGTTGCTAATCTCTGACCAACTCACTGCTGAATGGTAGTATTATGCTGTAGCTGGACACTGTGTGATATTACCACTATTTCCTTTACATGAATATTGCAGTTTTCATGGTTGAAATGGGATAGAGCACAAGAAGAAGAGCATTTTTGGGGGACAACAATTTGCTAAGTAAAAACAGCAAAACAAAACCAGAAGATGCTTTTGCCCTGCATGCGCAAATGTGTCAACCTCACTGAGCAGAAAAAGTAAAGCCCAGAGTGGAACTTAACTCACAGAAGCAATTTGGACAATGACAGTAACTTTGTTTGTTCCTCCATTCAGATAAGAGGAAGTAGCAACAAAACTGGTACTTCAAAAAAAAAAAAAGAAATCTTTTCCACCAAAACACCTACATGACAAGAAAGACAAAATAGTTTCATGACTACTTTCCAGAAACTTTGTTCAATGGGACTAATTCAAAAAGAAAAAAAACCAGATAACACATCTCAATTGTTCATTAGTTATTCTAAATACAAATCACAGAATTAACCAGGTTGGAAAAGACCTTTGGGATCAGCAGGTCCAACCTATCACCTAACCATTCGAATTAGTTAAATCATGGCACTAAGTGGCTCCTTTTACACACCACCAGGGACGATGACTCCAGCCCATTTAATTCTTACTGCAATTTTTTTATTTTTTTCCCTTATACATGCATGTCTTGCTTCATTTTCTATCCAAACTTAAAGTCATAATATAGGTCTCCACTGCTACATACAACTCCACATTCATACATGTGCTAGTTTGAGCCTAGCTGAGAAGAACAAGATCATAGGCTGAGAAATGAAAACAATGGTGTTGCCTACTTCGCTCACAGTCTTGCTGAGATGTGTAAAGAAGAAAGGCAAAACAAAAGATAAAGTCACTTTGCTTGGGCACTTGCTTGCTCTCTTCACTTCTGCTTTGCCTGCTGGGGAGAGCTGAGGCTGCTGGCTGAACTCCATCTTGCTTTCTAACCTCACCCTCCATTTGCTTTGGCTGATTTCACCTTTGCTTCTTAATCCTCTTGGCCAAACCTCCATTCTTCCTTGGGACTGGGGTAAGGTTGAGAGGGGTAGGGGGAAGGTGAGGGGGTGGTTGAGAGCCCCTCCTGGGGACTCAGGTTTCTGGGAGGGAAGTTGTGTCTGTATTACCTTTTTACCTTGTATATTTCTGTCTATAACTGTATATACTGTAAATATCTGCTTGTAAATTGTGCCAGCTGTAAATACAAGCTTCGTTCAGATTTCCAGAGATGACTGAGTCTAGTCTGGGTGATTTATAAAGTGTGGGGGGTGGGGAACACCCAAACCATCACAATACACTTTTGGTATAAAACCCAGTGGCCTGCACCGTGTAGAGAACATTAGAGCCAAACACAAAGATGTGGGAAATTCAGCAAACGGAGCACAGCTGGACCATGAGTACGTGGTTGACTTTAGTGTACTGTAGTGTGAGGGCTAGAATTTAAAATATTACTAAGTCAAAGACTGTGATTTTACTGCAATTTTTTAAAATGAGAAGTCCTTTTTTTTACAAACATTTGCACAGATCATCTCAAACTAAGGTTTTATTAACTTGTGTAAAGCTATTTGTGCTTTTGAACAAGTCATTTTTTGTAATTTACCAATCTTTTATCATCGTTTATCACAATTCATTAAGCCAGAAATAGCCTATGTTTCGAGTTCAACAATTAACAGTCATGTGAAAAACCCAAATGAAACCAAAATTTTAAAAAAATCAGTAATTTTCTCATGCAAATCACACGGGGCATAAAAAAAAGGAAGAGGAGAATTGCCCACGTGCTTTGCAGATCTTTTTGTCCAATAGACTGCTTGGAGATCTTTCGTTTCATTAAATGAAATCTTATTTTTAATTCCCCAAGGTATGTAGCTTCCAGCACCAGGCATTGCCACAATAATGGTCACAAATTGTTTTGTAGGCTCATAGAAGGTACAACTTGGTCCAGTAATAATTTCTAATCTAGCTCCCTTACAAATACCGAAGTGTGGATCAGGAACAACTCACACCTTCTACTGTTCCTATGCAGAGGGAAACAGGGCTTGCCCTTCCCCTCCAGGGAATGCCTCCTTCAGGCCCCCTGCAATGCATATGCCCCTGGGAACTCAGGGCTCCCTGCTAAACCCAGAACACAGTATTTAATAACCATCAACATCCACAAACATTTCACACTGTTCCAATTTAATTTCTACTTGTGGTCTCCATGGTTGGCACGAATAGCCTAGGCAACAGCTATACTATAGTTGAATAAGTATTGCTTGTATAATGTCTAGAACCCAGTGCCTGCTCATTTCACTAAGTGTTCACTTAGTGGGAAAATTTACCAATCCTTTCACATTCACACTTCTCAGGCTGTTCATGGTTTTAGAGACTTCTCATGTTTCAGCTTCCAAACCGAAGAATTATATTGCAATAGCCTCTGTTTATGTAGAAACAATTTGAAATCTCTGACATCCATATCATGCCTTTTTTTTGACCCTAGACTTTCCTGTGCTTTCTGTTCTTCTCAGTGGCTTCTATTCTTTCCCAGCAGCTTACCAGAAATGTGTAAACTAGCGATGATGTGGGCAAATCTTGAACAAGTACAGGAGTTCAGAATGGATTTGTGTTTAGTCATCTCTTTCCTACAGGTTTATGACTGCCGCTTCAAATACAGCTTTTGAAGGACTATGCACAGTAATTGCGATGTGTACATCCTGAGGAGTAACAGCTAACTCACATCCTGACATTTGGTGCTTAGCTTTAGGGTTGCTTTTCTCCCATATGTTTCATTTTGCATTTATCTAAAGGAAACTTCATCTGTTGTTTTACTGTCCAGTCCCTCAAGCCACTGCAAGCTAGATTTTGAATTTTCAGAATTCCTCCAATCCTGCAGAGGAACAAAATAGACTTCAAAACCATTTCACGGGAAATTCCCATTAAATATATCTGGTTTCTCAAATGTATGAGCTGAAACCTTCAGGGCAGCTGGGACCGAGCAGCAGACATATTTCCATTCTGTGCATAATTTAGCTAAGTGCCAATCCATGCTTGTGGAATCCTTTCCTCTGCTGGTGCTGCTGGCTTGACACACTGTCAGCATTTTCAGGATTATGCCATTATCTGCCTGTACTGGGAGCCTTTAAAACAGCTGAAATAAAAGGGCTCTTTTTGCATATTTATGCCATCCTGCTCTGAACACTTCCTGTTGGCCCCAGTAAATCTCTATGCTAAATTTCAATTGACTTTCGTGGTGTTACAGCTGTTAGATAAACTTCCAAGGATATTTTTGTGACAGGTACGAACCTGGACAGGAAATCTCACGAAGAAATCCTAAATTAATTATGTGTCAACATTCAAGCCACAAGAAGGAGCAATTGTCATAAATTTTTGAAAGTTAGAATCTAATTTTAGTCATAAGTGCAAAAAGGTTCACCAGCTCAGTTGTGAGTCAGTGCCAAAAAATAATATATTTCACATTCTTGAACAGTTCTCTTTGGCTAAACATAGAAGGGAAGAAGCTAGGGTTAGTGAACTGTATATTTAAATCACATAACAAGGCTGCAGGCACAACCCAATCACAAACTGTAGATTTAGAAATTAAAATTCACTATTGCCTTATCTTATCTCACCCTTTAGAAAACACACATGGAGTAGAAGCTATTTTTTTTTGCTAAATGAAAACAACTTCGTTACCTGAAAAACTGATAATGGTGCCAACAAAATCTGTCCGTGATACCACACAATATGTATTCCAGCTGTCTGCCTCTCCACACACACAAGGTTTCGTTTGCTTTCTGAATGCTAGTAACATCCAGCAAGCAAGGGGTTGAGAGGGCAAAGAGTGTGGAAACAGTATTGACCCACAGAGGGTTGCCTGTGTCTCTCTGGTTTTAGCATTGCTATGGATTTCTTGACAGCTTTTCCAGTTCCCCAGGGACATGCCCTTGCAGAAACTCTGCAGAGCACATGCAGGACACAGAGGCAGTTTGAGCGCTCTGCAGCTGCCACCAGCTGTGCAGGTGGCAGAAATTCCCGGCCTTGTTCCCCCAAATATTCACAACATTTTCCTGGGAATGCTGTCAAGTGCCATAACCTTCACAGTGCTGCTGGCCAGCAGTGCCTCCTTGGCAGTGTGGACAGCGGTTGTGGGTCCTTCCAGGCCTGTCAGCTGTGCCCAGCTGGGAGCAAAGCTCCTCTGACCCACTCCCAGCTGGAAGCAGCTGAAAGCAGCTGAAAAAGCCAACTGCTGTATGTCAGTTCAGGTGCTCAGGTATAACCTTGTGCTCTAACCTGGTAAGGGGCCCTTTCTAAACCCCTCTACCTAAAGACAAAAGGGAGAGTTTTGAGATACCTGTTTCAGCACAAAGAAGTGTCTGTTGTGAGAGGAGCGAGGGAATGGGAGAAAATCATCAACTTCGCAGGCTGCATTTCTCAATGCAGCTTTGGGGCACACATGGGAGATGCTTGTGGTCCTCATGCTGGCACCAGGTCTGTAACAAGCTTTGGCAAATAGCAAAGCACTGCAGCACTGTACTAAATCCTCTGGCATTGATACAGACCTCAGGATGCTGTCTGCTAGGTATAGAGCAGTGAGAAACCGTACTGGCTACAGCCATTGCTCCTACCTTTGGCAGCACTCTGCACCATCAGCCATGAGCTGCATAGTCCAGCAACCATTGCTCTAGAAAGAAAAGCCCAAGCAAGGACTTTTCTGTCATGCAGAGGCAAGACAAAGGGAGCAAGGCAGAGAATCTGCTTTACAACAGGAAGAGTTACAGCTCAGAGGGATAGAAAGACAGATCAGCTATTGACAGGAGTGGCTGGAATCCAGTTGTCTTGCACAATGGGCATGAGGCCATGGCTGAGTATTCTGTTCATAAACAATATCATTTTATAAAATGCAGGTGGCATTTCCTCTGCTTTACTGAGTGCTTTCTCTTCACAGATGAAAGGCACTAAAAGGATCCACCCAAAGCCCAAGGAAGAGAGAGTCATTCCATTTCAGTGGAGCTACGTCAAGCTAGTCCCAGGAAACAAACAGAGATTCGTCTGCAGGCCAAACTTGGCCCACAGCATAAATACAAATACATCAGAAATCTGGCAAGGCACCAGCAGGAACGTACTGCACTTAACTAACCACCTTGATTCTGTGTCTCTGGAATACTGTGGATAAATAACTATTTATGTCACCCTGGGAGAAAAGGAATGTATGATATGGCTATGAAACCACCTGGACTTTTATATATAAGAAGTGTTTTCACTGCTTATGGAAAGCCAGACATGTAAATTACACTACCTTTAGCAGGAAAAAATATGTGCCAAAGACCATGCCTAGGAGCAGAATTCAGGAAGAATGGGGGTATGGTCATGCCAGTTTTGCAGTGTTTTCTTTTACAAGCTTGTTTTACTGCTGTGTTGGGGTAGACTACTGTTATTGCTTCCTCAGCAACTGTTCTCACAGGATTTCACTATTGGTCATGAAAATCTTACAAGGTCAGACAATCCTGCACATTTTTTTCCTATTTTTTTCTATGTTTCTATTCTATTTTAGTAAAATTGAAGGTTTAAATGTGTTCCCAAGATTCTGGCCATGTCCATTTCTAAGCTGGAAAGCAATCCCCTTACCAATGTGAATCATTTGGGAAACCTGAATTAAATAAAAGCAGTCCTGGAGATCTGAATTCAGTCCCCTTGAAAGTTTTCATCCATTTGTTATCTAATGGTTTATCCACTTTCAGCATTTCCACGTGGACAGATAAAGGTGGCTTTAGTACAGAAATAAACAGGCTTAGCCTGCTTTCTCAGTGCTGAAGGCTGATCATGTTGCAAGACGAAGACGACACACAGCCACAGCATCCTACACCATTAGAGGTCCCCTCAAGGCTGACTGTTAGCATTAGAACATTAGCAATCTGTATTTATCAAAATGTGGACACTAGAGAGGCTTGAAGTAGTTTCACTTCCTCTTAAATGATAATAAATTGGCAGCAGGAGTGTTGACTGCCTGAAATGCAACTTCATTACTTCAGAGGTTAATGGAGCAACCTCTCTCTGTTGATCTTCCTGTCACCATTGGCTACAAAAGACTCTGACACAGTGCAGTTTTCATGACAGGCACAAGTATAACAGAGATTAACCACATCAAAAAGAATACTGTCCCTCTCCATTATATTCTGCAAAGCTGGTCTGCAGTAAAGCACAATGGCCAGCAGTGTGATCTGCCTTGTCTGAAAATAAATTAACATAAAAAGAGATGACGATTTTCTATCATTGAGGCAAAGACCTTCCCACCAGGAAAAGTGAAAAACAAAGAACAAAAGCAGAGAGGGAAAGGAAGAGAAAGGAAATGAAAATAAAAGGGGGGAAAAGGAGAGAAAAGAAAGGAAAGGAAAGGAAGAGAAAGGAAAGTAAAATAAAAGGGGAAAAAAGGAGAGAAAAGAAAAGGAGAGAAAAGGAGAGAAAAGAAAAGGAGAGAAAAGGAGAGAAAAGAAAAGGAGAGAAAAGGAGAGAAAAGAAAAGGAGAGAAAAGGAGAGAAAAGAAAAGGAGAGAAAAGGAGAGAAAAGAAAAGGAGAGAAAAGGAGAGAAAAGAAAAGGAGAGAAAAGGAGAGAAAAGAAAAGGAGAGAAAAGGAGAGAAAAGAAAAGGAGAGAAAAGGAGAGAAAAGAAAAGGAGAGAAAAGGAGAGAAAAGAAAAGGAGAGAAAAGGAGAGAAAAGAAAAGGAGAGAAAAGGAGAGAAAAGAAAAGGAGAGAAAAGGAGAGAAAAGAAAAGGAGAGAAAAGGAGAGGAAGGGAAGGGAAGGGAAGGGAAGGGAAGGG
>WAAF01021089.1:2313118-2327247 GCA_013400475.1 Tricholaema leucomelas
AAAGGGAAGGGAAGGGGAAAAGGGAAGGGAAGGGTGGAAAGGGAAGGGAAGGGGAAAAGGGAAGGGAAGGGTGGAAAGGAAAGGAGGAAAGGGAAGAGGAGACAACATGTGAATACTTTAATTGTGAAGTATTAGGAGCTACTGACCTTGAGCTATATTGCACTAATTCTGTAGAATCCCTCTTGTATTTCTTAGAGAAAGCTCCACAGTGATTTAGCCAAACTAATATTCTTTTGAAGGCTGAATTCATGCTTTTTCAGGAGATGAAGACTGACAGGAAAGGAGTAGGAGGTGGCCACTGAGATTCAAAGAGGATTACATTTAATGCTGGTTAAGTGAATAACCCACTGAATGAAAATGTATTCATTTAAGGAAATGTGCCTCTTCTTGTTATGTGTTACTGCCTTGAAATGCCTGGAAGCTGTGATAACTTCCAGTAATTCGTAACTCCTGTTGAATGCTAACACCACAAACATGTCCCTCACCATTCTGAACAGAGAACACTGCCCAAAGATGCAGAGAGAACATTCTGTACATCTTATGCACAAATCACTGGAATTCGCTTCCAGGAAGGGAGATTACTCCCATCCTGCATGCAGCATCCACTTTATCAAGAACAGTAACCTAAATTCACAGTACATACAGCTGTGATTATGTGGATGAAATAAAAATTTCTCCTTAGCAATGTTTCATTTTGTTTGATATTTCTGCTCTCTTCAGCAGATATAACATGATTAACAACACACCAAACATGCAATTACAGCACTGTAAATTCATGGACATATCAAATCATTATATCTGTTGTGCAAATGATTCAGATGTGTGCCAGGTCACTTATATCCACTCTCCACTTCCCACTCTTGCTAGTGTTTGGGGATGGTGTTTAGCAAGCCTGACAACACATCTACAGCAAATGCACCACATTCCCTTATTGAACTCTTATCTTTTGGAAGATTCAATTAGAAGTGAATACTTTTAAGTATGAAATACATCAACTTGAATGAAAGCATCCACTTCCTACACACAGTGGCAGGCATCTGGACTTCTTATTAGAAGGTAGTATTGATAATGAGAAGTGTCTACTGATAGCGTAAGGGAGGATGTACTTACTGGAAACTATAGGAGATAAAGAAGATTAGGATTTCTTCCTGGAGAAGCAAACTAGGGGTGAGATTCCAGGAAGAAATTCCTCTGAATGCCAGAGCAACTGTCACTTTCCCAGCCTGTGATCTAAGTGTTGCGAACAATAGAACAGGAATTCAGTGTTCAGCTCCAGTTATGTTAGTGGCTTCTTTTGACACTCTGAGCAAGTTGGTTAATCTCTCTGCATCTTGATTTTCTCAGCTGTAAAAATCAAAACAAAAGCAGCTACCAAGCTGGAGAAGTCCCTTACAATCTACAGATCAAAGTGGAATGTAAATGCAAAGCTTT
Source organism: Tricholaema leucomelas (assembly GCA_013400475.1). Classification (NCBI taxonomy): domain Eukaryota; kingdom Metazoa; phylum Chordata; class Aves; order Piciformes; family Lybiidae; genus Tricholaema lacrymosa; species Tricholaema leucomelas. The sequence continues at coordinate 2,314,550 of WAAF01021089.1, forward strand.
CTTCTACACTACTACAGCTTTTACAAACTTTTTTAGGTCAAAAAACACACACATTGTTATTTGAATTCAGTTTGGTTAGGAACCATGGCTGGCTGTTTAAAAGCAAATAATGCTCCTGGAAGACAAATTAAACAAAACAAAACAAAACAAAACAAAAAGAAAAGGTAAAATTCCTTTACTTCTACAAAGTATTTCTCTAACTTAAGATCCAGAAATAAGATCCACTGATTCAAAGTTGTGTTTTTGCTATAACTGCTATGCTGCCATTGAAAGATTGCCCTTTAGTGCATGATGTAAGAATTGAAGAGAAAAAATTGGTAGTTCGTGGCATGTTGACCCTGAATGTCAGAGTTGAGAGCAGTCCTTCCACAAATATACCACACTCAGACCATTAAGATGGCAGAGTTGCAAGTTCTAAAAGTTAACATTTATAATAGCTACAAAATAAAAATCATTGTCCCATTGAAAAGAATTTGAGAAGTTGTGTATGACATAAAAAAATAAATAGAATACAGAGCATAAGACAGCACTTAAACATAGGGAAACTCTGCCTCTGCAGAGTATCAAAATGAATTCCAAGGTACATTGCTTCAGAGAGAATCAGCCACATCTTGCTTTGTAGCCTCTGAAAGGAGGATCTTTATGTGTGAGAGCAGCCACTCATAGTTACACAGAGTTATTCTTCCTCATCCCAGAATGCTTAAATTTTGCTCCAGTCAAAAATGGACTATGGAGCAGCTGGTCAGAAGGTTAAAAACACTGTTGACTATCAATGAGAATTTCATTCCAGCTTTTCTTCTATGTCCATAGAATTTTATTGTGTTTATGTTTTCCTATCTCTAAATCCCAGTTTGCCTTTGCTGAAATGTTGCTGCTGCAACGTCAAAGTAATATACAGGTAATATAATGTTCAGAATTGCATAATTCCATCCATGAATACTGTTGTGGATATACTTATATAAAGCTGTTTCACTTGAACATCCCAGAAGAAGAGAAAGTCTAATATGTGTGGCAGAATCCCTTCAGTAACGCAGCCTTACAAAACGCCTGTGACTACACATAATCACCTTGCACAAAGGTAAGCTACAGGAAACAAGAAACTTGTACCAGAAATCCTAATACAACAGAGAGTTTTGTATTTTCTGAAATAGCAGTAGCTTGGTACTGATGTTAAGCATCATTTTTAATTCATGTTGATGTGTGTATTTATAGATGCCTTATCACTCAACACTGCAGTGCTTTAAGTATGAGAGCAAGCAGATCCTTTTCTCAGCACATCTCTGGAATTACAGCAATCCTGATTTACCGAAGGTATTGAGCACAGATGGTTTAGAAAAGAACTGTTAATAGTTGCATTTCTATGACGTGCAGGAAAGGCTATGGCAGGTAAAAAAATCCTAAATATTTTCACAGTGTCAGAGTATGGAAATATTCTGGAACTTTAGAATAGATTCTGACTTTGCATGCTGAACTTTTTAATAGAAAACACTCCTTTCTTGACTATAATTTTTAGCAACCAAGGGCAGAAATCTTAGAGGGAAATCTGTACCAATGTATCTTTCAATGAGATGCAGACGTGAGAAGGACTTTTCTGGAAAAAAAAGCAACACTTTTTTGATCTTTATCTTTACCATTTGCATGGTAGAAGTATTCAAAGGAGTGAAGTATTACTGTCATTAGTAAGTAAAAGAGATATCAAGTGTACTAAACTCAAAGATTATCCAGCAGAAAAGAAAGAAAACAAAGACTCTGCAAGTATAAGATAGCCCCTATTTCTGGTGGCTGAAATCTTTCATATGGTATGTAATGCTGGCATAACAGAATTTTTCTATTCACCTTTTTCCCCTATTGAAAAGTAATGCTCTCTTTATCTAACCTTTTCTAAACCACCATTGAAAATTGTATTTTCTGATTCAAACACAACATTGTTTTCCTTTCTGCCTCATATGGCTAATAATAAAGACTTGAGGTAAATCTCTCTACAGCTGCTTTCAGTTCATTTTAAGTCAATGAAACCTATATAATCCTGTAATACAGTCAATTGTTTCTTTTCTGCAAGGCCTGAAGGGCTGCAAGCTTAGAAAGGGAAGAATTACTGTTTTGCTTTTAAGCACCTATTAATATTTTGCCCCTCCAGCAGTTCTTTTTTTTTTTTCCCTTTGAAGCTTTTTTCCCACTAAATTAATGTTTAACAATTAAATCAAGCTGAAGGAGATCTTAAAAGATCTAGACAATTACTGATTGGGTAGAAGAACAGGCCTTTAATTTAAATGGGAAACATCACTGAAATGATGGTATGAGACCCCACAACTAATTACATAATTTTCTGCATCTGAGAAAACATGGGCTGGGAGAATGCAAATAGAGCCACACATGTAATATCAGGGAGAAAAGCTGGAGCTCCAACATCTACCTATTATCTTTGAAAATAGAGCAACTTGTAGGAAAACAAGCTTTGTGCTACTAGATATACAGAGTGAAAACAGAACTTTACACATGCACTAAAAGAAAATCCAAGGGATGTCATCTCTCTTTTAGGCAAGTATCACCCATACACCTAGACTGGCAATACTAACTCCCTGTGTAAACATCACAGGCAGGCCTAAGAGCCCTTTCAAAGTTGTATATTCTTTGTATACATAATACACTTTTGTGTACTTGAAAGACAGAAGTCTTCTGAGTTTCCTGCTTTCTTCTGGGTAATGTGTATGTTAACTTAAAAATATGAAAGGGTAGTAAGGTATGATAATGGAGTTTGTCTGTTAGGCCTGAATAAATACAGTTTGTCCTGAACAGAAAATTCTTAACCTGGACTGAAAAGCTGGTTAGTAGCCACCTTCTTTGTCAGATCCTCTGAGCACTCAGTCAGAGAACTGTTTGCCCCTCCTTGATTCAGACAGTCCTTTGGGTACTGAGACCTGCTCAGGTCCACAGCCTCATGTCTCTGTCCAGATCTCAGAAATACACTAACGTGTGCTAAGACCACAAACACTGCTCTTTTTCCTTCCCATCCCAAGAAAATGCCACCTGCTCCCAGCAGATTATCATGACTAGCCTTGCTTCTTAAAAACGGTCACGCCTAACTACAGTCAGAGAGTGTTTGTACCAAATATGAGTCAATAAGACCTAATTAACAGAGTTAATGACATTATCTTATTCCCAACATAGGTGCAGAAACAGCTAAGGCCATCTACTAGAGTTTCTAAGGAAAGGATGGATGGTACCATCAGAAACCAAATAGGTCTATGGTGTGAAACTTCCGAGGCTGGACTTCTGCCTTTGAAGTTTGTCCCTCGCACAAGTACTAGGATAGACACTCGCTGACCTAGACAACTTGTTTCCCAGTTGGTCCTCTAAAGTTCTTTCCAAAAGACCTCTGACATCCACTGATTCCAAATCTGTGAGAAAAACACAGTTTTTAGGTGAGATTTTCTGTTAGTTCCACTTAAAACATATAATAATTGAACTCTCAGAGAGCCTGAAGGTTTCATTTGCAGTTCCCTTGTTGACTAAGTTATAGCAACTCCTTAAGCATTTCAGGCACTGCACATTGTTCTTCTATGAGAATTCAAATACTTCCTATGACAACACAAGCCACAGGCAAATGAATGAAAATTAAAAAACCCAGCAGATCTTCACAATTCAATTGCTTCATATTTTACATTGAGATTCCTCTAATTCAGCAGTTTTACTCATCCCTAGATAGAACCAAAACATGATCTGAGGAAGAAGTGTTGTTCGGTTTTATGAGTCATCAAATCGTTTTGAAACACCAAGCACATTTTAGCTCACCATCTGTTATATAACCTCAATGCAAAGTGGAAAAAAAAATGTTATGTTTTTGGCTAGAAATCTGAATTCCATTTTCAGGAAAAGGTTGAGATGACAAACAGACTACTATGAAGGATACATTCAGCCAACCCCAAAACACTCCAGCCCTTCCAGGAATTAAGCCTCTCACTACAATAACAACAACCATCTCTGACATAAGAAGGTCATGTCCTTTCCTGCTTTTGATATATACATATATTTAATATAAGTTCTTTAGTATCTTTCTCTCCACTTTAAATGTTTCATTTCACCAAGCCCACTTTATTAACATTCTGTTTCCCAACGCGGACTGTAACCAATTCATGAATCTCTGCATAGCTGAGGCACGCACACTCAAAAGCTACCTTCAGTGTTTTCTTTATGTCCACAGACAGAACAAATAGATAACGACCTCATGTTCTTGTAATTTATACCACACTTCATCAAAAATCAACAAAAGTAGGAACCGCTTGTGTCTTGTGCAAAATCCCCTGGGGCGCTCGAGAGTCACATTTCATTCATGCTCCTGAAAGGAACTGACTCTCTGAAGGAAATAGATATACCTGAAGGCCAACACAAGCACTAGCTCCTCGCAGACAGCACAGGCTCTGCTCGCAGGTTGATTTCACTTAACCCCCGTTTGGAAATTGTCTGTCCGTGAGTGGATGGGACAGGTGACAACCTCTGGGGCTGTGATTGAGCAGGCACCAAGAGGAGACACAAAATCTGGGCAAATCAGACAGGAGCCCAAGGGCTCCCACCACTGCCAGCACCGAGTCAAGTGCAGAATGTGTTGCAGTAGCTCTTAAGTGAAATCCAAGGTGTGGTTTTAAGTGCACAAGTATTTACTGAGCAACTAGCTCTGTCTCCAGCACAGACTTACCTGGTGCCACCTATTTTCCTTCTGAGTCATTCTGAGTACTGTCAGAAGCAGCTGTCCCACACATCCAGTGAAATGCTGGAGCCCAGCCCAGCCCTGAAGTCTCCAGCCTCTTCTGAGGTGCTAGGGGCCCTAAAAAGCTAGTTGGCTTGAGAGCTATCATGACTCAGGACAGGACACATGTCACTAGGAGGAATAATAAAGCTCATTCCTGCAGAGCCTTGGCCAAACCTGTGCTTTGTTCAAAAGCGTCATCCTGCCAAGCAGCTATGTTTTACTTTTGCATTACAGGCAGCAGCTCCTATTACCAACAAGCCACAAACCATGTCTTCACCCTTTCCCCTCCATTTCACACACTGAGTAAATCTGATGAGGACACTGTCCTCTGGAGTCTTCTTTATCAGGGAAACTACAGAACAAGCAAAGATGTTGCTAACACTTCAGGATGTGCTGAGCTGGGCAGCAAGTTTGCTAAGGACTGTCTGAGAAGGCAGAACCATCCTCCTGGGGCATTTTAAAGGGAGCACAGTATTAAGCACTGTTTCTAAAAGCTATGAAGATAGGGTGGGTCAAGAAGACAGATGAGGCAAAAAGTAGGAGATAGATGGAAAATGGTACAGGCTTTGGGCCAAAAAATAAACTTTCCTTACTGTGTAATGGCAAAGGTCAACGGGAGTTGACTGGCAGCAAGAAGTAGGCTGCAAGTTTCCAAAGAGGGACTGTGCCCCTCTCAGTACAAGAAGAAAAAAGACACAAAGATGTTTCTTTCTTTTGAGTTCAGTACATTTCTTGCAGTGTCAAAAGTTCAAAGTGAAAATTTCCATCTCAGCCTGAAGAAGAACAGCGCAAAGATTTGAGCTTAAGGAAAGCATGAGGATCTTCCTGGGGCTCCGGCATGAATATATGCCCAAGCTAAAGACAGCAGGTCTGAGCAATTAGGAGAGCATGTCTCGAGAACACACGTAGGAGCCCTGAGCCAAAGGCAGTCCCTGGTTCTGCTCAAAGTCAGGAAGATTGAGAGAGCACAGCTCTAGTGTGGTGGAACCTGAAGACAGAGCTTGGGGAGCATCCAAGCCAGGGGAGCCTGTCCAGAGCTGTGACACCTAGTAACAAATAAATAGCAAACAAAGATATATACCGGTGACAACATTGTGCTTTAGAAGTTAACAGGAGAAGCCTGGAAAGTGTAAAACCGATTTGTGCTGCTAGGCAAAGACAGTGAAACTAATTCTAGCGTAATGCTGTGTCAAGTAGAGTTTTGCACAGAGGAATCTGAAGACCAAAAAACAAGGAAGATTAATAGTTATTTAAATTTCCAGATTTGGATCCTTCCTGTAAGTCTGACAACGAAAAAGTTTGTAATGAAGAGGCCAAAGTTATGTTCTCAACAAACATTAGCCAACGGGCATGGGAAGTTTTAAACTCTTACCATTCAGAGCAGTGATGATGAGTGAAAAGTGACACAGGAAACTCGAGGACTGTTTTTAATCACCCTTGCACAGCTGTTAAAGGCACAATAAAATGGCAACAGGACATTATGAGTAGAGAATGTTAAAAAAAGCCTTCTGTGACAGGCAGAACTGTTACAGACTGCTTTATTAGACACATTGGCTTAAGCATTCACCTCATTGCCTTCCCCAGTTGATCAAATGCTCTGTTCCATCTTAAGGCTAAGTGAGCTTGTTCAGCTTCTTTGGCCCATTTCTAATTTCATATTCAAAGACCGATTTATCAAAGAGTTAAAAAGAGAGTTTATCAGAGTTTAAAAAGCCAATCAAGAAACAACACAAATGTTTTAAAACTTCTTCAATTTCACAGAGAGGATACCAGCTTTGTCATGAAACCTTTACAAGACTTGAAATACAATTTAAACAATCTGGGATGTTTGGAAACACATTCGTTTGCACTAAAGAAACCTTTCTTCCCACAAAGATGCTGGGAGACGGTGGAAATTCCTGGTGTTTTTTGGTTGTGTCAGGTCTGAATTTTGCACATCTGTCTGCAAATCACTCCACACAAGACAACATCACGTTTTGGCCTCATTTTCAAAGATCATAATGCCAGTAATCCCACTGAAGTCGGTGGCAACATACAACCAGAGAAAGGAATCTTAACACTTACAGGGAATAAATGATGTAACATGTGAGCCTATCAAATTCTAGCTGAGATTCACATTTTACAGCAACAGTTTCAACACAGAGCATGAAAGCTTAAGAAAACAAATCAAGGCAAATTTGCCTTTTTTTTCCAATCTGGATTCTTATTTCACTGTCATTTATGAACTACAATATTAAGCATAAAAATCAACTATCATTCAGAATGAACACTGGAGAATTACAAATTTGCTTCTAGTTTTTACTACTTTTGTTTTTGCTTTTGGTTCTTACATCACAGATGTGCACACATTTATTTTACTGATACTATGCAACTAAGGCCACAGCTAGAGATAAAGAAAATGGGGTTCCCTTTTAATAACTTGTCAGCAATACTCACTCTTTACAGTCACACGACAGCATACAGCTCATAAAAAAAGGAATATTACTGCTTATGTCACTTAAATTTCTTATTCATCCTTCCTTTCCCCAAATGTGCACTATGTTCATCTAATCTCACTTGTCATTCATAGAAATGTTTAATAATGAAAAGAAACTCCTTAAAGAGCAAGATCATTCCCTTAAGGTTAAGCATAACTGAAGTACTCTATGAAAAAAAAATATCCTGAGTTCTCAAAGACAAAAGGACTGTTCACAAGATCTACAGTTCTGGACATTTTTACTTACATTCTTCTCCCCAAATGAAGAAGAATATCAATGATTTAAAACATTGAGTGTTCTTTGGAGGTCACCCAACAGAAAGGAAAAGCAATACATTGAATAATAAAAAGCATTCTAGAATGTCAAAAGCAAAATTAATCAGTAAATACATAAATACGATTAGATTTAAGATCTAAACTACATATTTAGAGCTCTTCAGTCATACCTGAGTCCATTATTGCACAGATTACCTTTCTTTTAGCCTTCCTCTCTGGAAAATTAATTAATGGCACAGGTGAAAGATGCTGACTAGATACAACGAGACACGCAAGGGATGTACAGGAGGAATACTCTTAACGCTTGTAGTAAACCACCCCTGTTTTTGTAAAAACAACAACAACAAAAAAGAGTGCAGATAAGCTCCCATATAGGTCAACCACGACACTTCTACAGACAGACATGCCTCACCACATCAGGAGGCAAGTGTGTGCAAAAGCAGAGCAAACCTTCAATATATGTCACTTCTAAGATGGAAAAGGAACACACAAGAATGAATCTTTGTGTTATCTTTAGTTTTTTTCAAGCTTGGCATTTCATTTGCAAACTGTTCCCTTCTCATGGCTTTGAGTAGCTGCAGATATTGTTTAAAATTATGCTACTCCTTCCATGCCATTGCCATTTTACTACATTCAACTGTTTTAAAATCAAAACTATTTGAAAGTCCTTTCCCTCAGAAAATATCTTCTTATATGAGGACTGTCTCTGAAATAATTAAGATTGCTCAATGATAACCTAGAAAAGGATTGCACAACTCTGAGAATAAACGCCCTAGACATAAGGGCATGGTAAATGACAGGATGTCAAAAGCAAAAGAAGGGAGACACCTGCTAATTAATTCTGTCATTTCCTTACTACTCACCCACTCACATCACATGGATATGAAGAATATGGGACCTCATCTCATTGCATTGGTGAAAGGATCAGAGAGAAGAATAAAGCAGTAGCTGATCACACCAGTTGCAATTGAAAACTGGAAGGGAAAAGCACTGGGAGAATTGAAAGCCCAAATTTAAATATAGACACGGAGAAAGGCCAACATAGAATACCAGATAAAACACCCAGGGCAATTAAAGAGAGAAGACCTCATTAGAAGAAAAAGAGAGTTTAACTCGAGGTGTTGAACAAAGGCAAACTGCAGACACTGTACCTGAAGGCCCTTCTGTACTGCAGTACTTTGAGAGGACTGATGGATGCCACTGCTGGTTTTGAACCTGCAGAGAAAGTTCCCCGGTTACAGACAAGGAAGAAGGCAGGTACAGGCATGAGTGATAGCCACCATCCTTGCTGAACCCCGCTGGAAGGCTGCCAAAATGTGAACGCAGATGAGGATTAATTAAACTATGAGCAAATTACCATTGCCGAGTAAAACCTTCCCTCCACCCTGTGTTTGAAACACCAAAAGGGGGTAGTGCAGAGATATCACAGAAGCACCTATCACCCCTGAGGATGGCTCCCTGGTTCTAGAGGACTCCCTTTGACCTTCGCAGATCTCATCGCTCGCTTCACAGGGGAAAATCGCACTGCTCCTGCTGTGCTACGGACAAGCCCATTAAAAACACGGAGCCATCTATGAGGAAATTGTCCATATTTCTTCCCAGCTTTCTCCCATTAGAGTTAGCAGGGCCTACCACTGAGATACAGATGTCTGGCTTGGCAGTGCAAAGCCCACCTGACAGTATGCCTTTCAGGAAATATGCGTGTGGGGAAGGGCTGTGTACGTGGGAATCCACTTTTCCTTGAAAGTATATGTATCCTTATCAATGCGCATTTGCTTTCCCTCCCTGGGAGTAGGTACAAGTATCTGTAAAATGATAGCTTGATTTTCCAAGCATTTTACATGCTTTTAATGAGTAGCTGCTTAAATGGTCCAGAAATTCCACACATAAATATTTGACCTCCAGGCTACAGTAATTACCAACATTCCAATTATGGATTCTTTTTTTTGCTTCTGCATTGCATTTGAACTGTTCCTTTCATTGCTGACTCCGTATCCTTTTCCACTGCTCCCCTATGGAGCTTCAGGTGACTGTGGAAAGTGACAGAAGGATCTGTACATCACCCTCACACATGAAGGAAAAGGGTCCATGTAGACTATTTACAAGCCAGGAAAAAAAAACCAAAAAGGCAAGAAATAGTGGGAAAAAATAAGTGAAAAAGTTGCACATGATTTTAGTTTGTGTAGAACAGTGAGAAAGGACACTTGAGCTTAACAATGGAGTCTACAGCTTAAGGGTTCGGTAAGATATAGATTTGCTCCTACTCAAAAGAGGATGCTGGCTTTTTGGGTATGTGTCAATGACTACTGCACATATTTATGAGACAGAAAATAGAAATTCTCATCTAATTGAAGTCATGCCAGAGGTATATTTGCAGTGATACAGCAATTGTATCAGTCACAGTCTGATCATAGCAAAGTTTGAATTACAAAGTCCTACGCAGCTATGAACAAAGTTTGTTTGTGAATGTCTGCCCATGAGGTTAAAAACTCTTGAACTACTTTAAAACGCTTGCTGTCCATAGCAGGAGATCCATTAAAATACTTTCAAAATCTAAATTCTGTATCTCTCATATCACGTTCACAAAATGTGTTCTAAGTGTGCATTACTCAGAGCTAGCGACGTTACACCAGAATGGGAAAAGCAGCGAGCAAACAGTAATCTCCCCCTAAATAATAGCAACCTTTAAACTATCTGGACTAGCTAAAAATACACTGCTTGGACAAGGAGGGTAGCTCTGAGGTAAAAATAGCAGAAACAAATAATATTTAAGACAACAACAAAAAGATTCTTAAACCATTGCTAAGAACTTGTGCAGAGTTTTTAATATCTATAACCTCCTTTCCCAAGCAGAGCTCCAAAACACAAAGACGACGTGAAATTGATAACAAAGGAAAGATGCCAAGAATGTACAAAACAGAAAGAATTTCTGCATTCCTTCTGTGAACATGGAAGTCCTCCCTCTGAAGCAATTTATCTTGGCTGATGAGGGATAAGTGACTGTGCCCAAGACAAAACTTGTCAAAGACGTGTTTGTTTGCTTTTTATTTATCTTGAAGTCAAAAGCAAAATATATTGCCATGCTAAAGAGGGCCTTTCCAGATCTTCACTCTTCAGTGGGATGAAAGATGGAGAGAAACATTTATTCCAAAAGGAGGATAGATCTGTGACTAACTCTATACTTATCATAAATTTGTATAATAAATAGCCTTTGAGATGTCTTTACAAGCATACTAAAGCATTCTAAACAGATAAGACAAATAAAGACTCAAAACAGCTGCAAAGACAGAGGTGAACCAGTATGCCCCATCTCCTACAGTAGAATAATGGCCCACTCGTTGCTAGAACTATGAGACTATAGAGCCTCACTCCCTGCAGTGGTATTCCACCCCAAAGAAATGTAGATCCTTAAATTAACATAAATTAGTCACTCAGAAAACACTGCAGCTAAAAATTCATGCCTGTTAGAAAGGTTTCCTTATATTTTCAGTTTCAGCCTGGCATACAATAAAAATCTGGTTTTGAAGGCTAGGTAGTATCCAAACCCAGCATCTTCAGGTGCTTAACAGCAGAAAATACTGTTAGGAAGTGAGAAGATAGAATGGGTCAATCAGCATGTATGTATTTGGTTTAGTTTCTACTGTTCATGGCTCCAAATGGACCACAACTGACCTTGAAAGCTGCATTCCTAGTAAGATTAAACAGAGTACAATTAACTTTCTGTTTAAAACAAGATTAAAGAAGATCTCTGGAAGACAGAGAGCCAGTGCTTTATTTCAGAGATAGGTATGAAAATTTATTCTGACAAAACTAAACAATATCCAGTGAAAAGTCAGGAAAAATGGTCTTGGAGCTCTACTAATCAACATTGCTTTTTTTTCCAAAATGGAAGTCCAGGAATTCCATAAGCAGGAACTCTTTGTAGATGAATTACATGTTAAATGACCAGTTCAAATCAATTTATTCATGCCACATGTTTGCATTTTCCTGCATTATAACTGATATTATTGTATATTTTCAACTGTAGCTTGTTTTAAAACGCAGTGGGTAAAGAATTAATGTACTGGACACAGATTCTTCATTCTATTTTATCCAGTCCAAATTTCAACGCAGAACTTTTGGAAGTTGTGAAATGCTGAAGCGTTGCCACAATACTCCAGGGTAAATTTTGTGTTGCATGTTCTTTGGAAAGATTGACAACAAGAATAAACATAGTACTGTGCCAATCCTTTTTCTTGATTAAACTTTATTAATTCTGGTTACATTCATAATTTTATTAATCTCTCGGGATTAGTACTTTTAGGCTACTCAAGTCAAAATATATTATCTGATGCAATCATTTGCTGGACATACTGGGCTAAGTGATGACTATAGAAAATGAGTCTTCAGTACCTCAGGGGATGAGAATCTAGCAAGGGGAGGCATTGTTTTTTGTCCAAATTGTAACAGCTAAGTAATATTTGCTATTACCCACCCATATACTCAAAACACATAAGGCAGATGGTATTTTAACTTGAACTCATCTCATTCTCTGAACAGTCCACAGTGATTTTATTTGTTTGCAAAAAGACACTGAAGAAAGAAGATATCCACTGCATTTGCACAATTCCTGGTCAAGACCCAGGGGTAGCTTTAGGCTCTAGAAGATTTAGAAGACTCAACCTCATGTTGGAGTATACCAAGTCCTACCAATATCATAGTCTCATAGTATCATAGTATCATCAGGGTTGGAAGAGACCTCACAGATCATCAAGTCCAACCCTTCACCACAGAGCTCAAGGCTAGACCATGGCACCAAGTGCCAAGTCCAATCTTGCGTTGAACAGCTGCAGGGACAGCAACTCCACCACCTCCCTGGGCAGCCCATTCCAGTGGCCAACAATATGTAAAGTTTAGCGTGTTACTATCAATCCTGGACAGATGATATTTTATTTACATATACATATACACATGTGTGCGTATATATATATGTAAATATATATATTTATATACATATAGTCTCAGGGGTGACCTCACTGCTGTCTGCAACTACCTGAAGGGAGGTTACAGCCAGGTAGGGCTTGGTCTCTTCTCCCAGGCAACCAGCAACAGAACAAGGGGACACAGTCTCAAGTTGTGCCGAGGGAGGTATAGACTGGATGTTAGGAGGAAGTTCTTCACAGAGAGTGATTGGCATTGGAATGGGCTGCCCAGGGAGGT
>WAAF01021090.1:5888-25134 GCA_013400475.1 Tricholaema leucomelas
AAAACAAAACAAAACAAAATAAAAGAAAACAAAGTAAACCAAAGCAAAATAAAACAAAACCAAAATAAAACAAAACAAAACAAAAGAAAAAACAAAATAAACCAAACCCAAATGAAACATTAATCAAAATAACTAAACAAAAATCAACCAAAAAAAAAAACCCAAATCATATTGAGTTACTCTACCTACAGCTCAACAACTGAATCAATGTCACTTGGTTTGCAACCTGTTTGGTAAATACTTTATCCATTAACAAAAGATATAAACATGCAAAAACCCTGAATCCATAGTCCAAATAACACACACACGTGTTCTGAAGTCGCTGCACTTCTCCACAGACTATGCCAATAAAACAATTATGTACACAAACCATTCTTTTTTCAGGGGGTTGTTTTGTTTTGTGGGTTTTGGTTTTGTTTTTTTTTTCTTTACAGTGATGTGGAGGGGGGAAAAAAAAAACGTAGTAGAAATTAAAAGAAAGGAGGAAAAAAAAAAACCCCACCGAAAGTGTAGATGGATTAAGATCAAAATGTGTCTAACGTCCTGAAAACCAGTAAAATAGGGCAAAATAAAAGCAACAAAGCGACGAGAAGGAAAAAGGAACAAGCAAAGAAATCAATCAGCTCTGCTACAAACTGGTGATATGAAAACTCCCTTTATTTGCAACCAGCTGCATTTAAGTTTTAGTGGAACAAAAAAATAAACCCAAACCAACAAACCAACAAAAAAACAAATCCCCTAACATCTAAAACTAGAAGTAATGTACATTGTTTCACCTCATGGCCCTTCTCTCCCAGGTAATAAAATTGCTCCATGAGGCCTTTTTTTTTGTTGTTGTTGTTGTTTGTTTCTTTTTTTGGGGCCTATCTTTTCCCATCTCCTCCCGTTCCTAAAAGCAAGGCGATGTAACAAAAGCATGTTGAAGCAGATTGTGTTTCACCTGACTCCTCCCCGACACCCCAACATTATCTTGTCTCTTTTTCAATGCATCATCTCAGAAATCAGTACCATTAAAGCCTTAAACATAAAACTAATTCCCATCTGAAAAAGGTACAAAAAGGCACATAAAATCCCAGTGCTTCTGTACTGTAAAATTCAAGTGTAACTGAGCTCAACATTTTCGTTTTGTTTTCCAAACAGCATTGGATCACTGATATTCCACGGAGCCCAAATTGGTTTGCAGCCTAAGCCAAAGCCTTCAGCAAGCACTTGTGCTAGTAGACTACAAAGTTAAAGCCTAGCTTCTGGTATGCTTTTTTTTTTGGGGGAATATCAGTTGAAATGTTTGTACTTGTCCAAAAACAAAGTTCGCTTCCCAGTTCAGTCGTCGCCTCCGCCGTACATATCGGCCAGCTTCTTGAAACGTGGGCCCCAGTCATTTAGGTAGTCATAGTCTTGCTCACCACCACTACTTGAGGAGTTAAGGGAGCTCAAGGATCCAGCGGTGGAGCCACTTCCTTCATAGTCAAAGACTAAGAGGGAGTCATATGGTGGGGCTGTAGGGTCGTTGTCGGCTGCTTTAAGTCCCTGCAAGAAGGAGAGAGAGAAGAAAAGTTGAAGGTCTGGAGAGTTGGAAGGGTGAGGAGCTGAGGTATTGAGACATGTTTACCTTAGGTGTAATATTGGTGTGAAAGAGAACATTCCACGTATCCAGGGAGATGGTTTGGGGTAGTCAGGAACAGAGGTTATGCTCTGACTTCCAGAGCATGTTGGAGAGAGATCCAAATGTGCTAGTTTGAAGCTAGCTAGAACGTTTTGGTGAGAAGAACTAAATTACAGGCCGTGAGAGGAAGACAATGGTGATGTCTGCTTTGCTCACAGGCTTGCTGACAGGTGTAAAAAAGGAAAGCAAAACAGAGATAACCACTCTCCCTTGGGCTGCTGGCTGAGCTGCATCTCTCTCCTAACCTCGCCCTCCGTTTCCTTGGCTAATCCACTTTGCTTCCTAACCTCCCTGGCCGAACCTCCATTCTTCCTTGGGACTGGGGTAAGGTTGAGAGGGGTAGGAGGAAGGTGAAGGGGTGGTTGAGAGCCCCTCCTGGGGACTCAGGTTTCTGGGAGGGGAGTTGTGTTTCTGTATTACCTTTTACCTTGTCTATTTCTGTCTGTATCTGTATATACTGCCAATATCTGCTTGTAAATTGTGCCAGCTGTAAATATCAGCTTCATTCCTATTTCCAGAGCTGGCTGAGCCTAGTCTGGGTGATTTCTAAAGTGGGGACACACACACCCAAACCACCACACCAAACTACTCCTGTTGGCTAGGATAAAAATAGTTCAGTGAAGACAAACAGTTACATGATCTAGGGTAGGGTGTCCCTGCCCATGGCAGGGGGGTTGGAACGAGATGGTCCTTGTGGTCCCTTCCAACCCTGACTGATTCTGTGATTCTATAACCATAGAAGAATGTTGGGGGTTGGAAGGGACCTACCTCCAGAGATGAGTGAGTCCAACCCTCCTCATGCCAGGGCACATTCACCTAGGATGGGTCACACAGGAATGCATCTAGGTGGGTTTGGAAAGTCTCCAGACTGGCAGTTATGGGCTGCTCAGGGAGGTGGTGGAGTTACCATCCCTGGAGGTCTTTAAGAACAGATTGGATGTGGCACGTGGTGGCACGGGTTAGCTGATGTGGTGGTGTTAGGTTATAGGCTGGACTTGATGATCTCAGAGATCTTTCCCAGCCTCAGTGACTGTAATTCTGTGATTCAGAGGAGGGCACTCCACAACCTCCCTGGGCAGCCTGTTCCAGTGTTTGAGAACCCTTTCAGTAAAGAGATTTCTTCTGATACCTAACCGAAACCTCCCCCGCTGCAACGCGAGGCCATTCGCTCTTGTCCTATTATTTGTTACTAGGCAGATGCCCCCCACCTAGCTCCAACTTGTGGAAACCAAGTTCCTGCTCTACTGCAAGCCAGTTCGAAGGAGAAATCATGTGTTTGGAAACTCCAGCAAGCATTTATTTCAATGCCTTTTGGAACAGCCACATTTCCAGCAGCACAGCCCTGCAGTTGAGAATGCAGCTGCAAACACAGCTCTAACAAAACCTCTGGAGAACACTGCAGCACCAGGACCAATGCTGATGGATCACAGAATCACTGAATCAACCTGGTTGGAAAAGACCTCTGAGATCATCCAGTCCAACCTATCATCCTTCTAATTAACTAAACGACGGCACTAAGTGCCTCATCCAGCCTCCTCTTAAGCACCTCCAGGGATGGGGGCAGCTTCAGAGCCACCCAGCTCATGACCTGTGGCATGAGCAGTATGAGACTGCTTAGACAGACAGATGGGGAAGGGGAAACAGGCATGTTTGGAGAGATCCACTTCAGCAGCCATCTCACATGGCCAGTGGCATAGACAGTAACACTGCTGGCCTGTGCTCCACCTGCCTGTGCCAAAAGCCATAGCCAGGCAGTGCTGCAAAATTCATGTACCTCTGCAGGCAGCTGTGGGGAAGGGAGACAATATGTTGGCTTAACTCTTATGTGCTTGGCCATCACCACCCACCAGATCACACCTGCTCTTCAGAAAGCACACACACCATCAATGGAATGGATGGAAGATGGAAGAGGGGAGATCTAGACTGGAGATTTACAGTCAGGGTGATGAGATACTGGAAGAGGTTGCCCAGGGAGGCTGTGGATGCTCCCTCTTTGGAAGTGTTCAAGGCCAGGTCGGATGAGGTCTTCAGCAAGATGGTCTAGTGGGAGGTGTCCCTGCCCACAGCAGGGCAGTCAGAACTAGATGATCTTTAAGGTGCCTTCCCACCCAAACCATTCTGTGATTTTGTGACATGGAAGCTAAAAACAAGATTCTACCCATTTTTGGTTCCTCGTTTCCAAGTACTCAAGTTAACAGCACAGGAACATTGGATCTTCAGAAATCTGAGATGTCTGCTCTCTAGGGTTTAACCCAAACTAAACACAACATGCACACAGAGCCATGAAATATGTCCAATTTTGGGCTCCCCAGTTCAGGAGAGACAGAGCCCTGCTGGAAAGAGTTCAGGAGAGAGCCACAAGGATGAGTGGGGGACCTGAGCATCTCCCCTATGGAGAGGGACTGAGAGCCCTGGGGCTGGTTAGCCTGGAGAAGAGAAGACTGAGAGGAGCTCTCATCCATGTGTACAAATACCGGAGGGGTGGGGACCAAGTGGCTGGGGCCAAGCTCTTGTCTTGCTGCTGCTGAGCACCGAAAAGGAGCAATAGCTACAGACTGGAACAGAGAAGATTCCACCTCAACATGAGGAGAAACCTCTTTCCAGTGAGGGTGACAGAGCCCTGGAGCAGGCTGCCCAGAGAGGTTGTGGAGTCTCCTTCTCTGGAGACTTTCCAAACCTGCCTGGATGCATTCCTGTGTGAACTACCCTGGGTGATGGTGCCTGGCAGGGGGATTGGACTCGGTGATCTCTGGAGGTCCCTTCCAATGTCTAAGCTTCTGTGATTCTGTGAATGGTGGTGGGGGGAGGGTTAAAAGGACCTCTGGAGATCATCTAATCCAACCTCCCTGCCAGGGTTCACCTAGCATGGGGAAAGCAGGGAAAGAAGCACACTGCTCAGATAGAAAATCTCTTCTCTCTTTTCTAACCACCAAATTTAATTTTAGAACGTTGAGACAATTGCTGTGCTTGTCCTGGGCAGATTGACAAGGAGAATACAAAAAGGCTGGAGCCTGAAGTTAAAAAGCCCTCTTGTGTTTTGGATTTTTCAGGCTCACAGTTCCCCCCATGGGATTAGCCATGCTTTTCCAAGATCTTCCACTTTAAGCAGAATCTGCTCTGGCAGCCACTGACAAAGGATAATAAATCTTCTGGAATTCTATAAGGGTGAGATAAGATTTTCAATGGTTCACTGTTAATTTTAACCAGGGCTGTTTGTGCTGGAAGGTGTCCAGAGAAGGGCAACGAAGCTGGTGAGGGGCCTGGAACACAAACCCTATGAGGAGAGGCTGAGGGAGCTGGGGGTGTGCAGCCTGCAGAAGAGGAGGCTCAGGGCAAATCTCATTGCTGTCTACAACTACCTGAAGGGAGGTTGTAGTCAGGTGGGGTTGGTCTTTTCTCCCAGGCAACCAGCAACAGGACAAGGGGACACAGCCTCANTTATTCCTCTCAAGAATGGCTTTATTATACTCATAGTTACGAAGGATTGAGTGTGCCTGCTCCAGAGTGTTTAACACACTCTGTCTGCAGGGAAGCATGGTTTGTTCTCAATTGTGCTTAGTCTAATTGTGACAGAATGGAAATGGGAGTTGGCTTTTCTTTCAGAAATACAAACAGAAGTAAATCCATTCATTGCTGCTTGTGGCACTGATAAGGTAGAAGAGAAGCCTGGTCCTTGACTGCCAAACCAAGGCGGACTTGGGGGTATCGGGTGATGGAAAACTCAACAGTAATCATCCAATCAGGGTTGGAAGGGACCACAAGGATCAGCCAGTTCCAACCCCCACTGCCATGGGCAGGGACACCTCACACTAGATCGGGCTGCCCACAGCCTCATCCAGCCTGGCCTTAAACACCTTCAGAGATAAGGCTTCCACCACCTCCCTGGGCAATCTGTTCCAGGGTCTCTCCACCCTCATGCTGAAGAACTTCTTTCTAACTTCCAGTCTGAATCTACCCATTTCCAGCTTTGTTCCATTCCCCCCACCCTACCACGCCCTGACACCCTAAAAAGTCCCTTCCCAGGGACCCTTTCTTGTAGCCCCCTTAAGATACTGAAAGGTTACAATAAGGTCACCTCGGGACCATGTCCTCTCCAGACTGAACAGTCCCAGCTCCCTCAGTCTGTCCTCACAGCAGAGCAGCTCCAGCCCTCTGAGCGTCCTCCTGGCCCTTCTCTGGATACCTTCCAGCACATCCATAGCCCTCTTGTAAGAGGGGCTCCAGAACAGGATGCAGTGCTACAGATGAGGTCTCACCAATGCAGAGTAGAGGGGGAAGATCAATTCCCTTGCCCTGAGCTGGCAATGCAAACTTGCAGCCCAGAAGGCAGAAGTGTCCTGGGCTCCATCAAAAGCAGTGTGCCCAGCAGGATGAGAGAGGGGATTCTGCCCCTCTGCTCTGCCCTAGTGCGACCCCACCTGCACTACTGCATCGAGTTCTGGGGCCCCAACACAAAAAGGACATGGAACTGCTGGAGCAAGACCAGAAGAGGTCACAAAGATGATCAGAGGGCTGGAGAAACCTCCCCTATGGGGAGAGGCTGAGAGAGTTGAGGTTGTTCAGCCTGGAGAAGGCTCTGGGGAGACCTAAAGAGGGGTACAAGAAAGCTGGGAAGGGACTTTTTACAAAGGCCTGTAGTGACAGGATGAGAGGGAATAGACTGAAACTTGAGCAGGGCAGATTTAGACTGGAGGTTAGGAAGAAATTCTTTCCAGTGAGGCTGGTGAGACACTAGAACAGGTTGCTCAGGGAGGCTGTGGCTGTCCCCTCCCTAGAGGTGTTCAAGGCTATGGGCAGGAGGCTCAGAACTGGATGAACTTTAAGGTCCCTTCCAAGCCAAACCATTCCATGAATCCATCCAGGATAATTCAGAAGCATGTAAAATGTATCCAAACCAATCCTGCCAATCAGTGGTGGAAAGGCCCAGCATATGCACCAAAAAATGACCTCAAATCAAGAGCACAGACTGGGCTTAAAGCAGTGGCTTCATGTAAAGCAGGTTATTAACAGCCTGCATCAGAAGCATAATGGTGAATTATCTGATCAGAATAATTGGTGATGCTTCTTATCTTCCTCTTTGGAGTCTTCCATCCTGACAGCCATAACGAGGACAAAAGAGTTGAGCTTTGGAAAAGGCAAGGAACAAGTTTTGGAAGCTTCTCCTTCTCCAGTTTCAAAGCTGGAAACAGTTCTGAGGCTCAATTTCTGAGCTCGACTTCTGCTGCTGAGGCAGAACTGTAACTTTTCTTCTTAGGCAGCAAGTGGCCTTGTGGTACTTACACCTTCCCTTAAGCCTGCCCGGGGTGACAGACAGCCCTGCCTTCTGAACACAGGTGCCAAGGAAGGAGAATAAATGCCACTTGAGCTTAAGGAGTGCTGAGGTATGAATCCCAGGTATCAGTGTCTGCAAGTCACGCTGAAAGCCAGCTCGCAGAAGATGTCATTTCCCTGCAGTCCTGCCCAGTAACAGTCAATCAGGGGACATTAATTTATTGAAAATCAGTGAAGAAAACCTCTTCCTACACTGCTGCAGCAACTCTTGCCACAGCAAGAAGGAAGACAGCCTCTCTCTGTCCCCTCTGCCAAGGGGGGAAAGGCAGATATTCTTTTCTGCAATTTGCTGCTGCTATCATGACAGCACTTGAAAAGAAAACTGGCTCTGAGCTACTGACTTGCAAGGTAGCATCTCACTAACAAAGTCAGTGTCTGAAAGGTGCTTGCTGTGTGAATCCAGCTCCTTCAGAGGACACAGCCACCGGCCACGGTGCGGAGGTGTCGATCCAACCACTCAGCCCAAGGTACTCTGACATCTGCAGCTGCCTTCTGCTTAACAGTTCCCAGGTTGCAGTATAATGACTGAACTTGGTCTCTAAACCCTTCAAATGGCAACCAAGAGCCCTGCTCTATTTGTGTGGCAAGTTGCATGCTAAAATCACAAAGAAATACAACAAGAAAACCCCTCACTTTCCTCCTGCTAAGCACAGTCCCCGAACCTACCCAGCGCACCGCTCCACTTGGCTGCTGGGTTCTGCAGCACCTCCAAAGCTGGAATGACTGGATGCCAGCTTGGCAGTGAAACTGGCTTATGAAGCTCCTTTTGGTTCCAGTATTGCCACCTTCCTGGCTTCTTGTGCCATCCCTTTCAGTGGGTGGTACCACAACCTGCTGCACTGGCACAGCTGAAAAGGCAACAAATGGCTGCCAAGATCTGCTTCTACTGATCTTGCTGCCAAGGCATTGCCAACCACCTCTGAGGAGACCTCTCAGTTCTTCCCAGATGTGTCCAAGAATCTCAGAGTGGCAGAACTGTTACAGTTATTTGGTTTACAATTCCTTGATCTGAAAGCCCAAAGTTTTTACTAGACAGAGAAGCTTGTTCAACAAGAGAACTGCTGGGGCCCATAGCTGGGACCAGAGGATCCTGCTGTAAGGCAGTGACACAAGTCACATTTCCTTGCTTTTGCTACACCACCAAGACATGACAAGCAGCCAGTGAAGAGCCATGGCAACATGAAGCTCAGCTAAGACCCAAGCCAAACTGAGCAGTAATCTCACTTTCCCCCTCTTCCTCTTCAGGATCTGTCATGGCAACTGTCACAAATCAGGAGATAAAGGGGCAGAAGAGGAGAAAGGACAACGGCTTGAGCGAGGCACCTTGTCACATGGGCTTGCAGTGACAGGATGAGAGGGATGGCTTTGAGCTGGAAGAGGGCAGCTTGAGACTGCAGATTAGGAATTCTTTCCAGTGAGTGCAGTCACAGGCCCACAGGATGTCAGGGGTTGGAAGTGAATTAGTCATACCTACAAGGAATGGTGGGGAGCAGCAAAGCAGCTGACCCAGAGCTTGGCCTTAGACACTCTACAGTCAGATTATTTGGGATGTGGTCGAGGCTCACAGGGTGTCAGGGGTTGGAAGAGAACCAAAGAGATCATGGAGTCCAACCCCCTGCCAGAGCAGGACCAGACAATCTAGCTCAGGTCACACAGGAACACATCCAGACAGGCCTGGAAAGGCTCCAGAGAAGGAGACTCCACAACCTCTCTGGGCAGCCTGTGCCAGTGCTCTGGGACCCTTACAGTCAAGAAGTTCCCCCTTGTGTTGAGCTGGAACCTCCTGTGCTGCAGCTTCCATCCCTATCCTATCCCTATCCCAGGGAGCAGTGAGCAGAGCCTCTCCCTCCCACCTTGACCCCCAGCCCTCAGAGAGTTATAAACATGCATTAAATCCCCTCTTCTCCAGCCTAAGCAGCCCCAGGTCCCTCAGCCTCTCCTCATCAGGCAGTGCTCCAGTCTCCTCAGCATCCTCACAGCCCTCCACTGGACCCTCTCCATCAGATCCTTGCCCCTCTTAAATTGGGGAGCCCAAAACTGAACTCAGTGGTGAGACACTGGCACAGGCTGCCCAGGAAGCTTGTGGATGCTCCCACCCTGGAGATGCTCAAGGCCAGGTTGGATGAGGCCCTGAGTGATGTGGTCTAGTGGGAGGTGTCCCTGAGCATGGCAGGGGGGTTGGAACTGGATGATCTTTAAGGTCCCTTCCAACCCAAAGCATTCTGTGACTCTATGAGGAACAGTACCCTCCAGTCACATTGCCCTTAGCACACACAGCATTCCCAACTTGTCTCAAATGGAGGGAAAGCAAACCCCTGAAACTCCTGACCTAACATGAAACACCACAGAATCTAATGCTTTTATGTTCATTACTCCTACTCCTTAATCAGATTCTGCATACTTTTGATGAGAAGCAAGGGATGAAGAGAGCCCTGCAGGGACGTAAGCCAAGACTGCTTAAATCTGGAACCATCTTTGAGTTGATAAGAAGAAACAGGAAACACTGAGGGACTCTGTTCTGGTTGGAGGTGCACTGCAACCACAAACATTTACTAGGAATGAATTGATGGTCATTGAATCATAGAATCAATCATGTTGGAAGAGACCTCCAAGATCATTCAGTCCAACCTAGCACCCAGCCCTGGCCAATCAACCAGACCATGGCACTAAGTGCCCCAGCCAGGCTTGGCTTCAACACCTCCAGGGACAGAGACTCCACCACCTCCCTGGGCAGCCCATTCCAATGCCAATCACTCCCTCTGCCAACAACTTCCTCCTAGCATCCAGCCTAGACCTGCCCTGGCAAACTTGAGACTGTGTCCCCTTGTTCTGTTGCTGGTTGCTTGGCAGAAGAGCCCAACCCCACCTGGCTACAGCCTCCCTTCAGGTAGCTGTAGAGAGCAATGAGGTCACCACTGAGCACCCTCTTCCCCAGGCTGCACCCTCCCAGTCCTTCACATCCTCATGGGATGAGACCTTTAGTGTGCATTTTAACTTTAGTTTACCTCAGGCTATGTCCTCTATTGATCAGAACCATATTCTTCACCTCAAACTCACCACACCACAATACAATTTGGTTTAGAACTTTAGGGACAGCAGAGGTGGCTCTTGAAAACACAATGAACCAAACTACTCCAAGCAGGCCTGATGCACACTGTCCTGCAAAGCCTGACTATTCCAAGTGTTGATTATGCTCCACACTCTGCAGGTTATGCTTTAAAAGGCTCAAAATGAAACCCAAGGTCTACAGAGGATTCTTTCTAACACATGACTTATTTTATTGACTTGTCTGCACACTGGACTGGAAGAAAAGGAGGTTATTCCTTTCCTCCCCTTAAATAACTGATTCATCTACCCACTGAAAGAGACAAACCAAGAAAGTCCCTGAGGTCATTTAGCTTATGTCTGCAAAACATAATTTGATTATCAGGCACCTCTGGAACCTACCTCAGAGTCCTTATAGCTCTCTTATGTCTTATCTTAACTTCCTAAGTGGGATAAAAATATTTAGCAAGTTTTCATCATCCTTTAACTTGGTTTTCAACTGAGAAGTCATTAGAAGACTACAAAGTACCCACACTTCTGTATGGTTAAGTACATTTGATACAAGGAAAACAGAAAGTAAGATACCAGAATAAACAGCTAACTGCCAAAAGCAAACAAAAGTGACCCACAAGGTACTTTTCTTCTAAAATGGCTCTGTAACAAAGGTAAGAAACAAAACCCACCCCACACTAGCTCAGCAGTGGCAGCTAAGCCCTCCAGCATCTGCCATCAATGCTCTATAGTCCTTTGTTGTCCAAAGTTGGGAGTAATTCAGAGGCTAATCCAAACAATGCTGGCTGTGTGTCTGAGGTGCTGGTGAGCATTCAACAGACTAAATTAATTCCTGCACATGAGCCAGCATCCCAAAGGATCATGCTGATCAGCATCTCTGGGAATAGGGCCAAGTCCTCCAGAAGACCAGGCTCATCTCCAAAAGTGTTGCAGCTTTTCAGAGCAGTGGAAGCAATATAGACTTTGCTGCTGAGGTACTGCCAGCTGAAAGGCAGCTCCCCCTGCTCAGCTGGGCACTGGGCTGGTTTCACAGGCAGCTTGGGTTAGAGCTCCCCAAGGGAGAAGTGACACCAGGTTAATTGTAGAATGGGTTTGGTTGGAGTCACAGAATCACAGATTTGTTTTGGCTAGAAAAGACCTCCAAGATCATGAAGTTCAACTGGCAACCTCATGCCACCATGGCCACTAAACCATGTCCCAGAGTACCATGGCCAGACATTTCTTGAATACCTCCATGGATGGTGACTGCAGCACCTCCCTGGGCAGCCTGTTCCAATGCCTGACCACTCTTGCAGCAAAGATTTTTTCCCTAATACTCAACCTAAACCTCCTTGGCACAATTTCAGGCCTGATCCTAAGGAGAAGAGACCAACCCCACCTGACTCCAACCTCCTTTCAGGGAGCTGTAGAGCAGTGAGGTCTCCCCTCAGCCTCCTCTTCTGCGGACTGAACACCCCCAGTTCCCTCAGCTGCTCCTCACCAGACCTCTTCTCCAGACCCTTCACCAGCTTTGTTGCCCTTCTCTGGACATGCTCCAGCAGCTCACACATTTCATCAACACCTCCAGGGATGGAGACTTCACCACCTCCCTGGGCAGTCTGTTCCAATCCCTGACTGCTCTTGCAGCAAAGAAATTTTTCCTCATCTCCAAACTAAACCTCCCCTGGTGCAACTTGAGGCCATTTCCTCTCATTCTATCACCTGATACTAGGTGATAGATACTAGGTGACAGATAGTAGATCGACACTAGGTGGAAGAGACCGACCTAACCTGACTCCAACCTCCTTCCAGGGAGCTGTAGAGAGCAATGAGATCTCCCCTCAGCCTCCTCTTGTTCAGACTAAACACCCCCAGCTCCCTCAGCTGTTCCTCCCCAGCCTTGCTCTCCAGACCCCTCACCAACTTCTTCTGGACCCACTCCAGCAATTCAAAATCTCCTCCTTATAGTGAGTGGCCCAATCCTGACTCCAGGATTTGAGTTGCAGCCTCAAATGTTGAAACTGGAAGCAGAAAAATCTGAACCTTGCCCTTTCTTTGCTACCTTATTTTCAACAGTTCAGCAGATCTTCTGTGTGAACTCCTCCAAGAAACACCTGGTGTGGGTTTGACCCAAGATATTTCCATCACTTACTCCAAGTAAAACTAACAGGAACTTCCCAATTTGTTTGGGTAGAATCTTGCCAGGCCTGCAGGTGGGATTCTCTGAAGGGAGAGTGAAGAAAGTCTGTACAGTCTGAGGATTTATGCTCTGGACATTGGTAATTTGGAAATAGAATTGCAATTGTGAGCACCACTGTGGAACAGTGGTGTGGGGCTGTGGGTTTTTTTTCCAACACACTTTTTAGGATCATATTTGCCATGGGAAATGCTAACATCATGCCCAGAGAGCTGGTGGAGTCTCCATCTCTGGAGTCATTCAAAGCCTACCTGGACACCATACTGTGCAACCTGCTCTGGGTGAACTTAACTCTGAAGTCATTCTGATCTTACTCTGAGCCTACTCTGATCCTGTGAAAGGCATTGGACTGGATTATCTCCAGAGCTCCCTTCCAACTCACATCAGCCTCATTCTGTACAGGCTCACAGGATGCCAAGGGACCTAAAGACATCATGGAGTCCAACCCCCTGCCAGAGCAGGACCATACAACCTAGCTCAGGGCACACAGGAACACATCCAGACAGGCCTTGAAAGGCTCCAGAGAAGGAGACTCCACAACCTCTCTGGGCAGCCTGTGCCAGTGCTCTGGGACCCTTACAGTAAAGAAGTTGTTCCTCATGTGAGGTGGAACTTCCTGCACTGCAGTTTATATCCATTATGCCAGGGTGCAACTGAGCAGAGTTTGTTCCCTGCCTCTTTACCCCCACCCCTCAGATACTTATAAACATTGATTAGATTCCCTCTAAGTCTTCTCTTCACCAAACCAAACAGTTCCAGGTCCCTCAGCCTCTCCAGGCTCCAGCCCCTTAATCATCTTTGTAGCCCTCCTTTGGACTCTTTCAAGTAGAAATTAATTAATCTATCTAATAAAGTGAGTCAGCAGTAAGAAAATGACCTCTTGCTTCTCTGGACCAGGATGTGAGCACACTGGGTTAAATCAAGACAGCATCTACTGTTTCTACAGCTCCAAGTGTCCACATCGATGCTGTAACCTTCCAGAGCAATAAACTGCTGAGGAAGTGTTGCAGGAATATTTGCTAAGTCCTTTACCCTTGGCCCTATTCTGGCTTTCCAGGAGACTTACTCTCATCCCTTGCCTTGGCTTTGTAAGAGCTGCTTTGGGGACACGAATAAAGAGGGCGTTGAGGAGCACTGAACTGCCTGCCAGGTGGGAAATGTCTGCTTACAGCTGTGTGAGAACAGGATGGGAAACTTAGAACTCCACTTGTTTGGAAGAAGATGAGGAAGCACAAGGAAGTGTGCATGTTGCCTTGGCCAACAGAATGAGCCTTTTACTGTCCCCCATCTCCACTGTTTTCCAAAAGCCAATTATAGCAGCAATATTTAGGAGGACAAGGCATGCAAAAATCCTCTTTCAGACACCTCTCCCTAACACAGCTCTTCCCCAAACCTGAAGCCTCCTAAACTACAATGGCTTAGAAGAATGTTTGCATGTTTCCTGGTAGCCATCTCCCTATAGCTTCATTGCTGCACATTATAAAAGCAGCAAACCCAAATGGTCTGCAGCTTGCTAACAGAGTAGACTTCAGCTTATTTGCCTGACTTCCTGAAGCAAACAAGAACAAACATATCTGCAGCACAAATAATCTGCAATACTGGTCCAGCTCTAATTGCCAAGGAAAATGTGAGGAAATAAGAGAGAGTAATCAGCTGCTACTATTCATCTAGAGAATACAGCTTACTTTTTAGGCAGTTCATTTGGAGTTGGTGTTTTTCACCACAAGAAACACCTTCTAGCTGAAGTTCCAATGATTTAGGACTGATCAATGATGGAAATAATGAAAAGAACATTTTGCAGGAGCCTTTCTTTCAGAACTGTGAGTAATCTGCTGCAGCCTGACTCTTACTTACATTTATCTTTATTAGACTGAAAAAATCACAGGTAATGTAAAAGCTTTCAAAGCATCATGACAAGTATTAAAAGAACTTAGAGAACACTTAATTTAGCTGCCTTGCTCACTAATCATACTGGATGGGATTCTTTTGGTCTTCCTGGAGGTATTGAATTTCCACTATTATCTGGATTCAAAAGGTAGTGTCTGAGGAAAATGAAAATGAACTTCTTCCATTATTAAATTACAGTGAATTAATGAATGAATGTAGGCTAAACTATAATTTTGTTACTCTATTTATTACTTAGAACCCATAGAATAATCCTGCTTGGAGATACTGTGGTTGCAGCTGATAACATATTATGAATGTAATTAATACAAACAGCCAGAAGTTAATTGATCCTATTTTCCCTTTCTGTTTGAAGGAGTTAATTAAATCTGTCTGCACTCTTAAAGAGGATATTTACTTCTATCTGGCAAGGCAATTTGAATTGTCTCAGGAAGTTTCTCAAAGTTATTATGTTCAAACATAACAGAGCACAATTAACAGAAGGGATCAGATCACAGGAGGAAATTCTTTTCTCCTTTACCTCATTAATGAAGTCCCCAATGTCTCCAGGATGAGGAGCAGCTGATCTGACTGGATATTGAGGTTCTGCATGGATTGGCCTTTCATCAAGACGTCTGATTCCAACAGGTTTGATGGCATCTGGTTCCACAGTGTCAGGCTGCTGGAGCTGGCTCAAGTCATAATCCTGCAAAATATGAAAGGAAGATGAGGATGTTAGGAGAATCTCAAGCAGCAACTGTCAGGGGGAAACGTGAGGAGAGAAAAAGGAGGAACTAAAATGCAAAGTGTCATTCCAGCAGAAGTCCTACATTCAGGGTTGGAATGCTTCCTGAGAGCAGTCAGTAACACTTATTGGCACACCAACTGGAAGTGACTTAAGATAGAACAAAATAGAACAGAACAGAACAGAACAGAACAGAACAGAACAGAACAGAACAGAACAGAATAGAATAGAATAGAATAGAATAGAACAGAATAGAATAGAATAGAATAGAATAGAATAGAATAGAATAGAATAGAATAGAATAGAATAGAATAGAATAGAATAGAATAGAATAGAATAGAATCAACCAGGTTGGAAGAGACCTCCAAGATCATCCAGTCCAACCTAGCACCCAGCCCTATCCAGTCAACCAGACCATGGCACTAAGTGCCTCATCCAGTCTTCTCCTGAACACCGCCAGGGACGACAACTCCACCACCTCCCTGAATCTACTTTATACTCCCTGAATCTACTGTTTTGACTCTGTTCCATCAGATTTGCAGAGCCTCTCCCGAGTTTTCCATTGAGAAGCAAGGATTTGAGAAGCACTATTAAAAGACTAACCACTGTGCCTAGTAATGACGATTTACTGCATGCAGCAAAGATGCCAAATCCAACTCTTATTTTCCTACGCAAATAAATCCCAGACATTTTCATTCTCAAGAAGGAGGCAAGCACACTGCTCTGCAGCATTTCATAATACCTTCAAAGAATGAATTTCAGACTCCTTGCTGATTTCATGTGGCTTCCATAATATGCAAGCCAAAGGGGAAAAAAGAAAAACGTCATAAGGAGTACAAAGCTCCTCAGATTTGGCCTTAATTCTGAGCACTTTCTAAAGATTACTGGTGGATCTGTTCATTAAGTACTTGATGCTGCAGTTTCCAACTCTGGCAAGCTGATGAAGCTAGCACAGCCCTGTGAATTCCAATCAGCAGGATGTATGGATAGAACAATTTTAATTAGATGAATGTCTATGCATTTGAGATAGGTGTGCCTGAATCCTGTGTGTACAGTGTGGTGCATTTCAGCATTGTCATTCACCTCACTGCTGTCATGTCTAGAAGGCAGCCATGCCCTAGGATGCCTTTGTGCAAGGCACTGGTAAAAATGCAGGACAAAGAACTGGGCTTAAAGGCTTAAACTAAAGCCATTCAGTAACTACCAGTGGACTGGGGCTTATGCCAGCTCTACTGAATGCCAGATACCCTGCCCCACAAATAATCCAAGCACTTGAGGGGCATCCTAAATAAGCTCCTTTATCATTAGTCTCTATTTTCAAACAGTGTTCTGGTAAAAGTCTTATTTATAATAATCTCAACTTGCTGGAAGCTGTGCAGAGAACTCCATCTGCACTGGTCTCTCACTGGCTCTTAAAGGAAGCAATGCAAGCATTTACTTCTGCTGTCACCTCATGGGATGCAGCTCCTTTTGGGAAGAATTACCTACCATGACCCCCAAAGTAGACTTTTGAACAGGAGGAGAGGTCTGTTGGCAGCAGTGAGGGTGGTTTGCTGGGAGAACTGTAACTGACTATCAAATCCACTGCACTGCCTAATGTGCTCCTCGGGTCCTTAGCTGGCTGCACACAAATATATAGCCAAAAAAAGGTGGAACAGCTCCACTGAGATCTGAGAACGCAGTTTCATATGCTTTAATTAGATTACAAGCTCCTTGGGGCAGAGCTTTAGCTTCTACCTTTAGGTTCTCCATGTAGCAAATAGAATAAGAAGTGATCTCCATGCAGTGGTATGAACTAGAGAACAGAACTTTTTATCCTTTACTGCTTGAGAGGATACAGCAAGGGCCTACAAGGATGATTAGGGGACAAGAACATCTCTCTTATGAAGGAAGGCTGAGGGACTAAGGGGGTTTAGCCAGGGGAAGACTGAGGGAGGATCTCATCAATGCTTACCAATACAAGGGTGGGTGTCAGGAGGATGGGGCCAGGCTTTTTTCAGTAGCGTCCAGTGACAGGACAAGAGGTAAAAAGCACAAATTTGAACACAGAGAGTTCCATCTAAACACGAGGAGGAACTTGCTCTACAGCTGAACAGACAATGAGGAGTGCCATCTGGCAAGGCAAGAGCAGTGCAGAATGTGTCCTTCCACAGACTCCTGCTTTGGGTTTCTCTTCTAGGATAATTTATGACATTGCCTTCTATCAGAGGAAATTTGTTTTGCAGGTCTATTAGTGCCTGGACAGGAAGAGCAGAGCCATTGTGCTTATTACCACAGGCTCTCAAATCTCTCCTATCATTAAAATCAATACTAAGTGTCCATCAGTCAGGTAGGGCAAGTGATCCACCACCTCCCAAACTGGCTAAGTGCCATCCAAACAGCAGCAGGCAATGGCTCCAGCTGTTTCCACATTCTGTCTACAGTCAACTCCACTCAATTACTGCAAAGTGAAGGCAGGAAAAACGTTTTAAAAAGCCAAGGGATGCAAAGGGATCTGGGGGTACTGCTCGACAGACGACTAAACATGAGCCAGCAGTGTGCCCAGGTGGCCAAGGAGGCCAATGTCATGCTGGTCTGGATCAGGAATAGTGTGGCCAGCAGGAGCAGGGAAGTCCTTTTGTCCCTATGCTGTACCCAGCACTGGTCAGGACACACCTTGAGTAGTGCATCCAGTTCTGGGCTCCTCAATTGAAGAGAGATGTTGAAGTACTTGAACATGTCCAGAGAAGGGTAGCAAGGCTGGTGAGGAGGCTGGAGCACAGCCCTGTGAGGAGAGGCTGAGGGAGCTGGGGGTGTGCAGCCTGCAGAAGAGGAGGCTCAGGGCAGAGCTCATTGCTGTCTGCAGCTACCTGAAGGGAGGCTGTAGCAGGTGGGGTTGGGCTCTTCTGCCAGGCAGCCAGCAACAGAAGAAGGGGACACAGCCTCAAGTTGTGCCAGGGGAGGTCTAGGCTGGATGCTAGGAGGAAGTTGTTGGCAGAGAGAGTGACTGGCATTGGAATGGGCTGCCCAGGGAGGTGGTGGAGTCCCCATCCCTGAAGGTGTTTAAGAGGAGGCTGGATGAGGCACTTAGTGCCATGGGTTAGTTAATTAGAAGGGTTAGGTGACAGGTTGGACTCGATGATCTGGAAGTCATTCCCAACCTGGCTGATTCTGTGATTCTGTGTCTAGGGCTGCTGAATTGATCTCTTCACTCAACGCCGCATTGGCAGCTAGAAAACGGGAAAGCTTTTCATGTCTTACACCTAAAGCTCCCAAACAGACTTGGAGGTTCCTCTCCAGCAGAGTCAGTGAAGACAGTTAACTGCTGAAGGGGAAGCTGTGCCACATCAGAAGGAAAACAAGATATGCTGGGACAGCCAGCTTGGAAACCTGGGTCACTGTTCGTACTCCATTTCAGGACAAGTCAACAGTGTTTTGTCTTTACTCCAATCTTCATCCATATAAGCTGTTCATAATTAAAACCTGCTGAGGGACTAATGAGGAACAAGCTTAGGCCCTCCATTGGTAATGTACCTGAGCCAAGGTTGTGAGCATCTAATTCACGTGGCTGCCAATTTTTGTCAGGTATTTATGTGCTTATTTATGCTGTTCAGCCCTAACTCCAGCAAGGCAGAACACACACCTCAGCCTCTTCCTTCAGGGGGGGATTTAAGCAAATCCAAACTGAGAGTCTGAGGTTTTTTTCTCCTCAAACTTCTGAACAAGCTTAACTTGGCAATGAAAGGGAAATTCCAGCATTAGTTTTTCTCTGTTGGAAGGTTGCTAAACTGTATTAGTTTGCTCCCATTTTGCATCTGGCAAAAATTCAAGCCTTTAGAAACCAGAGATCTAGACCAGGCTGACTGTACAGATCTGCAGTCAAAAAACAGAAGCTTCTCATTCTATGACAGGGATCTAATGAAGCATAGTGAATAATCCCATATAGTTCTCCCTCTTTATAAAGGGATCTGGTATCACTGGATCAGACAACAACAGATCCTTGGAGTTCCCCAGGGATCAGTGCTGAGCACAGTCCTGTTCAGTATCTTTACTGATGATCTGGAGCAGGGGATTGAGTCTAGCATTAGTAAGTTTGCAGATGACAGCAAGCTAGGACCAGGTGTGGAGCTGCTGGAAGGTAGGAGAGCGCTGCAGAGGGACCTGGACAAGCTGGATGGGTGGGCAGAGGCCAATGGGATGAGATTTAACAAGGCCAATTGCAGGGTTCTACACTTTGGCCAAAACAACCCCAAGCAGTGTTGCAGGCTGGGGACAGAGTGGCTGAGAGCAGTCAGGCAGAGAGGGAGCTGGGGGTACTGGTGGATAGTAGGCTGAAGATGAGCCAGCAGTGTGCCCAGGTGGGCAAGAGAGCCAATGGCATCGTGGCCTGTATCAGGAGCAGTGTGGCCAG
>WAAF01021090.1:25286-45799 GCA_013400475.1 Tricholaema leucomelas
TGAGGCACTTAGTGCCATGGTCTGGTTGATTGGCCAGGGCTGGGTGCTAGGTTGGACTGGATGATCTTGGAGGTCTCTTCCAACCTGCTTGATTCTATGAATAGTTATCTTTTACCTGACTGGTGCTTTCAAGAGATGACAACCTTACTACTCCATCAGTACAACTCTCTTGATATACCCACCAGCACTTCTGCCTCTGTGGTCTCCAGCACCACTGTTAAAATGCCCCTGACAGCTGTATTGAAGCAGAAAAAAATAACATCTGCTTTTGGTTTGCTTTTAAGAAAGAAAATCAAGTCACAATATACTAAAAGGGCATTTTATAAGAAGCTGAATCTTATGAAATTGAGCAAATACCCAAAGAACCCATGTGAAACCTCACCAGTCCCCTCCAAACAGATTACAAACACTGACCTGATCAGCTTCTCACTTAGTCCTAGACTTACATGGTTACTCTCACCTGGCATTCCTGAATGGTGAGATCCCAGTGAGTGCTAAATGTCAAAGCTACCTAGCCAAGCCCTACAAATCAGCCATCTCACCAGATCAACCAGACCATGGCACTAAGTGCCTCACCCAGTCTTTTCTTGAACACCTCCAGGGACGGTGACTCCACCACCTCCCTGGGCAGCCCATTCCAATGGAGGGGTGCAAAGCCCCCAAAAGCACCTCTTAAAGAACATGTAGGAGGCAATTGGAAGAGCAGGCTGAGAATCTCCACTATAACAGAACAAATATCCAGAACAGAAGAAAAAGGCATTTTCTATTCCCCAGTAATCACTGACTTACAAAGAAACAAGATAATGCAGCCTTCAACATTTCTTGCCTTAAACAACTTCCTCCTGAGCAAGGCAATATTCATTTAACAGCACTTAAGCAATAATCCCTCACACAGCAGTCAGCAGGTATGGCAGCAGGAGAAAGGGGTTTTTTAAGTACCTCTGGGTTGGAAGGGACTTCCAAAGGTCATCTGGCCCAGCCCTGCTGCAGTCAGCAGGGACATCCTCCAGTAGATCAGAGCTGTGTCAAGCCTGATCCTGAGTACCTCCAGAGATGGGGCCTCAACCATCTCCCTGGGTAACCTGTTGTAGTATTCCACCACCATCATGGTGCAGAACCTGTTCCTAACATCCAATCTAGTTTGAAGCCATTGCCCTCATCCTGTCACTGCAGGCCTTTGAGAGCAGTCCCTCTGCAGCCTTCTTGTAGCCCCCTTTGGGTACTGGGTGGCTGCTATTAGGTGTCCCCAGAGCCTTCACTTCTCCAGGCTGAACACCCCCAGCTCCCTCAGCCTGTCCTTATAGCAGAAGTGTTCCAGCCCCTTGAGCATTTTCCTGGCCCTCCTCTGGACCTACTCCATCAGGTCCATGTCCTTCCAGTGTTGAGGGCTCCAGAGCTGGGCACAGTACTCCACGTGAGGACTCACCAGAGCAAAGCAGTGTGGCAGAATCTCCTCTCCTGGCCTGTTGGTCCACACTTTTGATGCAGCCCAGGCTGCCATTGACCTTCTGGGCTGCAAGTGCCCATTGCTGGCTCCTGTCCAGCTTCTCATCCACCACCAGCACCCAAGTCCTTTTCTGCAGGGCTGCTCTCAATCTCAGTGTCCCCCAGTCTGGACTGATACCTAAGATTGCCATGACCTAGGTGCAGGATCTTGCACTTTGCCTTACTGAACCTCAAGAGGTCCTCTTCAGCCCACCTCTCCAGACTGCCCAGGTGCCTCTGGATGGCACCCATCCCATCCTTCAGACTTACCAACCACACCACTCAGCTTCCACCAGATTCTACACTCCCTGAAGATGGAAATAACCCAAGAACAAAGGATAGGCTGAGGAACAAGAGTTTTCCAGAAGCTTCTGGTTTCAAGTTGGCTTTTCTTCCCCCTCCTGGATTAGCTGTTTAGGTTGTGCTTGCATTTTAGAAGACTTAATTTAAGTTCTTGGCAAAAACTTCACACAGTAAACATTTTTTTTTCACAGTAACTTGATCTGCTTTGGATGAATGCATCCTGGAACACTCTAAAGTAGAACTGCAAACAAGAAAATGAAATCTTAGCTTACTAAAACTATGAATTGCTCTGCATATAGAGGATTGACTTCTTTCCAGATAGGAAACCTCTGAAAATACTGGACACTGGTCAGGCCACACCTTGAGTACTGTGTCCAGTTCTGGGCTGCTCAATTCAAGAGAGATGTTGAGGTGATGGAAGGTGTCCAGAGAAGGGCAACACAGCTGGTGAAGGGCCTGGAACACAAACCCTATGAGGAGAGGCTGAGGGAGCTGGGGGTGTGCAGCCTGCAGAAGAGGAGGCTCAGGGCAGACCTCATTGCTGTCTACAACTACCTGAAGGGAGGTGGCAGCCAGGTGGGGGTTGGTTTCTTCTCCCAGACAACCAGCAACAGAAGAAGGGGACACAGCCTCAAGTTGTGCTGGGGGAGGTCTAGGCTGGATGTTAGGAGGAAGTTGTTGACAGAGAGAGTGATTGGCATTGGAATGGGCTGCCCAGGGAGGTGGTGGAGCCACCATCCCTGGAGGTGTTCAAGAAAAGCCTGGATGAGGCACTTAGTGCCATGGTCTGGTTGACTGGCTAGGGCTGGGTGCTAGGTTGGACTGGATGATCTTGGAGGTCTCTTCCAACCTGGTTGATTCTATTCTATTCTAATATATTGCACCTAGATTGAGCTTTTCACTACAAAGTAGTAAGAGTCACATTTCTTAGTATATCCAACTTGACTGCCATATTCATTAGTAATTTATGAGTCTGCTCTCTCACTTCCTGGCCTTGCATTAGACTGTGCTATGTACAGAGTCACATACATTTAGGGATGACCTGGGGCTCTTTTTTCACCTTGTCCAGAACTAAAGCTTTGCCTCTGCACGGATCACGTACCTGAACATGAGGAAAAATACAAACCCATTCTCTCATTTTCAAAGCATGCAGCCTTTCAAATAAGTATGAGAGAAGACATCTAGTCTCATGCAAGAAATAATTCAATTGTCATCAGATCCCTTAATTTGGTGGGGTGGGCTGTGTCATTCACCACAGAGTCAGCTGCAGTGGTTTAAGTGCATGGAAAGCAGTGCTGGCAGCAGTTTCCATTTCTCCCACCCCTTGTATAGAATGGAGCCTTAGTGTGAATTCAGTTTTACTGCTGGTTTAAGACAGCAAACTATGACTTAGAATCATAGAATCAAGCAGGTTGGAAGAGACCTTCAAGATCATCCAGTCCAACCTAGCACCCAGCCCTGTCCAGTCAACCAGACCATGACACTAAGTGCCTCATCCAGGCTTTGCTTGAACACCTCCAGGGACAGCAACTCCACCACCTCCCTGGGCAACCCTCACATTGGGTGATTCTGTGCTCCACAACCTCCCTGGACAACCTGTGCCAGTGTCTCACCATCCTCCCTGCAAAGAACCCTTTCCTAACATCTAGCACAGGACAAACACCCACAAGACCCCCCCATAAAAAAACCTCACATAACAAAGAAACAACACCCAACAACCAACCAAAAAAAAACCAAACCCAGCACCCAGAAAACCACAAACCAAACAGGAATTCTACCTTGGTGACAGCTGCTATGACTCAGAGGAACTAGCTGGAATTTAGAACTCATCGAATTTGTGGCAGGAGACATTACCCTGCTGACTAATGTACAAAGAGCTTGAGAGGAACATGCTGAGCAGCCTCTAAGAGTTTCTGGGTCTGCCATGAGAGCTAAGAAACCTGACTGCATCGTTTCTACATAAATCAGTGAACTCTCTTCATAAACAAATTACTGCAAGAGCAAAAGGAGAAGTCTAAAGGTAGTTTGGTTCAAGATGCTGAGTTCTACCAATTATCTTTAAGCCCTACCATCCACATCTTCAAGTAACCAAATTATCTGGGATAAACAAGAAAAATATGAGGCCACCCAAGGTAAAACTTTAGGTACTGATACAGAGAAGTAGATGTTTTCAAAAAGGCCTAAGTAATTTGCTTGCTATAAACAGAAGTGATTTCAAAAGGTACACATTACCACAGTCAGAGCATGGGATCTTAAAGACCATCTAATTCCAACCTCCCTGCCATGGACAGGGACAATGCTCACTGGACCAGGTTGCTCAACACTTCCACTCTAAAGCCTCCACGACTTCTTTGGGCAACCTGTTCCAGTGCATCACCAGCCTCAGGAGAATAATTTTACAGTCTCACAGTATCACCAAGGTTGGAAGAGACCTCACAGATCATCAAGTCCAACCCGTTACCACAGAGCTCAAGGCTAGACCATGGCACCAAGTGCCACGTCCAATCCTGCCTTGAACAGCTCCAGGGACGGCGACTCCACCACCTCCCTGGGCAGCCCATTCCAGTAGCCAATGACTCTCTCAGTGAAGAACTTTCTCCTCACCTCAAGCCTAAATTTCCCCTGGCGCAGCTTGAGGCTGTGTCCTCTTGTTCTGGTGCTGGCTGCCTGAGAGAAGAGAGCAACCTCCTCCTGGCTACAACCACCCCTCAGGTAGTTGTAGACAGCAATAAGGTCTGCCCTGAGCCTCCTCTTCTCCAGGCTAAACAATCCCAGCTCCCTCAGCCTCTCCTCGTAGGGCTGTGCTCGAGGCCTCTCCCCAGCCTCGTTGCCCTTCTCTGGACACGTTCAAGCATCTCAATGTCCCTCTTAAACTGGGGGGCCCAGAACTGGACACAGTACTCAAGGTGTGGTCTAACCAGTGCAGAGTACAGGGGCAGAATGACCTCCCTGCTCCTGCTGGCCACACCATTCCTGATGCAGGCCAGGATGCCACTGGCTCTCTTGGCCACCTGGGCACACTGCTGGCTCATGTTCAGGCGGGTATCAATCAGCACTCCCAGATCCCTCTCTGTCTGGCTGCTCTCAGCCACTCCGACCCCAGCCTGTAGCTCTGCATGGGGTTGTTGTGGCCAAAGTGCAGCCCCTGGCACTTGGACTTATTGAATGCCATCCCCTTGGACTCTGCCCATCTGTCCAGGTGGTCGAGGTCCCACTGCAGAGCCCTTCTGCCCTCCAGCCCAGCCACATCTGCCCCCAGCTTGGTGTCATTTTCCTCCTAATGGCTAATTTAAATCCATTTTTTCCCAATCTGAAGCTGTTTGAAGCTGTTACCTCTTGTCCTGTCACCCCATACCTTTAGAAAAAGTTCCTGTCCAGCTCTCCTGGAGCTCCCTTCAAATACTGGAAGGCTGCTCTAAGGTCTCCCTGGAGCCTTTCCATCTCCAGGCTGAACAGTCCCAACTCTTTCAGCCTGTCTTCACAGGAGAGGTGCTGTAGCCCTTGGACCATCTTCATGGCCTCCTCTGAATCTGCTCTAAGAGTTTCATGATCTTCTGGTGTTGGGGGCTCCAGAGCTGGACCACTCCCTCCACACCCTGCCCACACTGCTGGGGGATGCAGCCCAGGATACAGCTGGCTTCTGGGCTGCAAGCACATGTTGCTGGTTCATGCTGAGCTTTTCCTCAGCCAGCACCCCCAAGTCCTTCTCCTCAGGACTGCTCTCTATCCATTCTTTACCTAGGCTGGACTTGTGTTTGGAAAATACCTGTGCTTAGGAGAGTATCTGAAACTTCAACAACATTGCTTGATCCAAGATTGCTGCAAAGCTTGGAGCATTCCCTGCTGTTTTGCTGCATCCCTGGCTTGGGTGGTTCTGTGCTTCTGAGTCACCTTGTGCACTGCCTTCAACCTGAGCTGCTCGTTCAATCCATCCTGATGGTTTAGGGGAGACTGCACCACAGAAAGTTAATATTGATGCAGAACATTTCCCTCTGACACTTGCTGATGCCTTGTGGATGCAAGGTTGACATGAAATAATATTTCTCTTTTTCAATGGACCAGTAGCAACTTTACCCTTGGAGGCCTCATTCTGAAAATAGATTTCTGAGAGCAGTCTCATGCTTTTTAAGAACACTTTTAACTTGGTCACTTCAGCATCCACCTTAATTTTGACAAAAAAAAAGATCTTCATGGTCAGTGCCTTCTGCTCACCATGTTCTGCACACAGCTTTGCTTCTGCAGTCCGTTGCTAAGCCAGTTTGCAGAGATGAGATTACTACTGGCAGGGTCCCTGTTGGGACACTGTCAAAAGCTTGAACCTTACATAAAATGTCTGCAAAATTAAAGAAAACCTAACCAGATATAATCCTCCCTCCTTCCCTTGGGAACAGAGGCAAGAAGACAACCAAGAACAAATGAACCCAGGGATTCTGATCATCGAGTTGAGCATAGGTGGAAATCATAGAATCATAGGACCAACCAGGTTGGAAGAGACCTCCAAGATCATCCAGGCCAACCTAGCACCCAGTCCTAGTCAGTCAACCAGACCATGGCACTAAGTGCCCCAGCCAGGCGTGGCTTCAACACCTCCAGGGACGGTGACTCCACCACCTCCCTGGGCAGCCCATTCCAATGCCAATCACTCTCTCTGACAACAACTTCCTCCTAACATCCAGCCAGTACCTCTCCTGACACAGATTGAGACTGTGTCCCCTTGTTCTGTTGCTGGGTGCCTGGCAGCAGAGCCCAATACCACCTGGCTACAGCCTCCCTTCAGGTAGCTGCAGACAGCAGTGAGGTCTGCCCTGAGCCTCCTCTTCTGCAGGCTGCACACCCCCAGCTCCCTCAGCCTCTCCTCACAGGGCTGTGCTCCAGGCCCCTCCCCAGCCTTGCTGCCATTCTCTGGACACCTTCCAGCACCTCAACATCTCTCTTCAATTCAGGAGCCCAGAACTGGACACAGCACTCAAGGTGTGTCCTGAGCAGTGCTGAGCACAGGGGCAGAAGAATCTCCCTGCTCCTGCTGGCCACACTGCTCCTGAGCCAGCCCAGGATGCCATTGGCTCTGCTGCCCACCTGGGCACACTGATACCTCATCTTCAGCTACTATCTACCAGTACCCCCAGGTCCCTTTCTTCCTGGCTGCTCTCCAGCCACAACATCAAACAAAAATAAAGTCAAACAAACTCCCTGAAAAGCAAATCAGAACTCATGTCATTATCATGCACTGCAGACAGAAAATAAAGTGCAGTTGTGAACAGTTTGTGTTGTGAATAGTTTTTGCTCCCTGTTCAGCCATTCTGCACAGGAACAAATTCCTGACTTTGAAACTGCTGGAGAATCTCCTTCCTTATTGTCAAAACAGTGGTTAAAGCTGTGGTATCTTGCTACAGAGGTGGTTAGGAAGCTTGCTGTACTTTGTATGAGACTTTATTTTCTTTTCCTGTAATGTCTGTTATGTTTGGAGTGTATAAAGACCTTTCAGACCCTCAGTCACTGTGGTCTACTGCTGGTGGATCAGGAAAGGGAGCAGTGTTCCTGAACTGTGTGGCTGGCAGCTATGATAAACAGTCTGGAACACTGGTACTAAAAATCTGCCTTAAGAAAGCAAGCAGTAGTTCTGTGGCTGAGAATCATTCCATTTCTACATCCCCTTAAATCTCTCTGTGTCTAGGTGCTTCCTCTGCTCACTGTGAGAGGAAATAATTCTAATTTCCCATTTCTCACCACTTCACTGCCAGGTTTTGCTTTCATTGCCTGCACTATGCTTGGCTCACTGCTGGTGGAAGGCTGCACCTATGGTTTAAATCCTGCAAATCTCAGTGCTGTCTCCTGCCACTGCTACCCTGACTATTCCTCTCACAAAGACAGCACTTTCACTGGGGAGGAGTTGAGCACAAGGTGGGCAGGAGGGACATCAGCATCACTTCTCCACTACTCAGTACTTCACTCTCACTGTAGGCTGCTATAGAGCTTCAGATTTGCCATCTGCAGCACAACCTCTCCCAACACTACTCCAGCATCACCTATGACTTCTCAGCGAATACTCAGAGAGCCTTTCTGACTCTGTCCTGAGGGCTGAATAGGAAATAATTAACAAACACACAAAAATCACAAGAAAATTGCTGAAGGGATCCTCCAGAGAACTTTGAGTGAAGAAGAGGTGGGAATATGTGCACTGGAAAATGAGGACTGGGTTTTCTTCATGTGTTTCAAGCTTGCAGTAACAGATGCACAAACAGGATGCAACTCTTGTACTCAAGCTATCATGGTACAAACAGCCAGCAAGAGAGACTCAAAGGGTTGTCTTCAATTTATTTAGTAACATAAGCAAATTTCCTTCCAAAAGTGCCTAAACTGAAGTTTCCTTTGCAAATTGCTTAAAAAGAAAGTTATGCAGAAACGCCAGGAAGCAGGAACAGTACTTGGGGAAATGCAGGAAGCATGGAAATTACTAAGGGCAACACAGACTTCAGACAAACACGCTGAGGGAAGCTTCAAATGTCTGTACCACTGAAGGGAGACTCTTTTCAGACAGCTCAAGTGCCAGATGACTGTGACTGGGGCTGTCTGGGAGAATTACATTTCATTTTGCAAGGCTTTTTTACTGCAAAATTTCTCAGGCTCTACTAGAGGCACTGTTCCCTTTGTAATTACTACACTCACTTCAATAATGTGCATAAATCTCCTGTTTGTCATGTTCATGAAGTACTTAATCACAGACTCACAGAACCTTAGAGGTTGGAAGGGACCTCCAGAGATCATCCAGACCAACCTCCCTGCCAAGCAGGATCACCCAGAGTAGTTTGCACAGGAATGCACCCAGGTGGGTTTGGAAAGTCTCCAGAGAAGGAGACTGCACAACCTCTCTGGGCAGCCTGCTCCAGGGTTCTGTCACCCTCACTGTACAGAAACTTCTCCTCATGTTCAGCTGAAACCTTCTCTGTTCCAGTTTGTAGCTGTTGCTCCTTGGCTTAGTGCTGCTGACCATACAAAACAGACTGGCTCCAGCCACCTGACCCCCACCCCTCAGATATTTCATACAATTGTAGAATCATAGAATGAGTCAGGGTGGGAAGGGACCACAAGGATCAGCCAGTTCCAACCCCCTTGCCACGGGCAGGGACACCCTACCCTAAATCCAGCCTGGCCTTAAACACCTCCCTGGGCAACCCAGTCCAGGCTCTCACCACTCTCATGCTCAACATCTTCCTCCTCACGTCCAGCCTGAACCTACCCACCTCCAGCTTTCCTCCATCCCCCCAGTCCTGTCACTCCCTGATATCCTGAAAAGTCCCTCCCCAGCATTTTTGTAGGCCCCCTTCAGATACTGAAAGGCCACAAGAAGGTCACCTCGGTGCCTCCTCTTCTCCAGACTACACAGCCCCAACTCTTTCAGTCTCATAGGAGACACACATTGATCAGATCTCCTCTCATCCTCCTCCAGACTAAACAGCCCCAGGTTTCTCAGTGTCTCTCCACACGAGAGATGCTCAAGTCCCCCAGTCATCTTCACGGCTCTCTGCTAGACTTTCCCCAGCAGGTCCCTATCTCTCCTGAGCTAGGGAGCCCAAAACTGGGCACAATATTCCAGGTGTGGTCTCACTAGGGCAGAGCAAAGGGAGAGAACAACCTCCCTAGCCCTGCTGGACATACTTTTCTTGATGCAACCCAGAATGCTACTGGCTCTCTTGGCCACAAAGGGATCATTGCTGGCCCATGCAGAACTTTCTGCCCACCAGCACTCCAAGGTCTTTCTCCAATGAGCTGCTTTTCAGCAGGGCAGCCCCAACCTGTACTGATGCCTGCTGTTATGTATCAGTAAGCCTCCTCTGGAAGAAAGAAATCACACTGCTCCACCAGCCTGGAGATCTCTGCACTAACTTGGAGAGAGAGGGTAAAAAAAAAGCTATTCTTAGCATACAGACATGAGTGCCAGCCCTCTGGCATATCAGCAGTGGTCCAACCAGAGCTGACATGAGAGCAAACGTGTATGGCACCTGCCTGCAAAGGTATCTGAATCAACACAGACGTGTCCTGACAGCTACTTGAAACGAATACTTTCCAAGCTGAAATCCCAGTAGTGGCCAATCAGTCAATAGCCAACACTGCTGTGTGTCTGGGAGGGCATTCAGCCACCACCAAAAAAGGTGGCAGTTGGGATAGGCTGCATTAGGCACTCAGCACTGGTGATTCTGCATGACAGAATCCCAGACAAGGAGTGAAGAGGGTTTAAAGACAGCAGTGCAGAGTAGATATGAATTTGCATTTAAATACAACAGCCTTAGCTGGGATATAGGCAGAATATGACTAAGTGGACAAGACACTGGATTTACATTTCATCCAAAAGGCAAGCAATTGGAATTTCTGGAACTGCAAAGAGCAACATGAGAAAGCAGTATTATAGTTCAGGGTTTAAAAACATTCCTGAATGCCTTCAGTATTTACAGAAGAAATCAGCTAGTGGTAGGGGTTGAAAAGGACCTCTGGAGATGATCTTTTCCAACCCTCCTGCCACAACAGGACCACCTAGAGCAGAGTGCACAGGATGGTGTCCAGGCAGGTTTTGAATGACTCTAGAGATGGAGACTTCACCACCTCTCTGGGCAGTCTGGTCCAGAGCTTCAACACTCTCAACATAAAGAAGCTCCTCCTCATGTTTAGATGGAAGTTCCTACGTTCTAGTTTGTGCCAGTTACTTCTTGTACCTGAACACCACTGAAAAAATACTGGCCCCATCTTCCTGACACCCACCCTCCTGACACCCTTAACTATGTATGAGCATTGGTTTAAACTGGCAGAGGGGAGGTTCAAACTAGATGTTAGAAAAGGGATCTTTACAGTGAGGGTGGTGAAACACTGAACAGTTTGCTCAGGGACATTGTGGATGCTCCCTTCATGGAGGTGTTCAAGGTCAGGTTGGATGAGGCCCTGAGCAATCTGTTCTAGTGGGTCTATGGTGGGGGGTCTGGAACTGGATGAGCTTTGAGGTCTCTTCCAATCTAAACCATTCTATGATTCTGTGATTGATAAGATCCTTCCCAGTCTTCTC
Organism: Tricholaema leucomelas; assembly: GCA_013400475.1. Lineage (NCBI taxonomy): Eukaryota > Metazoa > Chordata > Aves > Piciformes > Lybiidae > Tricholaema lacrymosa > Tricholaema leucomelas. Next base: position 36,127 of record WAAF01021090.1, read on the forward strand.
TAGACAAAAAAGACCCAAGTCCCTCAGCCTTTCTTCATAATCATAGAACCACAGAATTGTCAGGACTGGAAAAGACCTCAGAGATTATCCAGCTCCAAAGTCCCTGCAATGGGCAGAGACACCTCACAGTAGATCAGGTTGCTCAGAGCCACATCCAGCCTGGCTTCAAAAACATCCAGTGTTGAAGCTTCCACTGCCTCCCTGGGCAGCCTGTTCCAGCATCTCACCACCTTCATGGTGAAGAACTTCATCCTAACACCCAATCTGAATCTACCCACTTCTAGTTTTGCTAATGGGCCATGAGAAAGAAAATAAAGTGCAAAGTGAGGACCAACTTAATATAAAACCAATTCCTCACCTGATCTTCTTCTCCACCACCTTCCTCGTCGTACTTCAGAATGTTGTCCCTCACATCATCCTCTGGATCAATCAAGAGCTGCTTTGCCTGACGCTCTTTATCCCGGCGCTTCATCCACACCACAAACATCAGCACCAGAACTGCATTGCAAAAAGGGAAGTTACAAACCCACATCTTGGCTTCTGACACAAGGCCATGGAAAACTGTACAAATTTAACACCAAGATTTTATAAACTCAAAAAAAAACAAACCCCAACAAACCACAAACAAGCAAAAACCTCCAAAATCAAACCAAACAAAAAACCCAACAAACAACTACCCCCCCACCAAAAAACCCAACCCAAAAATCCCAAATAAAACTCAACCAACCAAAAAAAAAACACCTCAATCAAAACCAAGGAAAAGAGGAAAAAAAACCAAACAAAATCAATCAATCAAACAAAAAAAATCCAAAACCAAATGAAACAAAAACCTCAAACAAAAAACCAAAACAACAAAAGCAGGAAGAAAATAAAGACAAAAGCCAAGTTCGTTGTCTTTGACTGTTCTGGATGAGTTTTGGGTTTGTTTTCATTACAGAAAAAGAAGTCATAGAAGGCAGACTAAGCAACAGATGTTTGAAACTTGAGCTACTATAGGCTATGTGATTTGGAAATCAATCAGAGATTCACGTGCACGAGTCACAAATCCATTCCACAGCTGCAAAACAAACTTGGCATGAAAAGTAAGAGAAAGATCAAGCTTCATAAAGTTCTGGTTTCAGTAGGGAATCTCTCCAACAATGGGCACAATTCCACAAGACTTTATTATGTGTATTTTTTATGCTGTGCCCCAAGAATATAGAGCAATTCATATAGCTTGAGTCATTCTGATGTTTGAACACCACCAAGCCGAGGCTATTTTGGCGTGCAGCTCAGCAGCCTGTTAAGAACAGACCATGTTGCTGCCTGAGAGTTATGTTTAGAAGCAAGAGGAATGGAGGCTATGGAAGAGGCAGTGGCATTTAGAGCTATATATTTGTAATCTTTGATCTCAGTAACTTCAAGGTATACTGTTTGTTTACAAACTGAAGTTGTTAGAAGGAAAATGAAATGAGAAACCATGCAGAACACAAGCAAATCAATGTCACACAGGATAGGCATGTTTCCAGTTACAGCTTCATGGCAGGACATTCTAGTGTGTCTAGGATGTCAGTGTATGAAGAACAGATGATCCCAAGGGCTGGAGCATCTCCCCTATGAGAACAGGCTGAGAATTGAGTTTGTTCAGCCTGGAGAAGAGATAGCTCCATGGAGATCTTAGAGAGGCCATCCAGCATTTGAAGGGGATTACAGGAGAGCTGGAGAGGGACTTTTGACAAAGGCATAGAGTGACAGGACAAAAGGCAATGGCTTCAAACTGGAAGAAGCTGGATTTAAATGAGACATTAGGAAGAAATTCTTCCCCATGAGGATGGTGAGGCACTGGAATAGGTCACCCAGACAAGCTGTGGAGGCTTCAAGGTTGTCACTGTTGAAAGTAAGGCTGGATGGGGCCTTGAGTAACCTGATCTAGTAGGCTGTGTTCCTGCACATGGCAGTGAGGTGGGAACTAGTTGATCTTTAAGGTCCCTTCCAACACAAACCATTCTACGATTCTACTACTGCATGACTAAATAGTTTTAATACTGTTCTGGAAATTCCAGTTCCAATCTTTTAAGGGTATCCTCTCTCAAGGAAACAATTACACTGCACTTGTGCAGACCCCTAGGCTTAGGCAGGCTCTATTACTTTTCTCATTTGCTTTTATTTTTAAATCACTCCTTTCCATCATTTTGTATTTTCTTGACTGGTACACAGTAGAATCTGAACAAGTTAATACCTTACTTGTGTTCCACCACAATCAGGAAACAGTTAAGCACTATGTGTAGGAGAGCTGGCATTTAATTTACTACACTGGACAGACCCTCAGCCATGGCACTTAAGTCATTTCCCTTACTGAAAGCACTGGACATGAAAAGAAAATCCCAGCCCAGCTCCAGGCAGTACTTACACAAACACATCTCTGTGCCTGCATGGCCTTGTGTGAAGGGCTGTGATGTACACTTTACAAAACCACCCAACAGCCTCCTTACTTCCATCTGAAGCACAACAGCAGCAACACCAAAGCACTCCTCACAGGCTGTTACCTGCTGTAGGTGGCATCCAATAAGACAGTACCAGCAGCATGAAACAGAAGAGATGTCTGGAGGCTGATCACATCTTCAACTTGGTCACTCAGTTAATAAGCGCTCATGGGCATAGATGGAAAATCTCTTCCATGAACCCACCACGGGGCCTGACTGCTATGCAAGTGTTGGTTGTGATCTGCCTGAGACTCCCAATCCTTCACTATCAGAAAGTTTCCATTATTTGTAAAGACATTAAACTAAGGAGCAACAACCACAGAATCCCAGTGTGGTAGGGCTTGGAAGTGACTTCTGGAGGTCGTCTAGTTCAGCCTCCCCATGACAGCAGGGCCACCCACAGCAGGTTGTCCAGGATTGTGGACAGGCAGGTTTGGAACCTCTCCAGAGAAGACAACTCCACAACCTCTCTGAGCAGCCTGCTCCAGTGCTTTGTCACTCTCAAAGTAAACAAGTTTTACTTTACATTTAGTTGGTACTTCCCGTGTCCCAGTTTGTGCTGGTTGCCTCTTGTCCTATTACTGGACACCACAGCAAAGTTTGTCCCCGTCCCCTTAACCTCCACCCTTTAGACATTCATAAGCTTTGAGAAGACCTCCTCTCAGGCTGCCCTTCTCCAGGTTACACAGCCCTAGGTCTCTCATCCTCTGCAGTCCCCTCCACATCTTTTTGGCCTCTGCTGGACTTGTGTCTGAATTGAAGTCTTTAACCACTTCCCCATCTTTATCAAGGCACATGGGACTAAAGCATAAAATGGTACTTGTAGAAGAAGAATTAAAGAGTTAAGATGAAGAGATCCATTTACTCACTGAGCAAGATGATGATACAAAGCAGGATTGCAATGATGGCTCCAGTGCCCAGCCCTGCGCCAACGATCCGGTCGACGTCGGTGCAGTCTCCGTTTATGTCACACTGGCAAACCTTCACTTTCAGCACAGAAGTGCTGGATGCATGTGGGTTTCCAGAGTCTGTAATTACTATGGGCACATCGTAGATGCCAGCCTCCAGGAACCTGATCCTTAAAGAAAGCTGGGCGTGATCACCTGTGTGTGAGAAGATATTGGTTAACAAGACTGGTACTGCTTGTGTGGGTTTTAAACTGAAGGGACTAAACTGGCTCTTCCCTAAGCTCTGCAGTGAGTCACGGTTGAACCCACTACACAACACTCAGGGTAACAGACTTCAATTACTCTGGACATCTTTTCATTCTTAAAGGTTCTCTGGGGAACTTCTACCACCAAGGTGGTTTTCTGTTCATAGAATTGTTTCAGCTGGCAGAGAGGCTGAAGATCTAGTCCAACCTTCAATCTAACACCACCATGGCCATTAAAACGTGTCCCAGAGTGCTGTGTCCACACATTCTTTGAACAGAATCACGAAACACATTCAGATGGAAGAGACCTTCAAGGTCGTGCAGTTTGACCTGCTGCACAGCACTGAAGGGTCAATATTAAACCGTGTGCCTAAGAGCCAAGTTCACACAGCTGCTTAAACACCTCCAGATGACTCCACCACCTCCCTGGGCAGCCTGTTCCAACCCCCAGCCACTCTTAACAGAAATCAGTTTTTCCTAATATCCAATCCAAACCTCCCCTGGAGTAACTTAAGGCAACTTCCTCTTGCTCTATCACCTGAGAGAAGAGACCAACCCCCAACTCATGTGCTAGTTTGAGCCTAGCTAGAATGTTTTGGTGAGAAGGATTAGATCACAGGCTGTGAAAGAGAAAAACAATGGTGATGTCTACTTCACTCATAGGCTTGCTGAGAGGTATAAGAACAAGAATCCAAACATAGATAAGGTACTTCTACTGGAGGAACTGGCTAAGCTCCATTTCTCTCCAGTCTCTCTGTCATCTCTCTCGTTAATCCACTTTGCTTCCTAACCCCCCTGGCCAAACCTCCATTCTTCTTTGTGACTGGGGTAAGGTTGAGAGGGGTAGGGGATGGCGGAAGGGCAGTTGGGAGTCCCTCCTGGGGACTCAGGTTTCTGGGAGGGCTGTTGTGCCTCTGTATTACCTTTTACCTTGTATATACCTGTACATAACTGTATATACTGTAACTCTCTGCTTGTATATTGTGCTAAGCTGTAAATATAAGCTTCAATCACATTTCCAGAGCTGGCTGAGTCTAGTCTGGGTGATTTATAAAGTGTGGGGGGCAGGTAACACCCAAACCATCACACTTCACTACAAACTCCTTTTGGGTAGTTGTAGAGAGCAATGAGGTCTCCCCTCACATTAACCACATTTATGCTCACTGCGAAATGACATCAAAGTCAAATAGAGCTTCTTTAAAATGATTAAGCTGTTGATGATGAAGACTTCTCTGATGTTAATTACCACTAATTCGAACAATGGTCCAATTCCTCTTAATACTGGCAGGAGTATCAGGCAGCTCAAAGGCAAAGGGGCCTGCGTTTGGATCTATGTCAGGGTCGACGGCAGTGATGTTAATTGCGTTAGGCTGCAGAGTTTCACAGGTGGTGGCTTCTTTCGGGTTCACTTGGGGGGCATTATCATTGATGTCCAGCAGGTAGATCTGAAGTGTGCCAGTTCCACTCATTGGGGGAATTCCTGAAAGAACAGAAGATGCTGTTGAGTCTGTTTCCAGTTGTACAGTTACCACAGTGAAGCTGTGCCAACACTGTTCAATTTCCACATACATCCATTCACTTCCACTTTGGGATTCTATCTTTACCAAGCCAGTCTTACACTGTCATTGCTCCTGCTAACACAAAAATTCTTATGTAGCCTGTTCTCAGGAAAAAAAAATTGCCCTAGTCAGCAAAACTCAGCAGGAGTCTGCAGATCCACAGCTCAGGGACTCAAGCCCTTTACTGACCAAGCAGCCACTGTCTCTCTGGAAACAGTCCACATCAAAAGCTTCAAAGAAAATCCTGCAAAATTGGATAATTTATCCTCTGGAGAAATTCTCTGGTAGCTTTGAAGGCTTATGATCACCCTTTACCACAAGTGTGCTACTTAAATTCTTTCTAACACTGACTTTCAGCACACTACCTCTAGACATCCTTGCTATCCACATCACACCTGTGATGCTTCTGCAAACCTCGCTAGAGTCAAAGATTTATGTCAACAAGTGACATTGAATAGCTCAGTGCAGTTAGCAATGGTTCTCATTCCACAGCTTCTCCAATAGCCTTCTGGTTTCCTTACATTTTCTTCTCCAGGATCACAGAGTTGTTTTAGCTGGAAAAGATCTCTAGGATCAACTCAACACAACCTCTAGGATCAACCCAACACCACCATAGCTACTAACCCAAAGTGACTCCACCACCTCCCTGTTCCAATCCCTGACCACTCTTGCAGGAAAGAAATTTCTCCTAATATCCAACCTAAACCTCCCCTGGTGGAATTTGAGACTATTTCCTCTCATTCTATCACTTGATACTAGGGAGAAGAGACCAACCCTGACCTCACTGCAACCTCCTTTCAGGGAGTTGTAAAAAGCAATGAGGTCTTCCCCAGCCTCCTCTTCTCCAGACAGAGCCAAAAGGAGAGCTAGAGTGGGTCTGGCTCTGTTATACTCTACAGCCTATCTTTGTTGTACTCCATTCTAGCAGAATTCTGCAGTTTCTCTTCTTTCCACAGTAAACTGACCCAGTGTTTCACTTGCCTCCTCTAATGTCAGAGATTTGCCAACTGCACTCTTCCACCTTCCTGGTATCAGCTATGCACACTACACAGCAGTCCAGCCTGAATCAAAGGACTCATTTCTGAGCAGAAGCTGCCAGCTGTCATTACCGCACTGACAATGAAAGGACACTTCTCCCTTTGGATGTGGTAAACCACCACACCTCTCCCCCAACACCTTGCTTCTCGTAACACCCCACCAATGCTGTGCACTTACTCTGCCCACTGCTCCCCATGCAGTTGTTGACAGCTTCCTGTAAACTCAGCTAATGGAATTAATCCAGTGCCTTTCTCCAAACTCTTTTTTTTCCAGCCCATTTTCCAAGCAGCTGGGAAATACACAAAGTCTGATACTCACACAGAGTCCTGACTGGATCTGTTCTACACAGATCTTGTTTTCTGCCCCAGTAAAACTCAATATCATTCAACCACACAAGAGAAAGCCCTTTGAGAGCAGACAATGTTGATACCTACCATTATCAGAAGCAAGAAAGGTTGCATTGTACATATTGTTTTGCACATATATTGACTCTCTGTCCAATACAGCTGTGGTAGTTATTTGTCCATTAACAGGGTCAATTTTCAACCAGTTTGCAGGATCTGAAAGTTTGGAGTACCTGTGTGTTTGATCACAAGATGTTATTTATGTGCCAGCATAAATACTGACAGCAAAGACAGCAACAGCACTTCAATTTCTGTCCTGAAAACATTTTTGTTCACTGAAATAAACCCCACAAACTTCTATTTTGTAAGCCTTCTTGCTAAAGTTCTTCAAAACACCTACTAAAGACAGTCCTACATTTAGACTTGGGAAGTGCCCTGCCATGTGAGTTACCATGGAGCTGCAGTAAATCACACAACCACCACAAACATTTATATTCAGACTCAATTAAAATATGTCCTTGAAGATCTTTCATTTTCTATCCTTATAGATCTGTTCAGACTGAATTTTATCAGAGCACTGGGAGCAGGAGAGAGGTAGAAATGGACAGTGTTAGAGCAGCACTGACTCACACTCATCTAGCACCTCCAAGATCATTTTGCAGAGGCCCTGCTTTTACTGCATGCTTCTCATCTTACTTTGGAAGAGAAATGTCTTTCAAAATCATCCTTCTGTCTCATAAATTTGCCCTTTGACATCAACCAAGTGCAAGATATCTTAGGCCATTAAAAATGCCTGGATTCTTAAGACCTCAAACTATCAGGTCTGTGATGGTTATGATCAGAAATGTGCAAAACAACAGCAACAGCTAACCAGCTTCAAGAGGAGAATAAAATTCTAAGGACTGACTCTGGAAGGAAAGGCAGAAAGGAAGCACTGGAGTTTTCTCCACGAGTTCAAAAAGCTGGAAGAACCTGAGTCCTGGCCCAAGGCTAGGCACTGTGCCATAGCTCACAGCTTAGGACTGCTGGTTGGACAAGACCTCCAAGCTCATTGAGTCCAACCATTATTTCACTCTACCAAAGCTGGTGCCAAATCATGAAGCTCAGCACTGAACCATGAAGTTCAACAATACCAAGTGCAAGGTCCTGCATCTAAGTCGAGGCAATGCCCAAGCCAGTACAGGCTGGGCACTGACTGGCTTGAGAGCAGCTCTGAGGAGAGGGACTTGAGGGTGCTGGTGGATGAGAAGCTCAATATGAGCAGTCAGTGTGCTCTGGCAGCCCAAAGAGCAACCAGAGCATGGGCTGCAGAAAGAGAAATGTGGGCAACAGGGCAAGGGAAGGGATCCTCACCCTCTACTCCACACTGGTGAGACCCCACTTGGAGTACTGCATCCAGTTCTGGAGCCACTATTACAAGAGGGCTATGGATGTGCTGGAAGGTGTCCAGAATAGGGCCACGAGGATGATCAGAGGGCTGCAGCTGCTCTGCTATAAAGACAGACTGAGGGAGTTGGGCCTGTTCAGTCTGGAGAGAAGGCAGCTCTGAGGTGACCTTATTGTGGCCTTTCAGTATCTTAAGGGGGCTACGAGAAAGCTGGGGAGGGACCTTTTAGGGTGTCAGGGAGGGATAGGACTGGGAGGAATGGAACGAAGCTAGAAATGGGTAGATTCAGACTGGATGTTAGAAAGAAGTTCTTCAGCATGAAGGTGGTTGAGACCCTGGAATGGGTTTCCCAGGGAGGTGGTGGAAGCCTCATCTCTGGAGATGTTTAAGGCCAGGATGGATGAAACTCTGGCGATCCTGATCTAGTGAGAGGTGTCCCTGCCCACAGCAGGAGGGCTGGAAATGGATGATCCTTGTGGTTCCTTCCAACTCTAACTGATTCTATGATTCTCTGCATCTCTGAGACACCTCCAGGGATGAGGATTCAACCACCCCAGCAGACAGCCTGTTTCAGTGTTTGACAATCCTTTCAGTCAAGACCTTTCTTCTAATATCCAACTTAAACCTCCCCTGGTGCAACTTTAGGCCTTTTCCTCTTGTCCTGTCACTTATTATTAAGGAGAAGAGGCTGTGTGTGCTGTGGTCACTTCCTATGCAGCCTCTTTGCTCCCCACCCACTCCATGACACAGATGCTGCATCACAGTTGTTAAGTAACAGCAAGATGTTCACACAGACCTTAGAGAGGTTTGCTGCATGTAACGGTCTGGGTCCTGAGCAGTGAAAGTTGTCAGCATGCTGCCAGCAAGCAGCCCTTCCTCTTGGCGTATGAGCTTGGGGTTTGGGACAAAATATGGGCTCTCATTCACATCAATGACCGTGATGGACACGGTTGCTGTTGACTGAGGAGGATGCTGGATCCCCTTCGCCAAAGGCACTTGATTTTCCGCAGCTACAGTCAGTACAAACATCCTGTTGGTCTCGAAGTCAATAGGCTGGGGAAAAAAAAGCAAAGAGCAGGAAGAGTTAACATTTACTCTCATCAGCCAACAGGCACACAAGAGTATTTTCACATTATAAAGCACATTTCCAAACATCAGTTGTACTGCTTTCTTCAGAAACGAGCAGAGAGCCTGAAGAGAACAATAAATGCAACATCTCAGCGTGAGAGTGGGTTGGGCTTTTGCTTAGCAGCAGCAGTTCTTGTATACGGTCAACACTCCAGGAGGAGTGGCCTTGAACTAGACACTTGACCTCAGGTGGTCTGGACCCCTCTCCAGAGGGGGTTGGGTCTGGACACCAACCAGGTGATGGTTAGCCCACTTTGCCTTCCTGTCCCTTAAAAGCAGGGGGACTTCCTGTTCTCGCTCTCTCGGACTCTCCCTCGATCACTCCACAGCCCTCTCAGGACACACTTCAGCTCTCCCTGCAACTCTCCACACACGTGGCCACCACCACCACAAACTGGGCTCGTATTCATACCTTTTTGTATTTGTTATTCTTCCTTCCCTACACCTTGGCCCAGACAGCCAACCCTGTGCTGGGCTGCAGCAAGAGCAGTGTGGCCAGCAGGGCAAGGGAGGGGATTCTGCCCCTTTACTCTGCTCTCCTCAGACCCCACCTGGAGTACTGTGTGCAGTTCTGGAGCCCCCAACACAAGAAGGACATGGAA
>WAAF01021091.1:7122-70198 GCA_013400475.1 Tricholaema leucomelas
ATTCTATGATTCTATGATTGTGGGACATGGCATCACCCTCTGAGCAGCCTGGCCTCTGGATGAGCATACACCATGCCTCCATGTACCCACCCATGCTCCCAGCCTTGCTGTGCTCAGAGCAATCACCAGGTGTCTAGGAGGAACCTCACAGACTAGGGCTGTCCACATGGTTGGGATGTGAGGGGTTCTGCAGGACCTGGACTGGATAACCATGGTGGAAAAACAGAAAGAGGGAGCAAAGGAAAGAAGGAATAGCTCCTAGGAAAATGTGCTATGGACAACTTGCTTGGGCTCCTCAAAGACTCCTGACAGCTGCTCTGAACTCCTCATCATGAGACCCAGGTATGATTCATTGTCACATGCACCAAGCACCCTGTTTCCTTTCTAAGAAATAAATTAGTATGTTTAGGAGAGATTATAATCATTCTTGAGCTTATTTGCAAGTGCTAGGCCTATTCTCTGGGCTTTAAGGTTTATTTAGAACAAATAAGGTTTATATATTTGTTTGGTGAAGCATGCAATATGTACATTATAATTATGCAGTTAATGTCCTAATCTCGGTGATGAGTTTTCCTGCCTTAACCCAGTAATGTAACCCAAAAGCCTGTTTTTTTATCTCCAAGGAAGATAACTTTTAAAAGAAATAGCTTATTCCTCCTGCTATCTCTATCCAAATCATTCTATTCACAGATTCCTCTCAAAACTGAAGTAGTCCACTGTGGACGTGTAATTCAAATGCAGATGTAAGATCACAGTGCCATTACCAAGTGTATTCCTTTCATAACAGTTCTGTGGGGGTTCTGACTCCATCCAGTTCAGTAAATCACCAAAGTGTCCCTTCAAAAATACCTGTGTGAGAGATAACCTTCAGAAGTCTGTTCTACACCACCAAAAGTCTGTTTTCTAGTCCACACGTGCCCCAAAAGAAGAGAGTGATAGCAGAGCCTATTACCCATCATGACCACTCTGCTAGCACTTCCTGTAGGAAGCCTGATTAGTTGTACCACAGCTACATGCATGACTGCCTTTGTAACCATCCATTACCATGAGTACAAATGCTGTTTGTACTCATTGTCATGTGAAAATGTCCTGGCTTGCCTCTGAAACAGTCCCTGACTATCTGGTTATTTTCATTAGGCACCAACTTGTTCAAGCTATTCATTGCACCAGTGATTTTTTTTTCTCATAATCAGCTCATTATGTGTAAAAGTCAAGGAGTGCAAGGCCACACTTCACACAAAAATCAATGCAACCTTTCACTAAAGCATAAATCATATCATTTATGACACATATGAAAATATTTGGGGAATGCTTAATGACATTTCTACATTCTTTTAACTTATTTACTTTGAGCTGATTTTAGAAGCAGGAATAGCTCAGCTCACACCAGAAAACACCAACAACTGAAACTACTGTCCTTCTCATGAGAGTTTTACAGCTCTTTTGACTCGTATACCTCCCAATAAACACAAATATATTTCAAACAAATCAATCAACCCAACCACTGGGACAGTTATCTGATCTGAGGGAGAGCTGCAAACAAGGGGACACAGTCTGCAGTTGTGCCGGGGGAAGTATAGGCTGGATGTTAGGAGGAAGTTCTTCACAGAGAGAGTGATTGGCATTGGAATGGGCTGCCCAGGGAGGTGGTGGAGTCACTGTCCCTGGAGGTGTTCAAGCAAAGCCTGGCTGAGGCACTTAGTGCCATGGTCTAGATAACTGGATAGGGATGGGTAGTAGATTAGACTGGATGATCTTGGAGGTCTCTTCCAACCTGGTTGATTCTGTTCTATTCTATTCTATTCTATTCTATAGAATATCTTTGAGGTTCACCAAAAATTGACTTCTAACTATGTTTTCACAATAAAAACGCCTAATCACGCAGTAATATTCAGGCTGGAAAAGGGAGATTATTCTTCCCCTGTACTCAACACTGATCAGGCCACACCTTGAGTCCTGTGTCCAGTTCTGGGCTCCTCAATTCAAGAGAGATGTTGAGGTGCTGGAACACATCCAGAGAAAGGCAACAAAGCTGGTGAGAGGCCTGGAATACAAACCTTATGAGGAGAGGCTGAGGGAGCTGGGGGTGTGCAGCCTGGAGAAGAGGAGGCTCAGGGGTGACCTAATTGCTATCTACAACTACCTGAAGGGAGGGTGTAGACAGGTAGGTGTTGGTCTCTTCTGCCAGGCAACCAGCAACAGAACAAGGGGACACAGTCTCAAGTTGTGCCAGGGGAGGTCTAGACTGGATGTCAGGAGGATGTTCTTGACAGAGACAGTTATTGGCATGGGAATGGGGTGCCCAGGGAGGTAGTGGAGTCACCATCCCTGGAGGTGTTGAAGAAAAGCCTGGCTGAGGCACTTGGTGCCATGGTCTAGTTGATTGTCTAGGGCTGGGTGCTAGGTTGGACTGGATGATCTTGGAGGTCTCTTCCAACCTGGTTGATTCTATGACCCTCAGGATCACAAAGTCCAACAGATAATCCTATATCCTATAAGGTTCATCCTAAACCATATGCCAAGCACCATATCCAAACAACTTTTAAACTCATCCAGGGTTGCTGACTTCACCACCTCCCTGGGCACACCCTTCCAATGCCTGACCACTCATTTTTTGAACGTTTTTTTTCCTAGAGTTCAGTCTAAATCTACCCAGTCACAGCTTGAGGCCATTCACTCTTGTTCTATCACTAATTATCCCTGGAAGAGACCAGCACCAACCTCTCCACAACATTCTTTCAGGTAGCTGTAAACAGTGATAGATAAGTATGATGTCTCCCCTCAGCCTCCTTTTTCAAACTAAACAGCCCCAGATCCTTCAGTCACTCTTAGACTCATAGAATCAACCAAGTCAGAAGAGACCTCCAAGCTCATCCAGTCCAACCTATCACCCAGCCCTATCCAACCAACTAGACCATGGCACTAAGTGCCTCAGCCAGGCTTCAAAAGATTTATCACACTTTGATATTTTTTTTCCCTTCAGAATGTAATTCCAACATCAAATAAAGCAGGCTGGCTCTGGCCAGCCTGATCTAGGGTAGGGTGTTCCTGCCCATGGCAGGGGGACTGGAACTAGATGATCCTTGTGGTCCCTTCCAACCCTGACTGATTCTATGATTCAGTTCTCACTGTGTAGAAAAGTCATTATCCTGTTTTCTACCAGACTCTAATTTTCCCCCTGCAAGTGTGTCCTCTGAATTTCTTCTTCATGCCAAAATTTGCATTTTGCAGTTCACTCCAAATAAATCTGCTAAGGTCGGACCTTTGGATTAAAATGAGAATGACATGAGACAAGGAGAAGTAAAGTTCCTGCATGTATTTATTTTGAGGGCTGACAATCAAAGGGCTGGGTGCTGGGGCAAACCATGCAGCCAGCAAATTAAGAGGTGACCTGTGGAGAGCTGAATGACATTAGTTTTCTAGGGCTGGCACAGGGTGTGGGATACGTAAGGAAAATAAGGATGACAGGACTTGCAGGAACTTCTAGGGCTCACTGCAAAGCAGATGTTGTATCTATAGTTTAATATCATAGAATAGAATAAAATCAGGCAGGCTTGGAAGAGACCACAAAGATCATCTAGTTCCAATCCTCTGCCATGGGTAGGGGCACTCTACCCTAGATCACGCTGGACAGAGCCTCATCTTGCCTGGCCTTAAAACACCTTCAGCAATGGGGCCTCAACCATCTTCCTGGGAAACCCATTCCATATTAGACTATTTAGAATAGAATAGAATAGAATAGAATACAATAGAATCAACCAGGTTGGAAGAGACCTCCAAGATCATCCAGTCCAACCTATCACCCTGCCCTATCCAGTCAACTAGACCATGGCACTAAGTGCCTCATCCAGTCTTTTCCTGAACACCCCCAGGGACGGTGACTCCACCACCTCCCTGGGCAGCCCATTCCAAGGGCAAATCACTCTCTCTGTGAAGAACTTCCTCCTAACACCCAGCCTATACTTCCCTCGGCACAACTTGAGGCTGTGTCCCATTGTCCTGTTGCTGATTGCCTGAGAGAAGAGACCAACCCCCACCTGGCTACAACCACCCTTCAGGTAGTTGTAGACAGCAATGAGGTCTGCCCTGAGCCTCCTCTTCTCCAGGCTAAACAACCCCAGCCTTTAGCTAGGCTTTGTAGAAATGGGATGAAATGCATGCAGCTTGAGACCTTTGCTTTTCAGTGCTGGCTGACTGAAGCTGCAAACATACCACTCTTCAAGGGGAGAGAGCTGGAGAGGTCAGTGAGCAGGTAGAAAAGTATTTAAAATCAGATGGCTGCATGGATAACAGCTGTTCCCCTGCTCCTGTGAATGTCAGACACAGCTCAATACTATCACAATCAAGTAGTGTTTGTTCTCTTAACTACAGAGAAGAAATAACATTTACTCAGCAGTGAAGAACAGTTACTAAGTCTTTGGAGTCTTGAGCATTTATCAGCAGACTTGGAAAATATATAAACCTTATCTCCTTGTTTGTGTTTTTGAAAAACAGATAACTTTGCCCTCTGAAGACACAGCTATCTTTATTGGGCAGACAAAGTGGGCTTGGTGGCTGCTCTTCTTCAGGCACTTGCATTCCTTGCTCCATGGAATTTCACTGGGATTTGGGCTGTTACCGTGGCCTGGGACTCACTCCCTGCAGAGCTGCCATGTCTGTGCCACGAGAGCAGATGGGTGCCCTATCAGTTACCTTGGCTTGTTTGTCACTTGCATGCCATAATAATCTTAGCATATTTTGACTTGTTGAAGGCACTCTGGACTACAGGTTTGATCAGATTTGAACAGTGAACCCATGGGTTCCCCCTCTCTGACAGAAAATTACAGACCTGTTCTCTGCATGTTTTCCAGATATTTGGCTACCTGTAGCTTCTTTCCAGGATGTAAGTATGTTGGCAGGAAGTATTTGGAACATGAAAAATCCTCTCCTATCCTGATGTTTTGGTTTTTTCCAATACAAAATAATGAATTCCAGCCTTGATTTTAAAGTACGGAGTTAAATGAGCAAATGTGTGGATTTAGAAAGCTGCCCTAGGTGCAGGCATATTCCTCCTACACTAGGACTAGGCACAGCTGCAGGGCATCCAGAGGACCTCTCCTGCCACAGAAGCACTGTCTTGATTTTGTTGCATGTGGAGATATGGCAACCTAGTCTTGGTAGGGTTTAATCTTATCTCTGTCAGCTACTGAATCCCCTTATATTGCTCAGCGCTGTTCCACCACTTGACTTTGGAGAGAGAAGCCTGCTAGGCAGATTGGAAGTTACAGCGAAGGGAAGCAGGAAAGGCAATAGCTGTCAGATGATGTCAGGAAAACAGTTTTTAAGTGCAGTAATGCTCAAGGATGTGGCAAACTGCCTGAAAGCAAAAGCTCACCCTTGCTCCATCTGCCTGTGCCAGTGCAGAGGGCAGGTTCCTTCCTCACACAGAGAGGGGCTAATGTTGAGGCCTTTTGAAATCCTACTGGTTTAGACTGAACATGCTACATGGAGCCCAAAAACACAGCAAGATGTTTTTCTAGAGGTAGAAACTGATTTTTTTTCAGTGCATATTTTGCTGTTCCCTGATGTGAGGGACATTACGGAACATAAAAACAGATGGGGGGAGGGGGGGAATAAATCTATTTACTCAGAATATAAGCCAGTAACTTTCACACTTTTCAAACACACTGCCTTATATTCTGAGTATTTAGGTCTTCTCATATGAGGGAAACGATGGAAAAAAAAGCACAGGGTGAACTGACTTGACCTTAGTAGAAAAATTGAGGGGAAAAAAAAAAAACCACTAACAACAACCCAAAGTCTTGTGCCTCTTTAGAGGTCGCAGTCAAGGGAATATATATTCCTGCGGCTTTACACAAGGCATAATGCATGCTGTATGTCCTACTCGCTCCACTCACTGTGACAACGTTAAGTAAAGTGCCTGTGAAATTCCTGAAGTGGTTTCTCAGAGAAAGGTGCCTCAAGCTCAGGGCACTGAACTCACAGAAGTCAATAGAAGGTTAGCTCAGATCACAGCTATTCCCCTGACCATCTATTACAGACTTCTGGATTTCGTTTCAGAGATGAGCTTCAAGTACAGCCAAAAGCGAATAGAGGCACGTCGACCTCATAGCTGTGAATACAGATTGAGCATCCAAGACAATTAAAAGCAGAAAATACGTGCACTCTCCAAACCTCTGGTGAACCAGCGCTAGAAGTTACTGCTGCTGCCCTGTCTGATTGAAAAGCCGTTAACACCCGCTGCAGAGGAGGCTGGAAGGCAGCCATGCGCGATGGATTGCTTACGAGCGCTGACTAGGCTCAAACTGACTTCAGTCGCAGATTTACACAAGCCTCGTAATCTAATAGGAGAGTTTACTTTACGAGAGTGCCACACCAAAGATAGTAAAATGCAATTTTAGCTAACAAATCTACACGCTTCCACAGCAAAGCTACAGCCATCATGGAGCATGTCAGCACTGCAGAGTGCCTGGCACGGGTGTACAGTTCTCAGTTTATTGCTGAAGAGTTCTTGTTAACTCCATTGTTAGAGAGTTGCTGCAATTAAAAGTCCCAGGCACACTTGTAATTTTTAAACATAACTAATAAAACCCAATAAATTGAGATGTTATGCATTTTCCTGTGCTGTTAAACATCTGAAACCTTTTCCTGCTGGATTTTTGACTTATGCTAGGCTTTGAAAGTAAACTGGTTGTCGTAAACTGTTTTCCCTCTCATCTTCTTGAATCTACAAAATTCCTTGTAGGTTTTTCTTTACTATAGTAAGAGATAAAGCAAGGCAATACTTAGAAGTTTTCACTCGTGGGTGCAACAGGTGATTATAACTTAAGCAGTGTATCTCTTAAGAGCCAACTTTCAACTTAATCCTTGTAGGTTTTTCTTTACTATAGTAAGAGATAAAGCAAGGCAATACTTAGAAGTTTTCACTCGTGGGTGCAACAGGTGATTATAACTTAAGCAGTGTATCTCTTAAGAGCCAACTTTCAACTTTTTGCATTCCTTGTTATGAAGAAGGAGGTTATTTTTGTTTTAGAGGGATAAACTTTGGGTATTTGCTCTCATAGGAGTAATGCTTTTTCTCTTTTCTATCAAAGCTTTACTTTTCATTCTCTTTACAGATGACTACAGATACAAATCCTACTTCTGATCATCTGTATTCATGTGTTCAGAAACATATTAAGGTACCTGGATGGGTCAAAGAACTGAGATAGATAGGCAGAATAATTTTACCCAGCTTATTTCCTAGCACTTTGTGAACTAACCTCTGCAGCCACACAGAGAATAGGCAAGGTCCCATGCTTACTGGTGTATAGATCTGTTATTACTGATACATAGATCTGTTATAGATCTGTTATTTTAAATGTTAATTTTAGTCTCAAAGACCACTGCTTTGCAGAGCTCCTAGTGCCAAGTCAGCATGCTATGATATATATATATATATTGCAAATGGTATCTATTGAGAAATAATATCCACACAACCAGAATTCCTCCTGTAGATGCACAGATACTGTAAAAATACAAACATCTCCAAGGGGAAAAAAAAAAAAAAACAAACAATAAACAAATAAAAGAAAAAACTCATATAAGAAAAAAAATCATATTCAGCAGAAAGCAACTTTGCTGTAAGTAAATAGCAATTTGCACCTTGCAGCTCATTGCAGTAACTGGGACTGGCTCTTTGTACTACAAAGGAGAGTTTTGCTATCTTTGAGATCGTATGTCAGGTTAAGTATACAGACAGAGGAAGTAAGAAAAACAACGTGCATGATCTGGATTAGAGATTACTGAATGGAGGGGTGTGTATGGGACTAAGAACCAACATCCTTCTGAAAGATTTGGAAGGCTGAGTACAGAGGCTTGAAACCCCTGCGTTAAAAATGCGCATCAGAAACTTTTTAGCAGGCTGTAGACATTCACTCAGCCCTGATCTCACTTCTTCCCATACACAAGAAAGACGTAAAGCTTCATGCCAGGTGGGATGCACCTTGGCTGAAGTTCTCCTCATGCTTTTCCCCCGCGGTATCACTTAACACACAGCGTCTTCAGGTTTCTCTTATCAAGTACAGCAGCTGGGAACATCACGTCTTTATAATCAGGATGTCCACTCTCTGTATCAAAGGACACAAAATACACACGCCCACATCTCTTTGCCATTTAAAAAACCCCCGTCATCTACTGCAAACTTATGTGAGCTGCATCAGAGATTAAAAAGAAAGAGAGAAAGAGAGAAAGGGGTTGTTGGTCGGGGTTTTTTTTTTCTTTAAAAAACAAAACCAAAAAAACTTACCAAAAATAACTGAAGTTCTCTAAAGTTGCCCTGAAGTTGAAATAGCCCAGAGCACCAATGCAGAGCCTGCCTTAAACTCTCTCTCTTTCTCACTCCCCCTCTCTCTCCAGCAATTGGAAGGAGGGCTGCGCAGAAATTCAGCAAACAATTTTCCTTCTGTGTCGACTGGGGCGTTCCTCTACGGGCAGAAAGGGGATGGCTAAGCCTGGGTGAGGCTTGTTGCTATCCCCAAGCCAAAGAGCGCTGTCGCAGATTACACAGCCTGTGAAATCCAATCCCTTTCTCTGCTAAGGCAACAGCTGTACGGCTTCAGCTGAGACAGGAGCAGCAGACTAGACCCTGGCTTGCTGCTGGTCAGGCTCTTCGTGCTGGGGGACGCGGAGCAACGGGGGTCCGTGGGTTCCTGTAAGCTCTGCGTCTTCTCCAGGCTAAGTGCCTACAGGCAGAAGCGTAGGCAGGGTGGAGATAACGGGGCAATTTCCTCGGGACCGAAGGTATATGGGATGTGGGCGCCCGCGCAAAACAAACACTTCTTTTCCTGAAATTCATTCCCAGCCTTGCTTCAGGACATAAGCGGTAATTAACCTTATATGTATTAGTAAACTCTCATGCGAGCATGCACACACACAGGATGCAGTCAGCCACAACAGCATGGTTCACATAGGTTTCAAGGCTGTTCTAGTGACCTCTTTAAGTTTTCAGTCAGCTGTTTAATGCTTTCCAAAACTCCCCCTGAACACTGAGCTGACAGACCTTACACCGAGTGAAGCATTAGCGTGGCTCGGAGCATGGGAGTGCCGGTGCGCCTAGTGCTGCCTTTGCAATGTGTCCTGCTACTAAAAGAAAGCCACTCAGTGCCAGCAGAAATGGGTTTAGCAAAATTCCAAACCTCTCCTCTCACCTGTTTCTATTTCTCCGCTCCCTGCAAAGGAAAGAAACTTGTAATACAGCATATTCTTCCCTCTCTGAGAAATTCCACTGATCCTCTGATGCCTTCTCTTTGAAGCTTTAAATAAATAAATAAATAAAAGCACGGCAACAACTTCCAGTCCATGCTTCCTTCTTTCAGAAAAGTATTTGGCTGCTCATTTGAATGTTGTCAAGTAAACCATAGAATCATAGAAACAAACAGGTTGGAAGAGACCTCCAAGATCATCCAGTCCAACCTAGCACCCAGCCCTAGACAATCAACTAGACCATGGCACTAAGTGCCTCAGCCAGCCTTTTCTTCAACACCTCCAGGAGTGGTGACTCCACTACCTCCCTGGGCAGCCCATTCCAATGCAAGTCACTCTCTGGCAAGAACTTCCTCCTAACATCCAGCCTAGACTTCCTCCAGCACAACTTGAGACTGTGTCCCCTTGTTCTGTTGCTGGTTGCCTGGGAGAAGAGACCAACCCCCACCTGGCTACAGCCTCCCTTCAGGTAATTGTAGACAGCAATGAGGTAAATGTGAGGTGAAAGAGGGTGAAAAATACAAACAACACACAAGCAGCCCTGGGAGTGTCCTGCAATCACTCTGACTGTTTTGCCAACACATCAGAGCAGGATGTGAACAGGTGAAAAACACTCTAGCCAAAAGAAAACCCCTGTGCTTACAGAACAGCCTCCTTTCATGTCAGGGCAGATGTTGTGCTGGGGATTTTTATTCTCTTGGCTCTGAAAACACGTCAGTACCTGCAATCTTGTAGATGTCAGAGACTTCTGGGCCCAGATTCAAAATGGGCATATACAGCTTCTACAGAGGGCACCTGGAAATCCTGACAGTGAAAACAAGAGTGTGTAGCTCTGCTCCCATCCTATGAGAATACTTAACACAGGCATTTTAAGAAAGCTACACCTTAACGAATCAACTGTATTTATGTTACAGGGAGGTGGTGGAGTCACCATCCCTGCAGGTGTTTAAAAGAAGAGTGGATGTGGCACTTGAGGCTATGGTCTAGTGAGGAAGGATGCTGAGATGAAGGTTGGACTGGCTGATCCTGGTGGTCCCTTCCAACCATAGTGATTGATAGTGATTAGATGTTGTGCTGAGGGATTTGGTTTAGTCAAGGACTTGTCAGTGTGAAACTAATGACTGGACTCGATGAGCTTGAAGGTCTTTGCCAATCTAAGAAATTCTGTTAAGGCCAATTCTGCAATGGTTTTTCTAAAATTAATGTATGCTATTATATCTAATTATACACTGGATGTTCATTATGTAGGATCACCTGTAGATTAAATTACAAATAATAGATGCAATTTTATCTAATTAATATACACAGTTCGCTTATGAACTGAAATGTGTCTCATAAAAAGGTCTCTCTATTATTGTATAAAGTATACAATATATAATGTGTGATTATATACTATATAGGTAATTATATATCATTAATATAACAGCTGTGCAAAACACTATGCACTTCACATGCAGCTTCTATCTTCTTGTGACTGTGCCATCCACATCAGGAAAGAAAAAAATGTATTGTCTGTAGCCACTGCAGGGAGACATGGCAGTGAAGGAGGGAGGTGAAGTGATGAGACTACCTCAGCACAGGGGGATGTGAATCTCTTCAAGGTGATATATTTCATGGGAGATCTGCTGCAGCTGCCTCAAGGATGGAAGTGACCAGAAGCAATAAAGGCCACCTGAGGTGTGGTCAGCATCTGGAAAATAAACTGTGATGGCTGGGAAAGGGAGCAAGACCTCTCTAATAGCTAAGTTTTGGGTTGCTGTGCTGCCATCTCTATTTCTATGCTCAAATGCAGGGACTCTAGAGGTCTGGCCTTTCTGAACTCTATTTCAACATCATCCTGACAAACAACATATATTTTTAGACACAGACAGGCAAAACAAGAAGTCCAACCTGACACTGTGGTTTGATACAGAGACAGCTCATTTGGATGCAGAAATCTGGCTCCTACCTCCAGAGCCAGTGGTGCAAGCCACAGCTCTTCAGCAGGGCACAGACCTGCTGTAATAGCAGCAGTGTGCTTGATCCCCACTCAGTGCTTCATTTCATTTCATTTCATGTCTTTGCTGAATATGCTGATGGGCATTGTCTTGATCTTTTATGAATTTTTAAAGCCCACATGAGACAAATAATGGCTATGGTGAAAGAAACCAACTGCTTATCCATAAACCTGGAAGAAATTACTATATTCTTTTTCAAGGTATTGGGAAATTGTTGTGTTAGTTTGAGCCTAGCTGGAATATTTTAGTGAGAGGAATTAGATGATAGGCTGTGAAAAGGAAACAATGGTGATGGCTACTTCACTCATAGGCTTGCTGAGACGTAAAAAAACCAAGAACATAAATATAGATAACACAGTTGCTCTCTGGCTTTTGGGCTGCCTCTCTTCTCTCTCTCTAACCTGCTGTATGTGTGACTAATCCCTCTGCTTCCTAATCTCCCCAGCCACTCCTCCAAACTCACCTTGAACGTAAGGCAAAGTCTGGGATAAGGTAGAAGGGTAGAAAGGAGGTGGAAGGGTGGTTGGGAGCCCCTCCTGTGGACGTTGGTGTCTGGGAGGGCTGTTGTGTTTCTGTATTATTTTTCAACTTGTCTATTTCTGTCTATAGCTGTATAGATTGTAAATACCTGCTTGTATATTGTGCTAAGCTGCAAATATAGCTTCCTTCTTCAATTTCCAGCAGCTGAGTCTTGTCTGGGTGATTTTCTTAAGGCGAGGGGGGGTAACACCTAAACCATCATATCTTTATTCAGCAATGAAACCCAGGTTCATTGCTGCTGGCTTTTTCCCAGTACTGAACTAAGCCCTAACATCTGAGCACTCTCCTACTACGCACACTCCAGTGAATGCAACTCCTGTGTTGGAGATTTGTCCCTACATAACTTCAAGCGTAAAATCTTCCCTCTTCTCAGCCCATACAGTAGAGTTCTCTATCAACTTATTTCATCATTCTTTGACTGTCAGGAATGCATAATGCTCACTTACTTTATTTTTAAATATCGATTCAACAGCTTATCTACTGAGCTATTAAAAACAAAATGCTAGCAAGCTGATAATTTCTATTTCTCCAAATTTCTATTTCACCAAGCTAGGAGCAGCTGTGGATCTGTTGGAGGGTAGGAGAGCCCTGCAGAGGGACCTAGACAGACTGTATGGGTAGGCAGAGGCCAATGGGATGAGATCTAACAAGGATAAGTGCAGGATTCTACACTTTGGCCACAACAACCCCAAGCAGTTGTACAGGCTGGGGACAGAGTGGCTGAAAGCAGCCAGGCAGAGAAGGACCTGGGGGTACTGGTAGAGAGTATCTGAAGATGAGCCATCAGTGTGCCCAGGTGGGCAGCAGAGCCAATGGCATCCTGGCCTATATCAGGAACAGTGTGGCCAGTAGGACAAGGGAGGTTATTCTTCCCCTGTACTCAGTGCTGGTCAGGCCACACCTTGAGTCCTGTGTCCAGTTCTGGGCTCCTCGATTCAAGAGAGATGTTGAGGTGCTGGAACGTGTCCAGAGAAGGGTGAGAAGGCTGGTGAGGGGCCTGGAACACAAACCCTATGAGGAGAGGCTGAGGGGGTGTGCAGCCTGCAGAAGAGGAGGCTCAGGGCAGACCTCATTGCTGTCTACAGCTACCTGAAGGGAGGCTGTAGTTAGGTGGGGTTGGTCTCTTCTGCCAGGCAAGCAGCAACAGAAGAAGGGGACACAGTCTCAAGCTGTGCCAGGGGAGGTCTAGGCTGGATGTTGGGAGGAAGTTGTTGGCAGAGAGAGTGATTGGCATTGGAATGGGCTGCCCAGGGAGGTGGTGGAGTCGCTGTTCCTGGATGTGTTCAAGAAAAGCCTAGATGAGGTATTTAGTGCCATGGTCTGGTTGACTGGACAGGGCTGGGTGCTAGGTTGGACTGAGTGATCTTGGAGGTCTCTTCCAACCTGCTTGATTCTGTTATTCTGTTATTCTATGATTCCAGCACAAAAGAGATGACTTATTCAGCAAGCATATTCCAAATAGCCCTCGTGTTCACACTTTGGTTTTGTGCTAACATTTTTGATGCTTAACTATTAAGGGAATCTCTTTGAATTGCACTGAGGCAATATTGAAAGTTCCTTTCTGCTCTGTTGCCTTGCCAGGGAGTAGCACTGTGTCTCACATTTCTCTATCCCACCTCTAACCCCGTTTCCCAACTCCCTATATTACAGCCTTGTTTTCTTTACTTGGTTCACAGGTAATGCTAAGAACGCCCAATGGAATGACACAAGCTTTCTTTTATTAGTGTTATTCACACCCTGACCTGCGAATGCCCTGATGTTAGGTTTGCACATAAAGGTGTGCTGCTTTCCTAGCAATTGAGAAATGAAATGGTAAACAATGTATCCTTTGGTCCAAATTGAGACAGACAAAAAATGTTTACTGGGATTACAGTGAAGTATGCTCTGAAACAGAAATTCTTGTAGTTTACTGTGGAGGATGCAAGGGTGGTTGTTTCTATACTTCTTCCTTTCTAGCAATTGTGAATCTTTAGACATATGGAGGATCATAGAATGAACCAGGTTGGAAGAGACCTCCAAGATCATCCAGTCCAACCTAGCACCCAGCCCTGTCCAATCAACTAGACCAGGGGTACTCAAACTATGGCCCGTGGGCCGGATACGGGGATACAGCCCCCCCCGGGTCCTTAATCTGGCCCGCCAGTGTTTACAGAACCCTCTCGACAGGGGTTGGTGTGGAAACCAAGCAGCCACTTCCTGCCACTTAATCCACTCACCTGCCTCTGCAGCCCCCAAGCACCCACCCGGACTGGGCTGGAACCAAACTATAGTCTGGCCCCCGATAAACTATAGTCCGTCCCCCAACAGTGTCTGAGGGACAGTGAGTGGCCCTCTGTTTAAAAAGTTTGAGAACCCCTGAATTAGATCATGACACTAAGTGCCTCAGCCAGGCTTTTCTTCAACATCTCCAGGGACGGTGACTCCACCACCTCCCTGGGCAGCCCATTCCAATGCCAATCACTCTCTCTGGCAAGAACTTCCTCCTAACATCCAGCCTATACAGGAGCCTGTCCTCCCCCAGCACAACTTGAGACTGTGTCCCCTTGTTCTGTTGCTGGTTGCCTGGCAGAAGAGACCAACCCCCACCTGGCTACAGCCTCCCTTCAGGTAGCTGTAGGATAAACACGAGGCCACAAACTTCCACATGTAGACAAGACTGGGTAGCAGATAATACCAGCTAGAGAACATAAACTTGTCACCAAAGCTCAGAATGGAGGTAAAACTTGAGGACCTCTAGATTAAAAAGAAATGGGCTGCCAATAGAATGACTAACAAGAAATAAAATAGAAGAGATTCAAGATAGGTGTCAACAGAGGATGTAGAGTAGATGGCAACGAGGGTCAAACTAGTAACAAGAAATTAATAGGAGGATATGGAGAGATCTCCAGAGGAAGATAAATATGATATAAAGCAGAGCTGTGATAGTTTGGGTGTTACCCAACCCCCCACACTTAGGAAATCACCTAGACTAGACTCAGACACAGTCTCAAGTTGTGCCGAGGGAGGTCTAGGCTGGATGTTAGGAGGAAGTTCTTCCCAGAGAGAGTGATTGGCATTGGAATGGGCTGCCCAGGGAGGTGGTGGAGTCACCGTCCCTGGAGGTGTTCAGGCAAAGCCTGGATGAGGCACTTAGTGCCATGGTCTAGTTGACTGGATAGGGCTGGGTGCTAGGTTGGACTGGATGATCTTGGAGGTCTCCTCCCTCAGGTGTGTGTGTGTGGAGCAGGGGTGGGAGGGTGGCAGGTAACACCCAAACCGTCACAGTTAGCAAAGTGCATCTGCTAGTATTTAATGTAGGTTTCTCCTTTGTGAAGATAAATGAATGTCAGCTCCCCAGTGTCCAGGGATGGAGTAACTAAAGAGCAAACTCAAGTGAAAACAGCCCAAGTAAACCCAGAGAAAAGCTGTGTATTTTCAGAGACTCAAATATTCTCTTCCAGGATTCCTAAATACATATTTTTCACTTCAGTGGTTAATATTCTTGCTAATAGGGAGAGGAGAAAAAAAAAAACAACCAACAACCCACCAAAAAACAAAACCACACACACACACACAAAAAAAAAGCTACAAATGCAGATCTGCAACCGGCACAAATAAAAACCTTCACCAACAACAAAGAAGACATTATTTAGAAATGAAACAAACTGAGACATTTCCAAGACCAATCCCTTGACTAACAGGAGAAGAGGAAACTAACCCACTCTGGGCAGCTTCTTTTACTTTGTCCTGGGGCATATGCTCCATCTCCCTTTGTCCCCAGAATGTGTTTCCACTGGTCCTGACAGTGCTGGCATTGACCTTCTGCAGCTAAAATAGCCTGGACAAAATGAACCAGACAAAAGGAGCCAGCCAGACCAAGGGGCATGCAGCCATGGCCACAAACCTGAGGGAGAACTGTTGCCGCCTTCCTGTCCCATCAGCTGCATGTTAGCTCATTGAGAGCAGAGTGGAACAGAGCCAATGCCTGCAGAACTCCTTGCACACCCACAGGTCATCTAACCATCAGCATCCTCCTCCTCTGCTGGTTGATATCCATCCCTGGACTGTGTGCTGTGGAGGGCTTTAATTAGAAGTTAATACCTATGACATTTTTCCTCAGGAGAGGAATGTTTGCTAGTAGTGGCTCTAGGCAGAGGGCACATTTCTTACAGTTACTTCCTTTTGAGACTGTTTTAACCAAGGCCTTTCTGTGCATCTTGAATGCTGCCTGCTGCTGATACTGTGCCCTGTTCTGTGGGCAGGAGCTTGAAGATGCTGCTGTCGAGCACAAGCAAGAAGCCCAGGTGAACAAGAAAAACAGGAAGAACGAATTGGGAACAAGCAAGCACCAGCTCCTGTCTTGTTAATAAAACAAACTGTCTACCTCCAGATGGTGAATGATTGCTCTGCTTTGCCCCTCCGTCACAGAGGCACGTAGGGAGCCTAAGGAGTAAATAAAACATATCACACATGCAGGGGTTTGCTGTGTGCACCTCCCATGGAAAACCAGGGTCAAGCGTTGCTGCCGTGCCCGTCGCTCAGGGAGCATCTTCAGGGTGTGAGCTGGGACAGAGAAAGGACTCAGCAGATGACAATGGGCTCAGTGTTTGCCGATGAAGTTCGGCAACACAGCAGGGTTTATTTCTTAATTAGATGACTCACTTGCCCAGTGTCAAGTATCTGTTAAGTGATGGGGTGGATCTGAATGTTAGAGGACCTTGTTTTAAATATACCATTCACTGCTCTGGACTGGCTTGTGCTGTGTAAACAACATCTGTGAGAGATGGAAATACAGTCAGTTAATTCTGTTTGGGGCTGTGAGGTCTTCTGCTTCCTTACAGAGCTGGGTCTGGTTTTCCAACAGACACAGAATTCACCTCAATGAAAGCCTGGCTGAGGCACTTAGTGCCATGGTCTAGTTGGTTGTCTAGGGCTGGGTGCTAGGTTGGACTGGATGATCTTGGAAGTCTCTTCCAACTTGGTTGATTATATTCTACTTGGGGGTAGGGGAACCAACTTCAAAAAATTTTCTCACAATGCTCAATAAAGCATCTGGAAAGCAAAATTTAGAAGTACTCAGAGTAAGGTTTGTTTGGTTTTGTTTTTTAAATAAGAATTTATTTCAAATTCTGTTCCTAATTGAAAGAGTCTCAAGATGTACTTAGATGGACTACTGAAAAAACACAATTCCAAGAAAGAAGGGAAATGTGATGTAGGTTTAGCAGTTTCTACCTCATGTTTGCTCAGCTCAATTATATGCTAGATTTCTTTAAACACCAGGTTTATTTTAATAGGGAAAAGCATCCTTAAAAGTTTCTCATTTAATATGAGCATTTCTATGGAGAAATCATAGAATCAGCCAGGTTGGAAGAGACCTCTAACATCATCCAGTCCAACCTAGCACCCAGCTCTAGACAATCAACCAGACCATAGCACTAAGTGCCTCATTCAGGCTTTGCTTCAACACCTCCAGGGACAGCAACTCCATCACCAACCTGGGCAGCCCATTCCAATGCCAATCACTCTCTCTGCCAACAACTTCCTCCTAACATCCAGCCTAAACCTCTCCCCCAGCACAACTTGAGACTGTATCCCCTTCTTCTGTTGCTGGTTGCCTGGCAGAAGAGACCAACCCCCACCTGGCTACAATCTCCCTTCAGGTAGTTGTAGACAGCAATGAGGTCACCCCTGAGCCTCCTCTTTTCCAGGCTAAACACCCTCATCTTCCTCAGCCTCTCCTCACAGAGCTGTGTTCCAGGCCCCTCACCAACTTCATCGCCCTTCTCTGGACACGTTCCAGCACCTCAACATCTCTCTTGAATTGAGGAGCCCAGAACTGGACACAGCACTCAAGGTGTGGCCTGACCAGTGCTGAGTACAGGGGCAGAATAACCTCCCTTGTCCTACTGGTCACACTGTTCCTTATCCAGGCCAAGATGCCATTGGCTCTTTTGGTCACCTGGGCACACTGCTAGATCATGTTCAACCTACTGTCTACCAATACCCCCATGTCCCTTTCTCCCTGGCTGCTCTCAGCCACTCTGTCCCCAGATGATTAAAACAGAAATTATTGGGGAATTTAATTTTTTTTTTTTTTTAGCCACTGCTAACTTCTTGCATAAGGAACTAAAACACAGTGCTCCTTATGGCATTACTTAGTTGATCCTTCCCAATCACATGGTTCTGAGCTCCCTCCAAGCCCTGCCAGCAGTTGCAGGATCCTGCATAGACCAGAATCCTGCCTGGACACATTTGTATGCCTCATCCCAACCTATGTTTCTGAGTAATGTGAGTGACTCAGCCAGCAACCACATGGGACAACTCACATGCAGCCCTGTGAAGGCTTCCCATTTCACGCTGGATAGGCATATGATTCATCACCACCTTCTATCCTACATATGGAGTGATTCAGTTAAGCAGCACTGACCCTATGGATTTCTAAACTCCAAATCCTGGTTTCAGGAGGCTATTCCTTCTCCAATTAATCAACAAATACATGACAGAGGAAAAGGTGTAAGAAGTAAATAGAAGAGCAAAACTCATTTAGTGGCTGTCACATGCTTATGTTGGAAGTGACTTTAAAGACCATGTAGTTTCAATCCTACTTGCCATGGGCAGGGACACCTCATAGACTCATAGAATCAATCAGGTTGGAAGAGACCCCCAAGCTCATCCAGTCCAACCTAGCACCCAGCCCTGTCCAATCAACTAGACTATGGCACTAAGTGCCTCAGCCAGGCTTTGCTTCCACACCTCCAGAGATGGCAACTCCACCACCTCCCTGGGCAGCCCATTCCAATGGCAAATCACTCTCTCTGGGAAGAACTTGTCTTAACATCCAGCCTAGACCTCCCCTGGCACAACTTGAGACTGTGTCCCCTTGTTGCCTGGGAGAAGAGATCAACTCCCACCTGGCTACAGCCTCCCTTTGGGTAGATGTAGACAGCAATGAGGTCACCCCTGAGCCTCCTCCAGGCTAAACACCTCCAGCTCCCTCAACCTCCTGCTAGACCAGGTTTCTCAAAGCCTGGTCTTAACACTGCCAGGGGTGAGGCATCCACAAATTCTCTGGGTAATCTATTCTAGTATTTCACTACCCTCACAGTCTAATCTAGATCTACCCTGTTCTAGTTTGAAATCAGTGCCCCTTGTCCGATCACCACATGCCCTTGTAAAATGTTGCTCTCCAGCAATATCCATGAAAGATAAGGATAATGCATGTGTTAGTACCCAGCACAGGTCACACATTAAGCATGGGCTCAGTTTTTGAGGCAGTCTCTTCCTCTGCACAATGACCCACCACAGTGGGTACAGCTATATGCAGCAGGAGCAGGGTCTGGTACAACAGAACAAAGCTCTACGCAGTTTTATTTAGCTGAACGTGAAGAAAGTTTACCCAGGCATGCATTTATACCAACAGAAGGGTCCAGCAGGAATTTCAAAGGTCTTTTCCAACCTCAACAGTTCTATAATTCTATGTCTCATCCTGCCTAGAGCCCATTTCCATCTGCAATTCTTAGCACAGCTGACTATTATCCCGAGTTAAAGGAGCGACCCGTTATTCCGGGCTCCGCTTCGTGACTCAGCTCCTGAGAGCTATTTTGAGTGGCAGAGAGTAGAAGCTGCCAGGCTGGCATCCCCTTCTGTTTTCTTTGTGGAAATAGGATGTGGCTTTGCACGACAGGCATTCGTGCTCTGCAAACCATCCGAAGGGATTACACGGACTGAAGCCGTAACCGTAGGCTCTGATATTGTTGAGGTATTCTAAATGCTCCATTATTCATCTGCATGAAGAAAGCCAGAGGAATGGAAAATTAAAATGTGAAACCAGCAAGTGATTCATGCTGTGTGGAAAATGGGCCTCACTGGGTGTAGGTCTGTAGTCCTGTAGAATGAAGTACAGCTACAGGGGCTAATAATTTAGCTCATTAACAACAATATTTGTCTTTCTCTCAGTCCTGAAAAATGCTGGGGTAAAAATGGTATGTGTGCTCTGGGTGAGACTTCGTTCAGCAGATGCTGTTTCTCCATGTGCATATCAGCTCTTGCTGATGGCAGAGGGAGGTGCATTTATGTTCTGCCCCTGCAAAGCATGGGGATAAGATGGCAGAGCAGATTTTGCCTAACGCATAGAAACAACACATAGCAACAGCAATTAGCCAGATTGGATCTGACTTTGTGTTCCCTTCTCCTCTCATCCTCAGTTACAGTGGGTGCAGAAGGTTTCTCTTTCACTCTTGTCTGATTCTTTCTCATTGGAGAGGTTCAGCACCTTGCCTCTGGGTGAGCTGCAGGAGGGAGCTGGAGAAACTGAGTAACTTGAGAGGGTGCTCAGTATTTCCAGCAAGACCACTTCAGAGGCAGCTCTCTGCTCACCTTGCTCTCAGCGTTTTCAGCTCTACTTCTGGAAACCTATCTGTAATGCTATAATCCTAGGCCAGACTATTCTCTCCCTGCTTTAGACTATTTCTATAGTCCATTTTGCCAAAGAATCACAGCAGAAATGCTGCAGATTGTCTTTTCTGAGTATCCTCTCCTTGCTGAAAAGATTCTCTCATCCCTATGCTGAGCAGGATAATTTCAACAGAGAAAAGCAAATGAAACATTCTATATTCAGATAGAAAATTCTCATTCAAAGAGAAGTGGATTTCCTCTCCTTGCTTTTTAACTCTATTCCTTCCTTAAAGATCTGTGCTAGTTTGAGCCTAGCTGGGATGTTTTGGTGAGAAGAACTAGATCATAGGCTGGGAAATGAAAACAATGGTGTTGTCTACTTCGCTCACAGTCTTGCTGAGATGTGTAAAGAAGAAAGGCAAAACAAAAGATAAAGTCACTTCTGCTTTGCCTGCTGGGGAGAGCTGAGGCTGCTGGCTGAACTCCATCTTGCTTTCTAACCTCACCCTCCATTTGCTTTGGCTGATTCACCTTTGCTTCTTAATCCTCTTGGCCAAATCTCCATTCTTCCTTGGGATTGGGGTAAGGTTGAGAGGGGTAGGGGGAAGGTGAGGGGGCCCCTCCTGGGGACTCAGGTTTCTGGGAGGGGAGTTGTGTTTCTGTATTACTTTTACCTTGTATATATCTGTATATACTGTAAATATCTGCTTGTACATTTTGCCACCTGTAAATATAAGCTTCATTCAAATTTCCAGAGCTGGCTGAGTCTAGTCTGGGTGATTTCTAAAGTGTGGGGGGTGGGGAACACCCCAAACCATCACAAGATCCTTCAGTGAGAAATGAAGAAGCTACTAACAATCTTCATCTCCAAACTGATCACGCATCGCAGAAAACCAAAAGCCCTTGGAGGTAATGAGAAGTCCCCAAGCAACAACCTGAAACCTGGACCTTGGCAAAAGAACCATCCCAAATGCTCAGTCACTTTTATTATCATATCATGTGTGGTCTCTGTCAGAATTTGGCCACATCTCACAAACTCTCAGAACAACAAAAAGAAGTTGCATGTGCACACCCCATAACAAAGTTATTAGAAACCCATGAGGAGGTTGCTAGTATGACTCAGGCTAGCCAGGAAGAGATGAGACAGGGCAGTCAATTCACTTTCAAACAGCAGCATGAGCCTAGCACAAAATCAGCAAATCCAGGTGACCATGGGGATCGCAGACAGGTTGAACAATGTTTATTTATGGCCTCACAAATGCCTGCATCTCAACCAAGCTGCAAATCCAACTCCATCCACTGATTTAGAGGAAGGAGGAAGAGTGCAGATGCTGGCAACAGCTTTGAAGATTTATTTGCACTCTGTATCACCCACCTAACTTTTAAAATCATAGAATCAACCAGGTTGGAAGAGACCTCCAAGATCATTCAGTCCAACCTAGCACCCAGCTCTAGACAATCAACTAGACCATGGCACTAAGTGCCTCATTCAGGCTTTGCTTCAACACCTCCAGGGACAGCGACTCCACCATCTCCTCGGGCAGCCCATTCCAATGCCAATCACTCTCTCTGGCAAGAACTTCCTCCTAACATCCAGTCTAGACCTCCCCTGGCTCAACTTCAGACTGTGTCCCCTTGTTCTGTTGCTGGTTGCCTGAGAGAAGAGACTGACCCCCGCCTGGCTACAACCTCCCTTCAGGTAGTTGTAGACAGCAATGAGGTCTGCCCTGAGCCTCCTCTTCTCCAGGCTAAACACCCCCAGCTCCCTCAGCCTCTCCTCACAGGGCTGTGCTCCAGGCCCCTCATCAACTTCATCACCCTTCTCTGGACATGTTCCAGTATCTCAACATCCCTCATGAATTGAGGAGCCCAGAACTGGACACAGCACTCAAGGTGTGGCCTGACCAGTGCTGAGTACAGGGGCAGAATAACCTCCCTTGTCCTACTGGCCACACTGTTCCTGATCCAGGCCAGGATGCCATTGGCTCTCCTGGGCACACTGCTGGCTCATGTTCTCATGTACTTATGTTTAAGTAGACTTGCAGAAAAGAGGACCAAAGGTTGTGAAACAGAGAAGCAAGGACATGAATGAGTTGCTTCCTGCATGGAAGAGAAACCTTAGTGAGACTTTAAAAGACAGCCTGGGAAAGAGGTACATTTTTGGTACAGCATTAATGTCTCATTTTCTTAGCTTACACTTTGGTGTTTTTTTTAAATCTGTGAGAGCTTTTAAGAAGGGAACAAGTTATGACAGAGCAGGACTACAGAACAGCCCTTGGGGTGCCTACAACCCAGAACAGGTTCGGGAATGCACAGCTCAAGGCCCACAGCCATCACCTAGTGATCTGCAAAACTGAGAAAGTCATCCTGCTAGATGTTACTTAAAGCCTTATCCGAAAGACCACCCATGAAATTCAAGAAATAATCACTTTATGAAGATCAGACTGAACAGTCAGTAGAAAGAGCAAGAGAACAGTGCCAGAGCCAGGATGGTGAGACCACTGGGTATGTGCTTCTTATAAAGCACACATGAGATGGGAGCCTAAAGCTGCCCTTCATACCCAACCACTGCAAGATTTTACTTAACTACTTAGTCCAGTGACCTTGTTTGTCCCCCCTTAAAACTTCTCTGTTTCTGGACAGACGTGTCCCTTCTGAGAACACCCATCTCTTTGGGCAGGAAGCCACCATACCAGCCACTGCAGATTGTAAAGATGAAAGGAGGCAACACCAGACAAAAACTGTGAGAGGTGTTACTGCAATACCTGCTGGAGGGATTAGGCTCAGGTACAGGTTGGACCTAGTCAAGGCTTGGCCAAGGAGAGCAAATTTTCACCTGAACTGGACAAGAAGCATGGTGGGAGTCTCTTGAGCTTTTGGAAATAGATGTTAACAATTCAGAATAAGCTGGAATTTATGGCGTGGAACAAGGAAGAAGGCAGTCTTGGAGAGATGTGCCTGGTGGGAAACAGCCCTCTCAGGGGTGTAGCTAGAATGCCAGAATTTGTTTTGTGCATTTTTCCCCCCATCACAATTGCATGTCACAAATCCTCTAGCACACAAGTTCATAGGGAAGCACCTAGAGGAAGAGCCTGACCTTGCATTAATAGCAGATGTAAAAACTGGACATTAAGATTTCTCTAGCCAAAGTGTCTCCAAAGATGCCAAACACAATTCCCATTTTAGGCCTCAAATGCTCACGGCAAAAGTTGAGAAAGAGCAATATATGGAGTGCCCACAGCTAGAGATTTCAAAACTATGACTGGGAATCTCTGGTTGCTCAGCAAGTAATTTTCAGTCATGAAAGAATTAAGCAGCACTTTGCCAGGAGAAAGGTGGTGCACATCACAACTATTGTTTTTAATTTTGGCTGCACCTGCTTACCCTGACTTGGTAGCTAATAGAACACATTAAGCCCGGGGAGGTGGTGGAGTCGCCATCTCTGGAAGTGTTCAAGCAAAGCCTGGATGAGGCACTTAGTGCCATGGTCTAGTTGATTGGCTAGGGCTGGGTGCTAGGTTGGACTGGAGGATCAGGTGTTCAAGCAAAGCCTGGATGAGGCACTTAGTGCCATGGTCTAGTTGATTGGATAGGGCTGGGTGCTAGGTTGGACTGGATGATCTTGGAGGTCTCTTCCAGCCTGGTTGATTCTATGATAACACCGACACTGGGACACCCCATACAAGACAGACTCAGGGCTTCCCATAATGTGACATACTGAAACTTCACTCTCTACTTTATCTACTGGCACCTATGAGGACACCAAAAGCTGATTTCAAAGCTGTTGCTCCTTCCTGGGGGTCCCACGGCTTTTGTATCCTCTTGTCTTTGATTTCAATCAGTGGCATTCTCTACTCAACCAGAAAACACAGATACCCCACAGGTTTAGGCCCATTTATGAAAGTGCACATCTCATCAGTGGTCACAAACAGTGAAGGACAGCTGGTAGGAATAAGATTGTACAACAACTAACCTCTAGCCTGAGAGATCTGCACATGCTCTAAGTCTGAAAGTGTGTCAGACAGTGTTAACTGAGAGCTGGCATGGATAGATGCCTGGTTTAGAAGTTTTCCATGATCCTTTGAAGTATCCATACAAAACAGAGCTACAATAATTACTAGAAAATTGACACCTTCAAGTAAAGACAGACTTTTGTGCTGAAAAAAACTACTTCGGTCCAACATTCTGCTGTGTAATGTCTATGCCAGAGGGACAAAACATGGCACAAAATAAGATCTTAGCAAACTGAGATTCAGTTTGCATATTTGGCCTCTTTAATTCAAGGATGAAAATAATTACACAAAGCAATCCCAGAAGGATCTGAACACATGAAATATGGTCCCTGCAAGAAGTGGAGGGGAGAGCTACTCCAGTTTCAGTTCTCTTTAGCTTTCTTAGACTTGTGTGCGAATTTGGCCCAGAAAACTGTCTGGCACTGGGGATGGTGATCATTCATCCCTTCCATTTGCACAAGAATGTGGGAAGGGCTCAGTAAAACCTCCCCTTCTCCCATCTGGGGGCCTGGGTAGGTGCCAGTTAAGTTCAATGATTCATAACCAGTTCAAGAAGCTCCTTGCCACTTTCTATTTTGCAGGCATGTGGAAAGAAAGCAAATGCACATGCTGCAGCAGCACACAGGTTGCTTTGTCGGGGCAGGGAGTATCCTACTTGCCTCTGTTTGTCATGACAGCAATACCAGAAGGGAAACAAAACCAGTTTATCACTTCAGCACACAACCAGCAAGATTTTCAAACCCCAGCAGCTGGGGAATAAGAGAGAGGAGAGCTAACACACAGGTAGAACCTCTTGATGTGGTGTGTGCTCAGCAAAGCAAGAAACTGCATTCTCTTGAGGGCACCAGCACCTCTCCTCCTGCACATCTGCAAGACAGCACAAGGCGAGGCAAAGAGGTGTGCTGCAAGAACCGAGCTCCTACCTGGAAGCCTTGGGCAGGTCCCGCTCCTGCTGGCAGTGTCCTGGCTGACAGCCGCCCCTGCCACAGTGAATGAGCTGCTTTGGGTCACTCGCGGGCTTAGGTGCCAGAGTGGGGTGGGTGGGGCAGCTTTAGCTCCAAACTCCGCCTCGCATCATGTGAACTCTTCCCAGCTAGGTCTTCCCAACTCCTCGGCAGCTTCTCCGCGATTTGAGTGGCAAATTGCAGCTTGTCTGCCCTGCCTTTGAATGCTCTCCAAGGCTTTGTTTGTTTTCTGTTCCATTTCAAATGCTCTTTGTGCCTTTCTGGCTCAGTTAATTAGCTGCGATACTGAGCTTCTCCAAGTTCTAAAGGCTGTCCAAATAATAGCGGGACAAATGCAGAGAAACTTTAAACCTAGGCTGTAGCAATGCTGAAATATGAAGGTGCTACTCTGCCCATGGCAGATTCATCCAGTTGATTCAAGTAACAACATCAGAGAAGACACAGTGCCTTGTGGTTCATGACCACAGTAGGGTTTGTGCTGTGTTTTCTACAGTGCCCTGCAGTCAGAGCGTATTTTTGCTCCTAGACCTAGCACAGATCACTGCTCTTGTAGTTAACGACTCCTGCAGTTACAGGAGAGGTGACTGGGACATAAAGAGGGGGGAAATCTCCAAGGTGCCAAATAGGGTTAGAAACCTGAGAAAGAGGCACCTGGGGAAAGGGAGGAAATGCTCTGAATGCTCAGGTGAGGAGGAAAGCAGAAAGGCTGTGCATAACTAAGAAGATCAGGGTGGGGGGGAAGTGGCCTGGGGTACTTGGAGCAGTTCTATCAGATGGACTCTCAAACTATTTTAGAGGTTTGTCTGAGCTGAGCTATTCTTACAACCCCATGATTTTGCTTCTCTTACACCTATCACAGGGCAGTCTGTCCAGGGGTTAAAACTGCAGTTTTCAGCCATGTGGCAGGCTGTTGTAATCCATCTCTATTACATAACCCAGCAAATATTTTGCTAAAGTTCAGTTAAATTGCAGGACTGATGGTGCCTAGGAGCATATTCTCCTTTATGATTTTTTTCCCCCCTTTGGAATCCAGGATAGTGACACACAAATGGCAGCTTTTCCACAGCTTACCTAATTCAGTGGCCAAACAAAGGCAAGGTCCTCTCCCTCACACCAGTCATGTTCTGCTTACCAAAGGGTAACATTCATCCTTTCCCTGCTCACACCTGCTGTGGCACAGGATAGAGTTCAGAGCATAAGAGAGAAGCATGGCAGAAGTCAAGCAAAGAACTAGAAACAGGGTTGAGAGGAGGAGGAAAGCTATCCTCAGACTGAATTAGGTGGAGCCCAGCTATTCGTGTGATGTTTTGCTAAGGTCACTCTGGGTTAAGAGAGGAAACAAAGGAGAAGGGAGGGAGAGAATGAACATTTTGTTATTTAACTTCTCCCTGAGATTGTTTATAGGTTGCTTGACAGAATTTAATGATTGTTCATGGCAAAACTTTTTAGGCTGTTTTCTTCCTCCCCTCTTCAATGTTACTGCTGCCTTTCTGGTGAGATGGGGGCTGCATGGCTCTCCAAGTCTCATATACTCTCCTGCTCCTCTTCACATGGGTTGGGTCTGGAGCTCAACCATGCTCCTCTCTTCTCACTAGGCTGTTGGCCCTTTTCTGTAATACAGAGAGCAGCTGTTGAAGGCTCCAAAACTCTGACTACTGGGCCAGATCACCAATTGCTCAGTACTTTGCAACAGTTTGAGATCCAGCTGCTTAGTACTTGGCTGCTGAAACTCACCTTATTAATCTTTCCCCATACTTTCTTCTATTTTCATTGGTTTTGTTTTCCTAATCATTGCTTTAACCTCCATTTACTAATGCCTTTTGTGGTCCAACTACTTCTTCCAGTTACACTAGTGTGAATCCAAAGTAAATCTGCTAGTGTAACATCATCTGTAAGAGATGAGATTACTACATTCCATCACCTACCAGCCAAGACCAATGTCACCATTGTCAGCATCTTTCTCTCTGTTGTTCCCAATATCAAAGAGTAAGTGTAGGCTGGGAATGGTGATACTAATCATTAGGCATGGAGTTAAGTTGCATAATTTGCTTATTTCAGCCATCTCCAGATGCTTTTGAACCATTAATTAAATAGAGAAGTCCAATGAAGACAAGGGTAATAATTTTCAGGGTAAGGCAGTAAAAGAGCAGCAATGTTCTCAAAGGGTCCACCCTGGGCTTGTGGTAAATCCTCCATTGATTTTATTAGCTGACAGTCAGGGGTAGGAATCAACAGAATAGACTCCATATCTTGTCTTTGTCTTATAAGAACACAGATCCCACTTGGAAGTTTGTGCCTCAGAAGTGCTGAATCTTTTCCATGGCACAGTTCTATCAAATTTGGGGTTGCTTCATTAAATAGTAGCAGAAGAAAATAGAATATGAATGTCTGGAACAAAACACCTTGTATAACATTGACTTCACTGGGGGCTATCATTTTTCCTCTTGCTGAGACCAGAAGGAATTTACAGATATTGATCATCAGTCCAAGCTGAGCACTGGTTTAGTGCTGCCAGACTTCAAAAAGAGAGATGTGGGGAACCTGACCTACTGTGTGTTCATCTACATTCATAGCACCTCTCCTCAATAATGTGTGATGCCAGGGTAATGTAAAAGAATTCTGCTTCATGCTGTGTGTCAGGAACTTCAAAAATAATAGTGAGTCTGGAAAGCTTCCAGACTATGCACTGCATCTGCGTTCTGTGCCCTAAAGAAAAAAGGGTGAAGGTCAGCCTGGACGTGAGGAGGAAGTTCTTCAGCATGAGAGTGGTGAGAGCCTGGAATGGGTTGCCCAGGGAGGTGGTTGAGGCCCCATGCCTGGAGGTGTTTAAAGCCAGGCTGGATGAGGCTGTGGCCAGCCTGATCTAGGGTAGGGTGTCCCTGCCCATGGCAGGGGGCTTGGAACTAGATGATTTTTGTGGTCCCTTCCAA
Organism: Tricholaema leucomelas; assembly: GCA_013400475.1. NCBI lineage: Eukaryota > Metazoa > Chordata > Aves > Piciformes > Lybiidae > Tricholaema lacrymosa > Tricholaema leucomelas. Next base: position 35,184 of record WAAF01021091.1, read on the forward strand.
CCCTGACTGATTCTACGATCTTATGATTCTATGATTTTATGGTTCTATGATTCTATGATTCTACAATAGTGCCGTTTCCTTTTCATTTCTTGTTGTAGAGGTGTGCATCATGCTTTCACACTGGGCTAATCTGCCAGCCCATCCACCCACCCATCCATCCATTCCATCTTTGTGTTTCCTTAGAAAAAGCTTGTGTTGAGGTGAGATGGAAAGCCCTGTGGCACTGAAGGACAAATGGAGCAGTGTTGTGTCTTGTCTCTTGTCTTCTAGGAACACAGCATTAAATGCAGGTTACAAGAGTGCATGCTATAATTTATAATTCTTCTACCAGCATAAATTTGCCAGTATTTCTCCCACGGTTATAAAATCAGTGTCAGTCAGAGTTGAAAGTGACCACAAGCATCATCTAGTTCCAACACACACACACCAGTCATGGGCAGGAGCCATTTTAACAACTAAACAGATTTTTTCCCTCCCTTTGCCTGTTCTGACAGAGGAACTCACACTGATAAAAATCTGATGGTGCAATTGTGCTTAAGAAAACCTTGCAAGCCCCACCAGGACTAATTACTCTAACCTCAGACCTGGCTGCTATCCCTACGGTGAGGCTCTGTGCAGACACATGGACTAGCAGGGTTAGCAGAGGAACAAACCAGTGGAGAATTAAGAATGAAAGGCTACAATTTTGCTACCCTTATGGCCCCAAAGATAATTCCTTAGAAAAGGAAGATATTACACCATCAAGTTTTGGGTCAGAGATACTACTGTTTAGTACCTACTAGTAGTAAGCATGTAGAGTTAAGCCTAGAAAAATCAGGATCTTGCAATCTGTGTTTCACAACTGAATACAATTGTGTAGTTGTCTGTGTTGACATAAAGGCAGAGGGATGTATCCTTGAGAGATGACTATACCTTCAGTATTTGATAGATTTATGGTCCCCATTTCCTAGGACAAGTGGGCTGTAGCACAGGCTGGCCAGAGTGGAAGAAACTGCTTCATGCAGAATACCAGCTCTCCATGTGCCTTTTCTTTGACAGCAACACTGATCTTAGAAGCTCTTTATTATCCTCTCTCCTGAACCTCCTCACTGCCACATCAAACTCAAAGTTATACTCTAGGTTAGACCAGAGTGAAAATAACCCTCCTGCAAGCACACTGCCAACCAAAACTCCACGGGAATATCCCACTATTGAATGATGCAGCCCCAAGCTCTCTGTGGATTCAGGTTACCTGTGTTGGCTGCACTGTCAGATGCTCTGGGAAAGACACACTGGGGACAAGACTGTGACTGGAACAAGGGTGCCCAGCACTGTGCTACCAGGAAATGCAAGGTTCACCTGCACAAGACAGGCATTGGGTGACCATGCACGCTGCAAGCTGCTTCTTTGCAGCCACTTCTCTATACGGACAAGCCCAGCATGACTGTTTGACTGTTTGTCTTGGCAGCAAGTCCATGCATCAAACCATTTATCTCCAGCAGCAGCCCTCACCAGAGTCAGCAGCAGCCACAGCAGCCCATGACATCCTCACTGGTGGGGGACTCTCCCTGGACTTTGCTTTGCACAGCAACAAGGGCCCTGATAAAAGAGCCTGTTGCAGCTGGACTACCTTGGGCAGGACAGACAGTGCACAGACCACTGGGCAAATGCACCATAAGCCTGAAATCTCAGGGAGGAGCACTCTACCAAAGATGACTTGAGATCTCTTAATTCTTCCTCCTCTTTGTAATTTTGAAATGCAGCAGTAGAGGAAAACCAACATTTTCAGCTGGTTTTGGTTTACTCCTAGTGTATGTCTATTGAATCAGAAGCTATGGCAAACACAATGTGCTGTGCCTCCAACGGGTACATACCATCCTCTTCTCTCAGTGTTAAATGGAGAACAGCAATATGCTGTATTGCACAGTGCATGGACAAAGAAAACCTTGTTTCCTGTGGCTCTCTGTCATGCTGATGTTTCTTTTCTGCTTGGTGCTCATATGTCACCAAAGGGCCTGTGCATACCCATTGGAAATAGAAGTGTGAAACTAATAACCAAAAATAAAAACTCTAGAGGGCATGAGATGACTCTAGAGGGAGGGAAGGAGAACAGAGAGAAGCCAGAGGGATGCAGTTTAGGGAGCCTGATTCACAGTGCTGCTGGAGGACTCTTTGCCAGAGCCAGATGAATCAGATTCTCTTTTAGTCCGAGCTGGCACCACAGCTATTTTGGTGTCACCATAGGCAGAGCCAATGTATATTTGGGAAGTGTTACTGGACAGGCAGTGAATGTCTGTTGAAATTGAAATGACTGGTGTGATTTTAAGCTTATAATTACTGAAAGAAGTAAAAAGAGGGAAAATGGAAGATGCTGGCATGTCAGGTCAGAGCCTCTCCTGAGTGTCAGGTAGGGTGCTCCTCATCTGACTTGGGAATCTGGCTCGGGAATCTGGCTCCCACAGGTTTTGTTTATCTCTCTCTCACATAACAGGGCTAGAACAGACACAGTTACAGTTCATAGACAATATTCTTGAGAGAATATTTCTAAGAAAATAATGCAGCTCAGTTGGCATTTAGTTTTAGATCCTCCAAATTGGTGGGCCATAGTCAGAAGCTTGGAAGATGAATGGACATCCATCCCTCACTGTGTGTCTTTGGGATAGCAGATGAGAACAGAGCAGAAGGGATGTCACTGTGCTTCTAGCATGTTTGGATGTCACAGCTTGCAATGGAGTCCTGCCCAGGTGCTTTCACAGCTCTGGCTGACCTTAGGAACCTGCTTAGGTGCTGTCCTCATACGTTGCAAAGATGAACTTACCAACTGAGAAGCAGCAGTGCTGCAGTTCAAGTGCCAGTTCAGTCTAGAGAAGGCTTTGAGGTGACCTTCTTGTGGCCTTTCAGTATCTGAAGGGGGGCTACAAAAAAGCGGAGAGGCACTTGATAGGCTATCAGGGAGTGACAGGACCAGGGGAAATGGAGCAAAGCTGGACATGGGTAGGTTCAGGCTGGACGTAAGGAGGAAGTTGTTCAGCATGAGAGTGGTGAGAGCCTGGAATGGGTTTCCCAGGGAGGTGGTTGAGGTCCCATCCCTGGAGGTGTTTAGGGCCAGGCTGGATGGGGCTCTGGCCAGCCTGATCTAAGGTAGGGTGTCCCTGCCTGTGGCAGCGAGGTTGGAATTGGATGAACCTTGTGGTCCCTTCCAACCCTGACTGCTTCTATGATTCTAACATCTTAAAATACATGTTTTGCTCCGACTTTGTGCTCCAGTCCTGTGGCAACGAGAAGGCCATGCAAACTGGCTCAAGTGTCTTGCAGAATGGAGTCTTTTAAAGACTGCCATTAATTTCTGGGGATTTAGATCACACCCTAAGCAAGGTAAAGAGTAAATGCAGAAAATGTCCTAGAAAGACTTCTACATCATGGAATGTGGCCAGTTGCTATGGTTTGCTGATGCAGACGTTCTGTTCTCCTATTTTGTTGTTGTGGCTCAAAAAATTATCTGTGAAAAAACATTGTCTCAGTGTTCATTTACAATAACAAAATGCTCCTGGCATCCTCCAGATGTCACATCTGAGTGCATGCTTCTGCTTGCCTGGCTAATAAAGAAAACTGGCATAGTTTTGTTTATCTGTTTCTCACCTGTGTCATCATGACAATCAGCTAAAGCAAGGGCAGATTAATATAGCCAGCAGAGACAGCAGCTTACGAAACAAGCCTATTTTTAACAAGCCTTCCTTCCATGCTGTGGAGGGAACAAGGGATTTAATATACGCTTCTTGATGTGGGATTCATGGTGTGGCTTTCCCCACCCTTGTTTGGATGAGCCTGCTGCATCACCCTGCTGATGTTCCTTCTCTCTTTCGCCTGTGCTCGGCAGGCTTTCTCAAGTGCATATCGCATGCCCCAGGCAGCCAGCCAGCCAGCCTACCTGTCTGAGAAAACCAGACCTGCTTTTCCCTGCCACACCCCAGCCTCTCAGAAGGATAACCTGTTGTCCAGAAACATCAGCAAGAACTGTTTGGAAAACAGATGCCTGTCAAGTTTCACATGTGATTGGTTTTTCCTGCCACATCCTTTGCCAGCACAGACCTTGTTGTCAATGCCATGGTCCCAGTCCTGCTCCAAACCTCCCAGGCCAGGCACTGGGGTCTGGCTGATGCTGTATCATGATCTGGTGCAGAAGATGCTTCCCTTGTGTGTGACCAGCCATGGTTTCTTTTCACACCACGTGCTAGTTTGAGCACAGCTGGGATATTTTAGTGAGAGAAATTAGATGATAGGCTGTGAAAAGGAAACAATGGTGATGGCTACTGCACTCATAGGCTTGCTGAGATGTACAAAAACAAGAACATAAATATATATAACACAGTTGCTGCGTGTCTCTGGCTGCCTCCACTTTTCTCCCTAACTTGCTGTCTGTGTAACTAATACTTCTGCTTCCTAACCCCCCTGGCTGATCCTCCAAACTCACCTTGAACATAAGACAAAGTCTGGGATAAGGTAAAGGGGTGGAAAGGAGGTGGAAGGGAGGTTGTTGGCCCCTCCTGGGGACTCTGTTTTCTGGGAGGGCTGTTGTGTTTCTGTATTACTTTTTAACTTGTCTATTTCTATATATATCTGTATATATTGTAAATATCTGCTTATATATTGTGCTAAACTGTAATTATAAAGCTTCATTCTTTAAATCCCAGCTCGGCTGAGCCTAGTCTGAATGACTTCACTGGGGAGGGGGGGGGGGGTTTGTAACACCCAAACCATCACACATCACCAGCCAACCAGTCAGTACAAGCCATGTTCATGACATGGAACCTTTCTGCTAATCACTGGATAGAGCCTGGAGGGTGGCTATGTGGGGCACTCTGTGAGTGTTTTTTGTTTCTACTAGGTAGCACCTAAAAGTCCCAACACATCTCTGATGTGGAAAACAGCAAGAGCCACATCACTGGTTAGCTTGCAAAGTAAGTCTCTGCAGGCAGACAAACATTAAGAAGATGCTACTACTGGAAAAGTCACATTTAGAGAAGGAAATCTTTCCTCTAAAACTTCTATCAAGTATGTTTTGAGTAAATCACACTCAATTGCTCTCTGGGTGTAGTCCTAAAATATTTGCTGTAACCCTATACCAAGTCAGTTATTTAACCTAACCATCAGGTAATGAGCAGAGGGTTGGACTGTATCTTTTCACTGGGTGGAGAGAAGAGACTTATTCCTTGAGTCCTCTCCTAGATTCCAACAAGGCAACTTAGGCAATAAGGTGCTCCTTTGCATGACTGGGAGTCTAACAACTAACTTGGGACTTTCTTTTGTGCAAAAGACAAATCTAAACCATTTACAAAAGAAAAGCAGAGATAATCAGGCATACATTAAAAACAAAAACTCAAACAAACAAACCAAAAAACTCAAACACAACCCAGAACCTCCCAACAAACTCTCCACTTTTAGGCTATCAATATGTTTACAGATTGTTTTTGTACATTATATTTNATATCTAATACATTATATATATCATATGTATCATATATGTACAAAACCACATTATATTTTATATATATATAAAATATATATCTTATAACACTATAACAGAATAAATAGTGAAGAAAATACATTGCAGAATGCAGATAAACATAGATTTTGTATGTTTTAAGGGGGGAAACAAAAATACAGTGGAAAATTCAGATCTTTGTAGACACGAACTGAAGACTACCAGTTGCTCATTTTAAAACAGGCTGACCTGTGCCTGAGCTAAGGAGAGGATTTGTAATTTATTGATACGCTTCCTCCAGCTAAGAACTGATTTCCACCACTCTTTTGACTCACTCCTTCAATCACAGTTCTGCTTAAAAAAAAAAGATCTTACACTAAAATGTGTATATTTTCCCTCTTTAAAACCCAAAAAGTTACATTGCTAAATTCCTTCTGCTCTGCAGGGGAGAAACACGGTGAGGGGGGGGGAAACCAAAAAAAAAGTGCTGCCTTGTTCAGGCAACAGATTGAATACAGAATATAGGACACGTTGAATTTGCAAACACAGACTACAAAGCACAGCTTTCAGCTATTGTGAATGCCAGGGAGGTTGTATCATGCACTGTATCCTGCCAGTCGCTCCCTAGTCGCGATGAGAAATGAAGGGCAAGCAGCTGAATTAAGGCATGCAACTCAAAACAGTTAATTTAGGCACAACTGGATTTAATTTGTATACAAAGTCAAAGGCTTCCTTAAGCTTAGCTTCAATACAATGCAGAAACGCAGGAAAGTTTAGAGGAGGTAACGACAGGCTTTTCTTTACTCTATTTTTCCTTATCTGATTCATGCAGCATCAGAGAAAGCCACACCCTAGAAGCTGCAGGCTTTGCCTGGGAGGTTGATTCACAGCTAGCAGAGCACAGAAATGCAGAAGCAGAATACAGAAAAGTATAGAAAATGTAAGCCCACCACTGGCTGGAGATCCTGGCCAGTTAGGAAGAACTAGATGAAAGCAGTCACACATCTTGGTAGATTATGGTGATACAGCAATAACAAGAGCGGAAAACTGTCCTTTCAGAGGATCCCAGTGTAGAAACAGTCCCAAACCAGAGGAGCAGACGGAGACTTTGTGATTCTGTGCTGCAGGAAAAGTGCAGCTAGACTGAAACTAAATGCTGACACACTCCTTAGCCTCTCAGTAAATATACATCCTTGGATGCCAACCAGATTATTCCGGGCTGCCCTGCATTGCATTATGCCTGACTGATCACTGCTTGCAGAGCTGGAGCTTCAGGTCATTGCAGAGAGAGAAAAGAAGTGATGTGGATGTTCCTAGCAGAGTATGAAGGCACTTAGGGAGATTGATGCCCGGGCTGCCTGGCTGCCCGATTGGCTGCTGGGCTCCCCAAGCTCCAGTTGAGAGGGCAAGCTGACACAGAGAGCACAGCAGCCTCCCAGTGATGGAGAGAGCCAGGAGAGTCCCAGGAGTACAGGATTGAAAAATGGCAAGACAGGTTTCTGCATGCTTCCTTGGGAGAATGCGGGGAGGCGTGCAAGAAGGGGAAGCAGACCCAGGGGTTTTCCTTTCTCTGGGAGGCAGAGCATGAGCTCCCCTTGAAGCCTGTAGACAAGTTCTTCCCTGTCTACCAATGCTTAAAAATCACACACTTAAACCCTAATCACCCAACAAAGAAAGCAGCTTGAGACCCCTCCTGGAAATAAATCTTAGTTTGTGACCAGCTACTGACCACCATCAAAGATGAAAAAGAGCAAGATACAAATTTTATGTTGTACTTAGGGTGTTCATGGAATGTTCATCAAACAAAGAAACTCCAAAGCCTTTCATTAGTAACTTTTACAGAGCATGAAATTTGTGCTGCCAGCCTGGGTCAAAACCAGCTGCTGTGCAAAAATTCACACTAGGTCCAATCCAATGCCCACTGAGATCAATAAGACAAAATTCCCTGATCCTTGAGCTGAGGAGGAAAACACAGCAATGAGTGTGAGCCAGGAGGTGACAGCTATTGAACGCAGTGGGTTTGCCTGTACTACCACCCCTGCGTTCTAGCTCAGAGTATTGCAGTGATATTGGTAAGCAGGACAGGATAGGAAGGGACTTCAAAGCTTTGTGCTAGACTTGGATGGCAGTCATCCTGTGACTGGCATTTCATGGCAATGAAGATAATGTTTGGCTCTGATGCTTCTGAAATCCAGCTTATATCATACCTAGCCCTTACTTTGTCTTAATGGCCATAACCCCCATGGCACTGATTAGCTGGGTCCAGCCAGGACTGTGGGGATTTGATGCCTCAAAGAGCATAGGAGAGCTGACTGCCATCAGAAGTGGGACTTCTGAGGACAAGGTTCAATTCTTTTGGCTTAAAATGCCTACAGAGTAAAGTTTGCACCGTCCATCCCATTCAAAGGATTATAGTAATCCAACAATATGTGGGTGTTGGAAATGTGCTTTTGGCTTCATTGGGTCCCGTGCAACCTACAGGCTTCATTTTATCACACACACAGTATCACAGTATCACAGTCTCACCAAGGTTGGAAGAGACCTCACAGACCATCAAGTCCAACCTGTTACCACAGAGCTCAAGGCTAGACCATGGCACCAAGTGCCACATCCAATCCTGCCTTGAACAGCTCCAGGGACAGCGACTCCACCACCTCCCTGGGCAGCCCATTCCAGTAGCCAATGACTCTCTCAGTCAAGAACTTTCTCCTCACCTCAAGCCTAAATTTCCCCTGGCGCAGCCTGAGGCTGTGTCCTCTTGTTCTGGTGCTGGCTGCCTGAGAGAAGAGAGCAACCTCCTCCTGGCTACAACCACCCTTCAGGTAGTTGTAGACAGCAATAAGGTCTCCCCTGAGCCTCCTCTTCTCCAGGCTAAACAATCCCAGCTCCCTCAGCCTCTACCAAGGCTAAGTGTAGAGACTTACATTTAGGTGAGAGGAATGTCACTTCAGGTGTCTGTGGGACAGTAAGTGCCTGTGATGAGGTGAGCTACTGCAGAGGATCAAGAAATGAGACAGGACTTTGTGCTAAATATATCAGCCCATGTTATCCAACTGCCACAATGGTGGGTCAGCATTTATGACACACACAGCACTCACGTACAGGATGGAAGTGTAAGGTCATAACTGCTCTGCTTGACTGAGTCCCTTGTACCTACTCAGAATCATAGAATCAACCAGGTTGGAAGAGACCTCCAAGATCATCCAGTCCAACCTAGCACCCAGCCCTATCCAGTCAACTAGACCATGGTACTAAGTGCCTCATCCAGTCTTTTCTTCAACACCCCCAGGGATGGCGACTCCACCACCTCCCTGGGCAGCCCATTCCAATGCCAATCACTCTCTCTGTGAAGAACTTCCTCCTAACATCCAGCCTATACTTACCCCAGCACAACTTGAGACTGTGTCCCCTTGTTCTGTTGCTGGTTGTCTGGGAGAGCTTCAGCAGGGCCTGAATAGAGAATATTCACCATCTTAGTATGGTCTATTGAGGCACCACTTGGGCAGGAGCAGTAGCGGCAGCTGATAAATATTTTGCTGGAGTGTGATATTCCTAAGCCTTATATTCTGCTATCTGTACCTGATGGCATATAAACATGGATTATACAGTCACTCCAATCCCCCCCAGCTTGTCACTACTTGAATATAGGCAAAATAAATTGGAAGATAGAAGTGACTCAGGGATTCTCTGTGTGCATAGGATGTGGTTTCTCTCTATTTACAGAACCATCTGATCAAGAGAGCAGTGTGGCAGCTGAGAAGTGAATTATTCTTAGTGCAGCAGAGGAATAAAACCTCATGTGTTATTTCCTGCTGTTGACAGCCTTTTAGAAATGATGCTTCTGAGCACAGAGAAATATTTAGCAAAGATGACAACAGCTTGAGTAAAAATGCAGATGCAAGCCCATGTGCACACACGGAGAGGAGAAGAGCTCAGTTGGAAGATTCCCCCTATTTACTCATTTCAGCCAGGTGTGTGTGTGCCTACAAAGCTCAAATTCTTGTAGCAGATTTTTTTTGTTTTAATTAGCTTTATTTTTGCTTCTGATATCTGTAGTGAATTCCTCTGGAATGCAAAACATGTGCAGGATAAGGAACACATCAGTATGTCACCATCCAACACAGGAAGGGGCAGGGCAGAGCCTGGAAGAGATCCATAACTGAGGACTAGATTCAAATGAGGCTTCATTCACTGGTAGATAGTAGGCTGAAGATGAGCCAGCAGTGTGCCCAGGTACCAAGACAGCCAATGGCATCCTGGCCTGGATCAGGAACAGTGTGGCCAGTAGGACAAGGGAGGTTATTCTTCCCCTGTACTCAACACTGGTCAGGCCACACGTTGAGTGCTGTGTTCAGTTCTGGACTCCTCAATTCAAGAGAGATGTTGAGGTGCTGGAACGTGTCCAGAGAAGGGCGACGAAGCTGCTGAGAGGCCTGGAACACAAAACCTATTAGGAGAGGCTGAGGGAGCTGGGGGTGTTTAGCCTGGAGAAGAGGAGGCTTAGGGGTGACCTCATTGCTGTCTACAACTACCTGAAGGGAGGTTGTAGCCAGGTGGGGTTGGTCTCTTCTCCCAGGCAACCAGCAACAGAACAAGGGGACACAGTCTCAAGTTGTGCCGAGGGAAGTATAGGCTGGATGTTAGGAGGAAGTTCTTGCCAGAGAGAGTGATTGGCATTGGAATGGGCTGCCCAGGGAGGTGGTGGAGTTGCCTTCCCTGGAGGTGTTCAAGCAAAGCCTGGCTGAGGCATTTAGTGCCATGGTCTAGTTGACTGAATAGGGCTGGGTGCTAGGTTGGACTGGACGATCTTGGAGGTCTCTTCCAACCTGGTTGATTCTATGATTCAAAGGTTGAAGAATGGCACGTGCAGAAATGAGTGCAGTGCTGTGCTGCCAAGCACCCCAGCTCTCTGCTTGGGCTGCTGTCTCGTGCTGAACACAAATGCGCTCTGGCGATGCTTGATTTCTGTAGTCCAAAGGACTGGATCATCTCCTGCAACGTGCCCACGGCTGAATTTCACTTCATCTGGACACCTGAGCCTTCTGAGACACTTGATCTCCAGAGGCATTTTGTTAGGTACCCTTGGAGTGCTCTTTATCCACACTAGCAGTTTTGGGTTTCTCCAACTGCAGTGATTTAGAGTGGTGCTCACTGTCATCATAACACTCAGGTCAATGGAGCATTCTATGGGAATGCTGAAGGTTGAGATTCAGTTCTTAGTATGTTTTGTGAGGATGAGGGTTTGGAAAATCTTCCTTATCTCAGAAGAGCCAGAGACATGAATAAATAATAACAATGGCTCTGGAAAGCATGTTCTCTTGAAGCAGCTGTGAAAGCTGAATGTAGTCCATCAGACAGTCTTGGCAAATGTAGGCCAAGGGAAAGTAACAGCCCCTTCATGCAGGAAATGGCCTGAACCTTGCCTTTGGACCAATGTCACCACAGTGGCAGTTGCAACATGAAGTTGTCTGAGATGATGATGGAAAAGGTGAAGACTTGGAAATGGCACAGCATGCACACAGAAGCAGTCAGTGTACTCCAGCACATTTTGTTTGCACATGCCAGCTATGTGGAGCTGAACTGCTGGGTTGTTCTAGCTGCACAACCATGCAGAGTGACCTGCTGCCCAACCTTTGAAGGGTCAAAGCTAAGCCTGACTCCCCAGGCTCTTCCCAGCCTTCCTGCTGCTCTCTGCAAGCATTGTCAACCTTGGAATAGAGAGCCAACACTACAGTTTTCTGCCCTTTCCTTGTAAAATCCAAACCTTTAATCCTCTAAAAGATCCTTTCTCCATTGCTCATTATGTTCACCCAGGTGATGATAACCTCAGGGCTAGCAGCTGGGTCTGATGTCCTCAGGGCAGGTGTGTCATGGAAACATCAGCAGATGACAGAATAGAGAAAAGCAATTACAATGTGCTAGTGCTTCAGGGCTGTGAACAAGAGTAAGATAAAAAAGACAATACCAAACCCTTCTCATGACATTTCATACCCCAGCAGGTTTGTGGTGGGAGAAGAGCAGTCCTTGGTGTGAGTGTCCAAGTGTGTTATGGTTTTGTAAAACTGCATGTCCAGGGACCTTTTTCCACGTGCTGTGCAGCTACATTGCTCTGTATCCCTCTGATGCTTGCCATGACTTCAGGCCCCCAGACCAGGTTGAGTTGGCCAATGGCAGAGCTGCAAGGCCACCAACCAAGCAATGTCGCAGGGTGAGCCAAAGTCATTACCTATCAGAAGGATTTTGGTGACGTGATCATGTTGGTGAAGGTCTAGAGCAACATGATCTACTAGGAGGAATCACATCTTGAGTACTGTGTCCAGTTCCGGGCCCCTCAATTTAAGAAAGATGTTGAAGTGCTTGAACATGTTCAGAGAAGGGCACCAAGGCTGGTGAGAGGGCTGGAGTACAGCCCTATGAGAAAAGGCTAAGGGAGCTGGGGGTGTTCAGCCTGGAGAAGAGGAGGCTCAGGGAAGACCTCATTGCTGTCTACAACTACCTGAAAGGAGGTTGTAGCCAGGTGTGGTTGGTCTCTTCTCCCAGGCAATCAGTGACAGAACAAGGGGACACAGCCTCAAGCTGTGCCAGGGCAGGTTTAGGCTGGATGTTAGGAAGAAGTTCTTCATAGCAAGAGTGATTGGCATTGGAATGGGGTGCCCAGGGAGGTGGTGGAGTCACCATCCCTGGAGGTATTTGAAGGAAAACTGGATGAGGCACTTTGAGTGCCATGGTTTTGTTAATTAGATAGTGTTGGGTGATAGGTTGGACTCGATGATCCCAGAGGTCTTTTCCAACCTGGTTAATTCTGTGATTCTATGATATTCCTGGATTCTGTTTCTCTCTGACTCTAAAAAGACCCAAAAATGAGGCACCAGGGGAGCACGTTTGCATGGCTTAAGGAAGTGAATAACTGAAGTGTCTTTAGTTTTCTAAGAGGGACATGTACAGTCCAAGCTAATTTTCAGGGCCTTTTTTAGTGCATTGAAAAAGGAATGAACCTCTGAGGGGAGATTTCTCCCTCATACCCAGTGAAGACACATGCACTTCATTCCTGCACAGGGAGCCTGGAGGACAGGTTTCAATCAGTTTTTCCATTTCCTTCCATTTTCAGGGATGCATAGTGCTCAGCCAGCCACCTAGACACCTAGCCACCTGCCTGGGGCTGGCAGATCTGAAACACAACCCAGGCTCCTGTGTCCTAGAGAGGCCAGCCATGGCAAGGCAGGATACCCTGGCTGTCTCGGAGAGCACCAATTGCCTACGTTTGGACAACTGAACTTGGCCAAGCAGTTATCTTTTTTACATTAAGAGCTGGGTCAACACAGCTGTTCTGGGTCTTGACAGTTTGAATTATGGCTAGATGGAAATGTTCTGAGCTGAATGTTTATTTTTCTACATTCATTTCTACTTCTTTTGTTTGATTTCCTCTTTCCCTTTCAGGTCAACTCTTCCAAACACTGAAGCACCTGTGAAGGTGCATTTCTGTTTTCTCTGTATAACCTGACTGGATAGCAACAGAAGTTATGCTTCTTATTAGAAACCTCCTTCTCTGGATGTGTGATCAAGTTCATTCCACAGGTAAAGTTCTTCCAGCAGGATCTATGGCACTGGCCTGGCACACACAGTTCCCTCTGCATTGTCGGATTAAGACAACCTGCACAGGGGCACAATGCAGAGTGTCCACTGGCTGGTGCTGGCTGTGGTGCATCTGATCTAGCTAGTCAATATGAACAGTTACACTGTAGTCTTGCTAAAAATGTAAATGTAAGCAGAGTTCAGGTTAGAAATCTACTTCCTGGAGGTATCCTGAATGATTTCTCCAAGTGTTGGCTGAATAGAATAGAATAGAACAGAATAGAATAGAATAGAATAGAATCAACCAGGTTGGAAGAGACCTCCAAGATCATCCAGTCCAACCTAGCACCCAGCCCTAGCCAATCAACTAGACCATGGCACTAAGTGCCTCATCCAGCCTCCTTTTAAACACCTCCAGGGACGGTGACTCCACCACCTCCCTGGGCAGCCCATTCCGATGCCAATCACTCTCTCTGTGAAGAACTTCCTCCTAACATCCAGCCTATATCATGCCTCACCACATCTCCACACACCAGTGCATTCTGATGACTTTGCCACAGGTCAGTAACGGTATGTGCAGGAGAAAGAATTCCAGCTGTCATCCTGCTTTGCAGCTTTCATAACACTGAAAGGTTAATGGGGCTGAATGCCTCCCTGGTCCTCAAATAAATGGGTAAAAGATGAGGAAGCAAGCTAGTGCCTTTGGAACTTAGAGCTGGAGGGAGGCTGACCAGCTGCCAGCACCTATTCTCAGCAGGGCTGGCTGCCTGAGAATTGAGGTGTCTTCTCTACCTCTCCAGCTGCTCTGCAATGGTACATTTCTGAAGCGGGAAGAGCTCCTTCATTTCCACAGGCCTGGATGTCACTGTCACTCTGCATTTTAACTTGTCAGGCTGCACAACTATCTCCCAGGCTTGATTCCTGCATTCCACTCTGCATTTCTAATCCAGCAATCAAATTAGTATAATGTTTTTATATTAACATCTGGATCCTTCCCTCTCTTCCCCTCTTCTCCTCTTCCTCATTCTCAAGGTGAGGATCCCTCTGTTCTTCATCGTTGGTCCTCATTTTATCATAACTGGTTAGATTCTGCTGCCACTACATGGGCAAATACAGAAAAATGAGTGGCAGGAGATTTTGTCCACTGAGGTCTATTTGAGGCAGTGAGGACCTGCATTGTTCTGGGAAACATGTTCATACTGCCATGTCCAGCACAAGTCCACCTAGTCCCTTCCCAGCCTCCCTGCTCCCCCTCAATGGCCTCCTGAAGTGTGCCCATTTGTTGCTGTGTGACCTGCCCTAAGTGGTCATGCCTTGTAAGAGGTTTGGACTCAATCACAGAGTCCAGAATCATAGAATCAACCAGGTTGGAAGAGACCTCCAATGTCATCCAGTCCAACTTAGCACCCAGCCCTAGCCAAGCAACTAGACCATGGCACTAAGTGCCTCAGCCAGGCTTTTCTTCAACACCTCCAGAGACAGCGACTCCACCACCTCCCTGGGCAGCCCATTCCAATGCCAATCACTCTCTCTGGGAAGAATTTCCTCCTAACATCCAGCCTATACTTCCCCAGCACAACTTGAGACTGTGTCCCCTTGTTCTGTTGCTGGTTGCCTGGGAGAAGAGACTGACCCCTACCTGGCTACAATGATCTTTGGAGGTCCCTTTCAACATCTACCATTCTATGGTTCTATGATTTGGTGCCTTTTTGTTTTTTTTTTTTCTTTTTCCTTTTCTCATTTTTTTTCTTTTTCCTAATCTATTTTTTTTTCTTTTTCCTTTTCTATTTTCCCTACCCCCCCTTAACTTTCTGGTCAATCAGGTGTTTTAATCTATATGCCATGGACAATTTCCAGTGACTTTTTGATATCTGCTGAGTTATACAATCTCTTCTGCTGGTACCATCCAGCTAGTCACTTCCTCAAGGTGAAAAATCTGCTCAGGGAGCTGCTCTCATCTCAGTAGCACAAACCTTTTCTGGCACAAATGCAATGTGAAAATACAGCAGCAAAGTTCACTGGAGCCAAATGGATGTCACTTCTGCCATGTCTTGCTGCTTTAAGCAGTGTGGCAAGAACAGAAATGAGAACTTAGAAGCAAGTTTAGAAGTTGCCTGAAAACTGTTCCTACAGGCAGGCAAAGTTAATAATTGTGCATTGAAAAAACACATACCTAACATTAAAATACTTTGCCTGAAATTAAAACCAGACCTTCTCAACTTCCCCCTTCCTGGCCCATCCCTCCTTTTAAAGCATGTCCATGATTTGTCCAGCTGCTAGAGCTGTGCAGGTGCAGTACCCGAGATGAAGATCTGAGCCACCATACAGTTTCTGCTGCAGGCCTTCCAATGGTGAAGGAGCCCACATGCACTGATATTTAGCCTGCAAAGTCCAGATGCATGAAAATGGAACTCTTCTAAGAAAATCTGGGCCAGATGTTTACACTGCTGTTTGCTCTCTAGCCTGAGATCTTTTCCAGCCTGTAGTTGCAGCACAAGAGGTTCTGCCTCAACACAAGGGGGAACTTCTTTACTGTAAGGGTCACAGAGCACTGGAACAGGCTCCCCAGGGAGGTCGTGGAGCCTCCTTCTCTGGAGACTTTCAAGGCCTGTCTGGATGTGTTCCTCCGTGATCTGTGTTAGATAGCATTGTCCTGCTCTGGTAGGGGGGCTGGGCTCAATGATCTCTTTGGGTCCTTTCCAACCCCTAACATCCTATGACCCTATGATCCTATGAACTCGGGGCTACATCACTTTGCTGGACTGAGTGAAGACTCCAGAATATGAGTCCTGATATTCAAGAATCTTGTTATTTTGTCTTTTCCTCCTCCTCTTTATATTCAAGAATCTTGTTATTTTGTCTTTTCCTCCTCCTCTTTATATTCAAGAATCTTGTTATTTTGTCTTTTCCTCCTCCTCTTTATATTCAAGAATCTTGTTATTTTGTCTTTCCCCTCTCCCCTTTTTTTCCTTGTGTATGTATTTGGTGCATGCATATTAAGTATGTGTTGTGCATCCATGGTGCAAGAAGGAGGAAAATATGCAGTGTCCAGTGAGACTCTGTAGGGTCAGACTTAGAATCATAGAATCAGAGAATCAACCTATTAGCTACCTGGGTGACATGGATTACCCTTAGTGCTCTTCTTAGAATAGAATACCCAGGTAGAGGGACAGGACTGTGAAAGGACTCAGTGTTTCAAGGCTGAGAGATTTAGGGTTTTACTTAATACATTTCCCTGTCCAGCTCTGGTATGAGTTCTGTGCAGATCCTGAGACATCTAGACATGTACAGGTGGGATTCACCACAACCAACAAGGAGCTAACTAGGTTAACCTGTAGAAAATGGCAAGGAGAGTGGAAGTGATCCATAAAGAGATATAGACACATAGCTCTGAGCTGTAGAGGTACCTCCTCACACCTTGGATTTGTTACTATGGACTCATACCCAAGCCATATCCAAAGTGCCCATCTCCCTTTGCATGCAATAGCTCAGTGTTCTGAGGACTCTTTTGGTAGGTAAGAAGCTGAAGCACAATTCCATTTCCTGGAGTGAGGGGCCCAAGTGTGACTTCTGTGAGCATTTGCTACATCATGGGAAGCTGTTTCCATGGAAAAGAAGCAGTTTGCCCTACATGAAAACATCCCTCAACCCAGCAGGGAACGTGTTTGAACTGGATTCTTTCATGCCTAGAGAGATGCTTTGTCTGGTGGGCAACTCTTTATTCACTGTTGCCAAAGGGCCTGATCCAGAGTTTGCTGGCTGGGAGGATGCCTGATTTGTAAAGCACATGTCTGTAAAGCAACTTACCACATTAAAAAGGCCTTTTAACTCCAGGGTTTCATGTGTTGCCCCAATGCTGAAATTACCCAGTCCACCTCTGATAACAGATCTTCTCTATCTACTCTAGACTTACACAGCACTTGTGTAATGCTTGCAACTCCATTAGCCTTTGTTGCATCTGCTCTCTCTTTCTCTCAGCTTCACCTGTGTCAAGATCATCCCCTGATTTCCAAGGCTGACTTTATAAAGAAAAATCTTTTATAGACATGAGCTCATAACGACTGGATCACCATCCTTGGGCCCATCTCCCTTTGTGCTAGTTTGAAGCTAGCTGGGATATTTTGGTGAGAAGAATTAGATGATAGGCTGTGAAAAGCAAACAGTGGTGATGTCTACTTCACTCATAGGCTTGCTGAGATGTATAAAAACAAGAACATAAACATATATACTACAGTTGCTGCGTGTCTCTGGCTGCCTCCACTTTTCTCCCTAACCTGCTGTTTGTGTGACTAATCCTTCTGCTTCCTAATCCCCCTGGCTGATTCTCCAAACTCACCTTGAATGTAAGGCAAAGTCTGGGATAAGGTAAAGGGGTGGAAAGAAGGTGGAAGGGTGGTTGAGAGCCCCTCCTGAGGACTCTGGTTTCTGGGAGGGCTGTTGTGTTTCTGTATTACTTTCTTAAACTTGCATAGTTCTGTCTCTAGCTGTATATATTGTAAATATCTGCTGGTGTATTGTGCTAAGCTGTAAATATAAAGCTTCTTTCTTAGTTGCCATCTCGGCTGAGTCTAGTCTGAGTGATTGGCGGGTAACACCCAAACCATCACACCCTTCCTCATCAATTGATTCCCAAAGAGACTGCTCAGGAGATGACACTACATCTGAGCGTTAGCTGACCACCACGCTCCTATGCTGACTTCCTGCATGCACAGCTTGTGCAGCTACAGTAAGTCGTCAGAGACCAGGCAGGGAAGGCTGATGGTTTTGTTTTGCTCTGTGTAGTCTTTACACTCAGCCCGTGCCTACCAGGTGGCAAGAAGCACCCAGAAAGCCAGAAGAGAAATGCACTACTGAACAAAAAGCTGGGAAAAGTTGATATCTGGGATAATCAGAAGTCATCCTCAGAGACTGAAGATTTAAAGATAGATCTGCAACACTCGAGTAAATTTTTGTTACTGCTTAAGCCAGTAGCTTCCAAGGCAAGTGCTAACACAGGTTAAAACTGTCTAATGGTTAAGGTATAAGGAAGAAAATGCATTCCCACTCAGGACTCAGTTTGTTGAGATTACAAGCTCCCAGCTTTGAGACCTCAACCAATACCAACATGGAGTCAGTCCTTCCCTCTGGGGATCACTGAGCGCACCATATTACAGCAGTGGTGTCCCTCTGTGACTCCATGGGGGTGACTTATGGTGCTGTGACCAAATCTCCACCAGTGGCCAGGCTAGAATGAAACCCTTGGCGGGGCTGGGGATGACAGGGGGCAGGGGGCTGCTCTGTCCCATGGTCAGCTCTGGGCTGCTGCTGCTGCTACATCACCTCCCGGATCACACATGCTACTCACCCAGTGAGCCCCAGCGCATGGCATGGGGTTAGGAGCTGCTCATGATTTCCACACTTCGCCTTTGCTTCTGGAAGGGGGTCTCACAACTCTCCAAATGACGCTGCTTCATAAGCAAAAGCATTCACTCAGTTCCTTTATCATTTCCTGAGCAGGCTCATTTGTCTCTGTCCTCCTTGTGGCTGACAGCCAGCGCCTGGATCTGTGCAGGAAATCTGCCTTGAACAACGTGTAGGCGCTGCCAAAAAATGCATTGCTGGTCCCCACAGGCACCAGCAGACAACATTATGATTACTTATCCTCTGGAGATCAAGTTGTGCAAGGGGTTCTTTTCCATAAACCTGAGCATTTCCATATTGCACAGTAGCTCTGCTTGAGTAGAAGGGAAGGACAGTCCCTGGGACTGTTATTAGACCCAGATACAGTGAAGTGCTGCAGAATCATTTTGGTGTTGCAACCTCTGCCGCATCTGACAGAGCTGCTTGCTGTAGAGTTTGCCAGGCACTATCGCAGCAGGGAGAGCTGTGACTCACACAGGATCAGATATTCAGAGCACAGCGTGTGCTCTGCTTCCTGGAGGCCAGGGTCTGGGAGATGGGGCTGCTCCCTGTGCAAGGGATTTCACCTTTCTGCTCACTTGTGCTGTAGACCAGCCTTAGACTGGCTCTGGGATCAACACCCACTGATCTCACTGAGTGGGGCTGCCACATCTTGCATGCTGACAAACCTCTTCCCTCCCTGGGAGCTCTTTTTCTTCATGCTTAAAGCAGAGAGACCAAAGTATGAAGCCTGAAGGAGGTTTCATGCAACCCTCACTCTGTTCTTGCACCTCTCCCTGGCAATGAAAGCTTTGTCTTTCCAAGCCCAGGAACCCTGCTTCCCACCAGGATGGGGATCGGCCATGACCGTGGGATTTTTGACCCTCTTTGCTTCACAGAGGAGAGCAGGGACAGGTGCAGAAAAGGTGATCCTTGTGGTTTCTGGGGTTTTGGGCTGGTGTCCATTTGTGTAGGTACCTTTCAGCAGGGCTGCTGCTGTTTGTTTATTTATTCCATACCTGCTGTACCTCTGTGAAGAGGAAGCATGAGAGCAATTCTGGGCTTCTCTGTCCCATGGTCAGCTCTAGGCTGCTGCTGCTGCAGGGATTTGTGGCTTCAGTTAGACACATGAGGAAGACAGCTGTGCCACAAGCACACATGGACACACTATCAGCTGCAGCCACTGCTCATTGCCTGCCATAAAAGCTTGGGACTGGTTCCTGCACAGCTGGTAACAGGAGCTGTCACTATGGACAAGACTGTCTCCAGCCCCAAGCCAGCTGGGAGGGCTCACAGAGATGGCTTTTCTTCTCTGTAGCTGGCTTGACACTGCCAACGAAATGCACAATGTTCTCGTCCTGATCTCCCTAGGAAAGGGATGTTCATACCTGTGTGTGGGAAAAAAGAAACACAAAGCATTACCCCAAACACAAAAGTGGTTACATAACTGAAATATGTATGCGGTCAGAGAAGGGATAAAGCAGTCAGAGAGAGGGAAAGTAACTCCTGTGCCACCAGAGGTAATGGCACTTCCTAAGAAATAACCTCTTCCTACTCTGTGTAAGGTCAAGGCATAGCACTCTGCCTTGCAGAGATACTGAGCATTCAAGCAGACAGTCTGTAACTGCATATCCGAACAGAGCCCTGTCTAGCAACCAGTGAGCATCTACTGGCCAACTGACCTCGGTGGCTGCCAATTCTAGTTGTGCATTTTATATTAAATACTTAGCAGACACAATAAGGAAAGACTTTTCTGGAATGGAGTGCCCCTTGTCCCAGGTGACCATCCAAGTCATCACTTTTCCCCTGCTGCAGATGCTCTTGAGGTCTTCAGCCTGGAGAAGAGAAGGCTTCGAGGAGACCTTAGAGTGGCCTTCCAGAATCTGAAGGGAGCCTACAGGAAGGCTGGGGAGGGACTATTGACAAGGTCTGGTAATGTCAGGATGAGGGGGAATGGGTTGAAACTGGAGGAGGGGAGATTTAGACTGGATGTTAGGAGGAAGTTCTTTACAGTGAGGGTGGTAAGACACTGGAACAGGTTGCCCAGGGAGGTTGTGGATGCTTCCTCCCTGGAGGCGTTTAAGGCCAGGCTGGATGAGGCCTTGAGCAACCTGCTCTAGTGGGAGGTGTCCCTGCCTATGGCAGGGGGTTGAAGCTGGATGATCCCTGAGGTCCCTTCCAACCTAAACCATTCTGTGACTCTATGATTCTTTGCCTCCTGCAATCCGAAGGAAAAACTGAAAGTTGCAAGCATCCTGTCAAAGGCAACTTGCAAAATATTTCACTGGGGAGCAGAAGAATAACATTACCCAAACTCTGTTTTTTTGGTGAGGTGATGGGATTTTTGTCTTGGCTTCATCTTGCAGCCTTTTGAGTAGTGCAAGACTACTCCAAGATAAATGGATTGAAATCCTCTTTTCTTTTTTTTTTTTTCCCTAAACTGCCCAACCCCTCTGAAAAATGAAGGTGATAATGTGGCTGTTTTCCACTCTGCTTGTCTACACGGGTTTGCTGTGAACTCTGAGCAGCCAAAGGCACAAAGAGATCCTGCAGCTTGACTTCAGAAGTGGGCACAAGGCAGTATTTAACAGCAGCTGTAATTATCCAGAGGGGCTGCTGTGAGTCTGCCATGGCTTCTCTACTGCATTAAGCCCTTAAATAAAGATTGTTATCTGTAGGATATCGCTAAAGGTTGCCTAACAGAGAGTAGGAGTCATAGGTGTGATGACAAGGAGACAGAGGGCGCAGGGCTAAGCACAACTCGGGGAGCAAAAAGGTGCAGAAAAGGAGAGACCAGAGGGATGAAGTTCAAGGAGGGAAGTGTACAGCCAACAGGCGGGGTCAGGGACAGGATGTTTAGAGGGAACATTGCTTTGGAAAATAACATCATTTGGCATTTTTTGTTTAAAAGAAAAATACAATGTCCTCTGTGTCAGTCCATGCTGTCCAACTGTGCTCTGAACCTGGGTGTGTTACCGGCCAGCCTTGTCTGGGAGCTTGCAGCAGTCTGTTGTAGATACTGTTTGCCAGGAGCAAAGGTAACAAAGGCCCATCAATGGTGAGGCATAAATGGGGGAAGACTGCAGCTGCCCCACGCCTCAAAGCCTCCTGTGCATCATGAATCCACCTTCCTAGTGTGCAGCCCAGTGCTGGTTGTTTCATTTGTAATGCATTTTCCATGATTAACTTGACATGATGTAACCCCCATCCTTATGACTCAGCATGCCAGATATAAGCATCAAATGACTACAGAGTCATCTGATTTACAGGAGTCTCTCTTAGAACAACTCATTACAGAGCCAGCAAAGTATCTGTGAGCCAGGCAGCGGAGGGCAGATTGGAGAGCTTAAGCAGATTTTGGAAAGATTTTTGTCTTCAGGCCTGTAAAACCATCTACTTACAGCTGATAAGTAAAATTATCCTGCCTTACTTTTTGGTTTTTTCCCTCTCTCATTTAATTTTGGTCCAGGAAGCCAAGCTGCACCAATCCAAGCCACCTAAGGAATGGTTTTGTGAGGTTGTTTAAAACCAAATCAAAATGAAATTTGGCTGAGAGCTAGGCACTGGAAGTAAAATTTTCCACCAACACAGTGTGAGGGTAAAGAAAGCTCTAGGACCTGCAGCTCTGCCCGTGGCAGAATTTATACGCAGTGTCTCTGCCTCTGCTTGTGTGCCCTTTCGTGAGTCACTTGGTTTTCAGAAGATGCTGCTGGGTCTGAGGCATGTTGTTCTCACACAGGCTCTCTGTATTTCTTTTATTGCATAAGAAGAGCCAGACCCCCCCTCTAATGTTTTTCTTAAGTTGCCCTACTGTGCTTCAGAGCTTACCCTTAAAATTCCTTGATATGGTCAGTGTCTCAGGCTAAATGTCTTCTGAATTACTACAGCTAAAACTACCAGCATGAGAACAGCCCAGGCACTAAGCTTGTGTTATCTGACTGCAAAGCATCTGTTTAGCATCACCTGTCTGAGGTTAATAAAGGAAATAGAGACTCTTACATTCAAAAGTATGATGCCACTGATGTTCAGTTCTTGCCTAATCTGGTCCCTGCTGTCACATGCATTTCTCTTTCTGGGTGTCTGCAGGACTGCCTGTGCCCTCAAAACAAGAACTTAGAGGGATGGGGCTCTAGCTACTTTCACAGTGCTTGTACATATGAAAGACACATTCCCAAAGCCCTTCACATGGCACAATACAAACATTTACATCTAGCAGAGTACTTCCCTATCTTCCAGGCTACAGGATACTTGGGACAAGAGCTTTCCAGGAGCAGAGATGTGCACCCAGGTCTCCTTACAGCTAGATGGATGTAACTACAGCCCCTTGCAGCCACAGAAGAAACAAAATAGCTCTAATCTAGATCTTTGGGCTATACCCAGCAACAGGTTACTCTGCTTGTATCACAGCTGCACCCATGTAATGCTCTCTACCTGCTAGTCCTCAGTAGAATTGCAGAATAGCATTAAAAAGAAATAGGTTTGGTTGGAAAAGACCTGTAAGATCAAGTCCAGCCATTACCTAACTCTACAAGTAGATTGCTGTGGTTAGTAAACACAAGTAAGAGACTCAGTTTGTCAGGAATACCCACGTTTGGGTGTATGGTAATCTAAGGCTATTTTTCATACTCTCTCACTGTTTTTATGTAAAGCTCTCATGGGTGACATTGTGGTGGAATGTCCAAATTATGCCTAGAATACATATCCAGGACATGTCCTAAACACCTACCTGAATGCCCACCTTACCTCCCCCCCCTCCCTTCTTCTTCCCGGTGGAAGAAGCACAGGAAAGCAGACAAAAGCATTGGTGCCTCTCAGTCTGTCACAGACACCATACTTGGTCTTGTTTTGCAGCCTGCTTTGTCTTTGGTAAACACAGGTCATGGATGCTAGGCATGTGCATCTCCCTTTCTTGGTGAAATAACTTAGGATTGGTCCTAGGGGTGTTTTTCTCTGGTGCTGTTGGTCAAAGACACTCGTCAAAATGCTTAAAAACCTAGCAAACTCGCTTGTTTGCTGCTGCTGCCTGTGTTTTGTCTGCTACCTGTTTGCCTTGAGTGCCTCGCACCACGTGTAGCTGGGGGCTTGACTCCCCCATGAACGGCAGCCCTGCCTTTGCCTGTCTTCTGCACTGAGCCAAGGGACTGAAACAGCTTGCCCCACGCTGGGACACAGCTGCCCACTTGAGCTCAGCCGAGCCCGAATCCGTTTGACTCTGGCCGAGTCTAGGCAATGGCCTAGGTGACGACCTAGCAATGAGTTGTGACACCAGGACCTACCAGCCTGCTGCTCCAGCCCAAGGGATGGCTCCTTTGCTATACACAGCACCTGATCCAACTGCTCCAGCTCACAGACCTGGATCCTGCTTCACCCAGGTGGCTGACCACTCTGTCCCGGGTTAGGGTGGATCACTGCCCCAGCAGAATAAACTCACCACAACATGGAGTTTTTTGGAAAGTCAGGGAAAGATGAAATTGTACTTCTCATAGTTTAAATATAACAGTGTAAGGAGAAATGAAATAAACTACTAGAGAAATATAATAACCTTAAGGAAGATGGGAAAAGGGTCGAGCTGCCAAAGCAGCAGCGGCCAAAACATCAATGGGGGAAGATAGCAACAAGTGCAGCTGAAGCGGCAGAAGCAGCAAGGGGAAGGTACAAGCTGTGCTTCCAGACATAGAGCTCTTGATGCTCCAGTGGAACTATATTAACTTATCCATTGTTGCCATTATATGGCCTAGCCCTAGGATGTTCACCTCTCCCCCATGTCTCAGCTAGAAATCTAGCTCAAAAGGCCACACCACTCTGATGACCTCCTGAGAGCCAGAGATGATTTGCCTCACATCCGTGGATCTTCTCAGACAACCTGCTCAATTTGAGGCAGCAAAACTCCGCCATTCCATCACCACGTGGAAGGCCACCACGTGGCTGGGACTATATTTTTCCTCATTTATGCTTCTACATATACTTTTGAATTACTCATATTGAGACTCTGACCAGTGAGTAAACTACTCTCTTTTCGTTTAGTGGAAGTTTGTGAAACTTTAACACTTAAGCAGCACTTTGTGCTGCAAGACTCTCCAGCTGTTTAAACTTTCTAAAGCCTTTCTTTACTCAGCCACTTTTTTTACTCAGCCACTGTCAGGCCAACACTGGTCAGGCCACACCTTGAGCACTGTGTCCAGTTCTGGGCCTCTCAATTCAAGAGAGATGTTGAGATGCTGGAATGTGTCCAGAGAAGGGCAACAAAGCTGGTGAGGGGCCTGGAACACAGCCCTGTGAGGAGAGGCTGAGGGAGCTGGGGGTGTTTAGCCTGGAGAAGAGGAGGCTCAGGGGTGACCTCATTGCTGTCTACTACCTGAAGGGAGGTTGTAGCTAGGTGGGGGTTGGTCTCTTCTGCCAGGCAACCAGCAACAGAACAAGGGGACACAGTCTGCAGTTGTGCCAGGGGAGGTCTAGGCTGGATGCTAGGAGGAAGTTCTTGCCAGAGAGAGTGATTGGCATTGGAATGGGCTGCCCAGGGAGGTGGTGGAGTCACCATCCCTGGAGGTGTTGAAGAAGAGCCTGGCTGAGGCACTTAGTGCCATGGTCTAGTTGCTTGACTAGGGCTGGGTGCTAGGTTGGACTGGATGATCTTGGAGTTCCCTTCCAACCTGGTTGATTCTATGATTCTATTATTCTAAGCCTTTTCTAAATCATTTCAATTTAATCTGACTGTATATATACATTCTGCAAAATCAGTTTTACCAACCACATATTAGAATCTGTCTGTGTTAACAGTAGATAAGTTTGGGTAAATTTTATTATATATATATATATATATTTAATATATTTTATATTGGCCTCATTACAATTTCCTTCTAACCCAGATTCAAAACCCTCCTTAACAGACACACGACTGAGCCTTTGTCCATGTAAGACCATTGCTTCTATTAAAAGAAATAACAATAGTTAAAACAAAATCCTGGGAATGCTGTGCCCAGTTCACATGATTTATTGCTCCAGGATCAGGTTTTCTGGAACTCTGTCACAAAGCAGCCTAGCAAAGGTGAAGCGCTGCTACCATCGTGCCTTCAGCCACCTTATTTTCCCCATAGGGAGAAGTACCTCTGAGCACAGTTTGTGTCTGGAGGCAGCATATTCTGCACAAATGTCACTTATTACTGCGTTGCTTTTCATCTGCAGAGGGGAAAAGTGATGTGAAAATGCCTGAAGGAGCAGAAATGTGGTAATAGGAATCTCATTTTATTGTGCCTAGAAGAACCTCAGGCAGACAAGGACTTGATAAAAGAGTCAGTGCTGAATAAAAATTCCCAATTAAGGCCCTATCAAAAGCAGCACTTACACAGCGAGAGGCATTAGTTCTCACTGCTTTGACAGAAGCCTGTGCTAGCATGTGCTTGCTTGGCTTTTTTATACTCTGTCTGCATCTCTCTTCTCTTCAAACAGTTACATGGCCAAAAGCACTGAGTGTGGTGCTGGGTAATTGGACTGAAGTGGTGCAAAGTCATTGCTCCAAGACAGGGCACTGGAAATTCCCTGCTCCAAGATAAAGTGTTTTCTACCCATGGCCAATAGGTTACCCTCACTTTTAATTGAAACATTCAGCTAGCCCTGAACCCAGCAGAAATAGATAGCACTCAGCAGCTCAGCACCCATTTTAAGCTGCTGAGAGGCCTGGAGCACAGCCCTGTGAGGAGAGGCTGAGGGAGCTGGGGGGTGTTTAGCCTGGAGAAGAGGAGGCTCAGGGCAGACCTCATTGCTATCTACAACTACCTGAAGGGAGGCTGTAGTTAGGTGGGGGTTGGTCTCTTCTGCCAGGCAAGCAGCAACAGAACAAGGGGACACAGTCTCAAGTTGTGCTGGTGAAAGTCTAGGCTGGATGTTAGGAGGAAGTTGTTGGCAGAGAGAGTGATTGGCATTGGAATGGGCTGCCCAGGGAGGTGGTGGAGTCACTGTCCCTGGCAGAGTTCAAAAAAAGACTGGATGAGGCATTTAGTGCCATGGCCTAGATGACTAGCTAGGGCTGGGTGCTAGGTTGGACTGGATGATCTTGTATGCCTCTTCCAACCTGGCTGATTCTATGATTCTATGTACTACCACAGGAAATACTGGATTGCATTGGAGGACACTCATCTTTTAGATTTCTGATACCAAGAGGATAAAATAGCAACAAATGGGAAGCACAAGAGAAATGATTAAAAGGGAATAATAAAGAAGTGGTTACACTCACAAACTGTGTTAGAAGGTGGCTGAGGAACAGCAGAGCATCCTGTCTTATACATGGGATTTGAAGGCTGCCCAGTGAAAAAAAGCAAGTAGCAGATTTATGTTAAAATAAACAAAGGGAAGTGCCTGTTTATTTGTGTTAATCTGGGCACAGAAGTCTGATTTTGAGTACTGGGCTTGGAAAGCAGCCTACAGGTGGAGGGAGGGTGTGCAGCTGGTGTTGTGCAGCTCAAAATTTGGGGCAGGTGTGCTGGAAGGCTCCACTCTGCGAAGGTTGCCTGCACCTCATGGGGTGGGGAGCAGCCCTGATTCACACAAACCAACATAACCCTTGTGCAGGAGGAGGTTTTTTAAATCATCCCCAGCTGAGCAAGGGATGTTCATCCTGGGTCTGGCACCATTCCATTTGTACCAACTACTGCTGGCACTGTGTATCTGCTGGTTTCCTCGCTCCTTGTACCACTCAAGCCAGCAGGCCATGTCCTCAGACAGGGATGTGATGTTGTATATTCACTCTGTTTGCCTTGGAGTTTGCCTCTGAAGTACTTTGTGGTGAGTTTCAGATCTGTTTGCTTTGCTCTTTCCTTTCCATGACATTTCGAGGCTTTGAGGCTTTTTGCAAAGCCATACTCTGTGCATGTAAACCTCCAAATCTCATGATTCTTCCCACACCACCTCCTTGAGACCTGGAACTTGCTCTTGTACCTCTTATGTGCTGTGAACACTCAAGGCACTCCGTGTGGTACTCCCTGCAGCAATGCCAGTCTGTGTGGTGGGTCCCCAGTCGCTCCTCACCTGCTGTAATCACTAATGCTGCAAAACCTTGGTGCAGCAAAGTCCTCTTGTAGCATGCTGCTGCTGCTAGTGGGATGCTGCTGAGCAGCACCAGCCCTCTGTCCTTGCTGTCAGCACTGAGTCTTATCAGTGGTGAGGCTAACTGATAAACCAGGGCGATGCTGTTGGAGGCTGTGGAGCTGTGTTACGTGCATCTTGACCACACACACAGAAACACACCTCTGTGTGTGCACACACATACATGCCTGCCAAGCAGGAGGCAGTGATGAAACCATCAGTAAGTGGAAAGGTCCTGGAGGGCTTTCAGAGAAGAACTGGGCTTATAGGAGCCCCTTTGCATTCAGCTTCTTCCTCTAAGCAGCAGCGTGTTTCTAGCATCTGATTTTACAACATCACAGAATGCATCAGGTCAGAAGGGACTCTCAAAGGTCATCTTGTACAACCTCCCAGCACTAAGCAGGGACATCTTTAACTATATCAGGTTGCTCAGGGCTTCACCAAGTCAGAACTTGAATGCCTCCAGGGATTAAGCCTCAACCACATCTCTGGGCAACCTGTTCCAGCATTTCACTACCCTCATTGCAAAGAAATTCCTCTTTGTATCCAACCTAAAACTACCTTGTGTCAGTTTAAAACCATTGTCTCTTGTCCTATTGCTACAAAACCCCTTCTAAACACTCCCTCCCCAGCCTTCCTTTAGGTCCCCTTCAGATATTGATATGCCACTATAAGACCTCCCTGGAGCCTTCTCTTCTCCATGCTGAACAATCTCAACTTTCCCAGCCTATCTTCGCAGAGAGATGCCCCAGCCCTATGCAAAGCCATGTCACCCACTCTGACAGAATTATTTCTGATTTCACCCAGAGTAAAACAGATTCTTCTGCTGGGCCATTTATAACTGGCCTGTCACAAGGTGCTATATATCTTCATGTCAGAGTGAGCACTAATGATTTATCGGTTATGCCTCTGTTAAGAAATTACTCATTTTCATTCGGGGGAAAAAAGTTATGAGGTTGTTGGTTTTTTTTCTTCCTCATTCTCTCAAATTTTATCACAGCATCATCAAAAATAAGGGTTGAAAGGGACATATGAAAGTCATCCAGCCCTGGGGCAGAGCCAGGATAGAAAGCATCTAAAATCCCTTTGGACTCTACTTGGCTCCAGCATAAGAGTACAGTTACATACTCACAACATTGCAGCATTGTAGTAGGCAGTTTGCAAGATTTGTCCCACCTAGTGTTTCAAGAGCTCCAGGGCAGGCTTCTGACCCTTTGTAGCAGCAGAAGTTTTGTTTTACTGTGCCTGGGAGTAAACACAGAATCACAGAATCACAGAATTTCTTAGATTGGAAAAGACCTTCAAGATCACCGAGTCCAAGCATTAGTTTCACACTGACAAGTCCTTGACTAAACCAAATCCCTCAGCAGAGCATCTAATCGCTATGAAACACTATGGTTGGAAAGAACCACCAGGATCATCCAGTCCAACCTTCATCCCAGCATCTTTCATCACTAGACCATAGCCATCTCCCTTGAACGTACTGCTGATGGGAAGGTTTTCCCTGGAAATTACTATGTTGATGTGAGACAACACAAAAGAAACATTCACTTAAACTACATGCAGAGTCCTGGTGGTCACAGGGTTGTGGGAGCAGCAGGCACAGCTGGTATTTGACCAGTGGAAGGTGCTGGATGAACAGATGTGGCACAGGAAGAATGCTTCCATCCCTTCCTCTCAGTCAGCCCAGGGGGGACCACTCACTCTCTTTTCAGTAATTGGTACTTTGCTTGGTTACACCACCAGCAAGATGTACCCAGCAAGTCCATCAGGCATCCAGCAGACCTGCTGAGTAGCCAACTGGTGGTTTCCCCTGCAGGAATCCATATGGAGAGTTTGGTGCCCATGGTACCACTGCCCCTAAGGCCAAAGCATAAATCTACTTCTTCCTAGAGATGAAGGAAGGAGTTTGAAGCAGGCTGCTGCGCTCCTGATCAGTTGTGTATCTTACCATCATCAGGTTTCCAAACAGATGTGTTTTGTAGTTTCTGAAACAGCTGGGTGAGAAGCTGTGTGTTGCCAGCACTACTGCTCTGTGAATTCCTTTTTCAGACATTTGTTTGTTTTGTCACTGTCCTTAATATATCCTTGCTGTGGGTGTAGAATCACGCCAATGAAAGCCTCCAGAATTTTCAGTAAGGGCATATAAATCTATATCAGTTTGCAAGAAGAGTCAGTGGTTTTCAACTGGTACTTGAATTAAAATCTGATAATGATTTGCAGTCCCACAGACCTCCTTTGCTAGCCCTGTATCTTTCTCCCTTCCCTGGAGGATCTGGGATGTGAGTTGGTAATCCCTGTGCTTTGGGAGTGATGTCACAGCTCTGCTGCAGCACTGCATGCTCCTGACTACAGTTGGCAGCTTGGGGGACATTAGTGGAGCACGTCCAGATGATGCATGTGTTGGTGATCCCAGGAATCTTTCCCTGGAGTTTGTCCAGGGACAAGTCCTTTCTGAGCAGGGATTCTCTTTTCAAGTGGAGTCATGGGGAAGGTTATGACATGTGGACACAGAATAAAGCTAAGGGGAGGATGTTATTTAAGTCCATTCACTCTTCATTTAATCCACAGAAACAAACAGTTCAACCTCAAGTACAAGGTAGTGTTGCTTTGCCTCACTTTTGCAGTTTCAGAATCAAGAATATTTGTTTACCTTCAATTTAATATGTAAACAGAGTGCTCAGCTCACATCAGTCATTGTATTTAGTGCCACTACTGTACTGTAGAGAGACAAAACTTTGCAATCTAAAGCACATTTAGCAAAGTACATAAATCTGAGCTGGGCAACAAATCCCTCACGACATCATTTGTGTAGCTATGCACAAAAAAAAGCCACTTCAATGAAGTACACACAAATAGTTTGCAGTCTGTCTTCAATCCTAGCTGGTCTCCTGTGATTTCTAAATAGACTATGATTAATGTCAAAGGTAATCCAATAGATTTAATTCTGTCTTTTGGATTGTTTTTACCAGGTCAGAGGCCATTATTGCAGTAATTGAATAATCCCACAGACCTTTGCTCCAAACCTTCTTTATGGAAACTAAGCAATGAGAACTGGCTATTCTATTTTCCAATCATCCAGACAGCATTTTAATGGGGGGGGGGAAGAAGTCTGATGCAGTTAAAAGCTTCTCTAAAAGCAGATTATGGGGAAAAAATAGATGCTCAGATGAGATGTAGACTGGTGATTCACTTCAAAATGCTGTAAATGTTAAAGACTTTGATAACCATGTTGGCAGGAATGCAAAGACATATAAATGTGGGGATTTTTCCCCCCTCTTTGTTCTCTAGACTGAGACAAGGGGGAGGGCTGTTTTCTTTCCGTGAGGCCAGTGAAAAGAACAGATTTTAAAAGTTGAAATCAGTGTTGTTCTGTTGGTTTGAGCCTATCAAACGAAGCACACTCTGCTGTTAGAAGTTTTGCATGCCGTATTTAGACAACAGTGAATGTGGCCATCTTCACTAATTCTAGGATAGAATCATCTAATCATAGAATCATAGAATCATAGATTCACCCAGGTTGGAAGAGACCTCCAAGATCATCCAGTCCAACCTAGCACCCAGCCCTATCCAGTCAACTAGACCATGGCACTAAGTGCCTCATCCAGTCTTGGCTTGAACACCTCCAGGGACGGTGACTCCACCACCTCTAGCTGAGACCATGACATAGTGTGCTGAGTACTACATACACAGTGTGCAGTGAGTTGTAAACACAACCAGGGACACCTCAACTTTAAGTAGACTTACAACTGATCACTGCTTATTTCACCTGGTTTTACATCCTTGCAGATCCAATGACTCCACTTGAGAAGCTCTTGCCTTACCTCAACTTTGGAGACAAATCATGAGCATATTTTGAATGACAGGCAAATGAGAATGAGGCAAGGAAAAGACAAGTTACTTGCCTAAAGTCACAGGAGTATTCTACAGAAAAGATGTCATAGGTTGGATGTTAGGAGGAAGTTCTTGACAGAGAGTATGATTTGCTGTTGGAATGGGCTGTCCAGGGAGGTGATGGAGTCCCCATCCCTGGAGGTGTTAAAAAAAAAGCCTGGATGAGGCACTTAGTGCCATTTTCTAGTTGACTGGATAGGGCTGGGTGCTAGGTTGGACTGGATGATCTTGGAGGTCTCTTCCAACCTGGTTGATTCTATAATTGTATGATTGTGTGACTCCAGATACAGTGTCTTAGATCACAAGCCTTGTTTCTACAACAAACTGGTAAAACTAAGTTTAGAATGAGTAAGAGTTTGACATCATAAATGCTCAAGTTTTGTTTGGTGTTGACTCTCCAATGCTTTCTCTACCCCCTTTTTGCTAGCATTCTGGTGGGTTTGGATCCCTTGTGGTCTTTCACACTCACCAAGATCCTGTAGGTCTTGGTAGATCCAGGGAAAGCAATTGTAATCTGAAATGCAAGCATGAGGCATGAGCCAAACCTTTGCCCATGCAAGTAGCCAACGCAGCACTCGTTGGACTAGTAACCTGGCCAGCCAGATTCAGATGATGCTGCTAAAAGCATAATGGAATTTGGTTGCAGAATTTAACCTTAGAAGTCCAGCAGCTGCTCCACAGGTCCTCTAAGAAGCTAAGCCATCAGCACGTTAAGATACAAGCTTTCAAGAATTGCAGACTCATTTTTTTACGCATCTTCAATAACCTAAAAAAAGCTAAGTCTGCTGAAGAGGCACAGCTGCATTACCGGGAGAGAACCATTTAAGACCTGGCACAGTGAAGAGCAAATGTTTAAAAGAGAAGCCTATCAGACTTTAATGAGGTTATATGGGGACTGAGTGGTCATCTCATTATTGAGTAAACCTTAATGCAATGTGCACTGAATCTATAATTAAAGCAGCTTCCACCTTTATCTCACATGCTGAATCTTGATTTCTTCTACTTCTTGCAAAGTCTCTCTCCATTTTAAAGCTGCACCTGTTGTGTCCATGAGACCTGGAAAGCACTAATCTTGACTAACCTAGAGGCAGCATGAAGTGCTTACTCAGAGTTGTAGAGAATGAGAAACTCACATCTAAAGTGATGTTTCCTACTGACTGAGTTTCAGTAAAACAACTAATGGATCATAGTATCAACTGTGTGATGGCTTGGATGTTACCTGGCCCCCCACTCTTATGAAGTCACCCAGACTAGACTCAGCTGTCTGGAAGTTAAGGAATGAAGCTATATATTTACAGCTTAGCACAATATAGAAGCAGATATATATGTATGTATTACAATATATACAGCTATATACAGAAATACACAAGTTAAAGGTAATACAGAAACACCACAGCCCTCCCAGAAATCAGAGTCCCCAGGAGGGGCTCCCAACCACCCTTCCACCTTCTTTTCACCCCTCTACCTTATCCCAAAGTCTGCCTTTTGTGCATGGTGAGGTTGGAGGATTGGCCAGGGTGGGTAGAAAGCAGAAAGATTAGTTACACAGAAGCAGCCCAGGAAGAAAAGCACAGGCACCAACTGCAGCAGAGACTCACACACTCTGACATGCCTGCTCAGTCTTATCTATGTTTTGTGTTCTTGTTTTTATACATCTCAGCAAGCCTATGAGCAAAGTAGCCATCACCATTGTTTCCTTTTCACAGCCTATAATCTAAATTTTCTCACTAACATATTCCAGTTAGCCTCAAACTAGCACAAACTGTTGTTACCTACAGTCTCTTGCTGCAGTATATCTCCTGCCTGCTCACACTGTTTCCTCTGGAGAAAGTCTTAAAGTCTTTTCTGACTTCTCAAAAAATTCCTCCCTCAGCCCAGAGGCCATTCAGATCTCTCAGGAGTCTCTTTGACTTCTCCCCCATTGGTAACCTTTTAGGATATCAGGTAGAAACAGAAGGAGGAGGAATGGAGCAAAGCTGGAGATGGGTAGGTTCAGACTGGATGTGAGGAGGAAGTTGTTCAGCATGAGAGTGGTGAGAGCCTGGAATGGGTTACCCAGGGATGTGGTTGAGGCCCCATCCCTGGAGGTGTCTAAGGCCAGGCTGGATGAAGCTGTGGCCAGGCTTATCTAGGGTAGGGTGTCTGTGCCCATGGCAGGGGGGTTGGAACTAGATGATTTTTGTGGTCCCTTCCAACCCTGACTGATTTTATGATTCTATGATCTCTCCCACCTGAGCCATTACAAAAGCCTCTAACAGAACCTGTTGTTGACCAAAGCAACTTTTTGTATTTCTACAAATGACAGGTTGGAAGAACTTACTTGGGCTTAGTGGGTGCCAAGATAGCCACAGACATGAAAGAAAGAAACCCTGTAGGTGCTAAGGCATAAATTCTCACAGAGTTAAAATGGCAGGAGCTGAGTTATGGCAGACCAAGCCCTCTGCCTGTGTTCCTGGGTGACTCTCAAGTTGTTTGAAAAGCAAGACAAAACCCATTATCAAATAATTTCCCAGTGATCCAGACTCTGACCAACAATTTGGGATTTTCCTTCATTTCCCAACTATGTGATCTTCAACAAGTCCCTCAGATAAAGATTCAAGTACCCAGATTCCCCACTGAGTTAGGTCAGTATATGCTAAGGACTTCTGCAGGAGTCCAGCTCTGCCTCAGGGCCCAGCCTAGTACAACCCTGCCTTTCTTCTGATGATTTTCTTGCTTATGTAGATATAGAATCATCAAGTCATAGTATGCTTTGGGTTGGAAGGGACCTTTAGAGGACATCTAGTCCAAATCTCCTACAATAAGCAGACACATCTTTGACTAGATGAACATAGAATCAACCAGGTTGGAAGAGAATTCCAAGATCACCCAGTCCAAACTAGCACCCAGCACTAGAAAAGCAACTAGACCACTAGTGCACTAAGTGCTTCATCCAGTCTTTTATTCAACACCTCCAGGGATGGTGACTCCACCACCTCCCTGGGCAGCCCATTCCAATGCCAATCACTCTCTCTGGGAAGAACTTCCTCCTAACATCCAGCCTATACTTCCCCCGTCACAACTTGAGGCTGTGTCCCCTTATTCTGTTGCTGGTTGCCTGGGAGAAGAGACCAACCCCCACCTGGCTACAGCCTCCCTTCAGGTAGTTGTAGACAGCAATGATGAGGTTGCTCAGAACCCAGTTCAACCTGACTCTGAAAGTTTCCAGGGATGGGTCTTCTATTACCTCTCTGGGCAACCTGTGCCAGTGTTTCACCACCCTCAGTGTAAAAAAAATCTAGATTCTTCCTTAGATCTGGACTAAACCACCCATTTTTTTAGTTAAAAACTATCATGCCTTGCCCTGTTGCAACAGTCCCTGCTAAAAAGATTGTCCTCATCATCATACCTAGACCTGAGTAAGGCATTCGACTCTGTCCCACATGACATCCTGGTCACCAAACTGGAAAAGCACAAACTGGATGGGTGGAGCACTCACTGGATAAGGAATTGGCTGGATGGTCGCATGCAGAGAGTGGTGATCAATGGCACAATGTCCACCTGGCGACCGGTGACAAGTGGTGTTCCTCAGGGGTCAGTGCTGGGACCAGTGCTCTTTAACATCTTTGTCAGTGATATGGACAGAGGAATT